>PVLA01001725.1:0-327704 GCA_004027455.1 Hydrochoerus hydrochaeris | reverse complement strand
CTTACCAGCACATCCTAAATTAAATCAAATAGCGGCTTCTCCTAGCAGGGAAATGGAATGACTCCAGCTAAGAATCAATCCAGCAACAAACAACTTAATTTATGTTGGTACAAAAGCCTCAGCTGTGGAATATGCTTAATTGAAGGCTCCAGTGGAGACTGGGGTGTGCTCAGATGAGTGCTCCCCTCTCTTTCTCTGCTCACTGTGCCCACACCCACCTTTTCTTTTCATAGACTCTCACAGCCAGAATATTCAGTGAGAAATTATTTGGTCTATTATGTGGGCATTTGGAGCTTTTGAATGAATAGCAGAGCCTGAAACTGTGACAGTCTTAGAGGATGAGGAGGCTCCGACAGCCCTTGCAGAGGTAGGAGAGCTTAGGAAGAGCGACAGAGTTCTTTCTGAAGAACACCTCGATGCCCTCTGTGTTCCGCTGATTCTCCACTGTAAAGGGGAGTAGTCGGAGTCTGTCCCCTGTCCCCACCCCATCACTCAGCTCTCCTCCTGAGTCAGCGAGGGTTAGCTTTAGCTGCCAATAACACAAACTCCATGTACTAGGGGTTGAACAACAAAGACATGTATTCTCCTTCCACGGAAGCACAGTCCAGAGGTAAATGATTCAAGGCTGACCGATGACACATCTGTTGACCACGGTTCTTTCTACCGCACTGCTTTACCATTCTCAAAATGTAAGTTTGTTCTCAAGTAGGTTTTTTAGTTTCAGAAAATCAAGTTCACAATCAGGCCAGCAAGAAAAATGAGGTGAAGAGCACATCTCTCCTTTTAAGGGCTCTAGATTGGCCAGAACTAAACTACATCCATTTGTCAAAGAAATTTGGAAAATATAATGGTTACTGAAGGTGGTCATGGGATTAGCTGAAACCTAGGGTCCCATAAGGGATAGCTGGAGAATAGATTATGGGGAACAAACCCATCTTTGAGCCTACCTTCTTATCAGCAACCACTGTGGCTAGTTATTTGATGTAGCCTTTAAAGGACATTTTATATAAATATACATGTATATGCATACACACACACACACACATCTCTATCCTAAACAAAGAGAACCCCACAAATTATACTTGCTTACTTATTGATTTTTTTTTCATAAAATCTATCTGGAAGATCATTACATGTCTGTCAATATAGGTCTATCATTTTTAATGGCTACAGAGTTCCCACTAAAGTGATAACCACAACCTTACTAATGACATTTATTTATGTTTTTGGTGTTTTGTATTTTATAAATGACTATTATACTAAGGTTGCTCATTTCATTTTGCAAATAAATCATAGGATATATTTCTAGAAGGTATTGGTAGATCTAAATTTTGATAGCTATTATCAAAATGCTCCATATTATACCTCCTCCAAAAAATATGTGATAATGCCTGTTTCCTAACATTCTAGCCTCATGGTGTTCCATAAATATTTTTTTTATTTGCCTAGAAGGTGAAACATATTATCACATTTTACTTGTAATTATCATGTTCTCGATCATTTTAAAAGGTCTTTGCATTTTTCCTACGAACTGTTTATGTTATTTGGCCATTTTTCTACTGAAATGTACATTTTCTTATTGATTTCTCTTTAAATATTAAAAAAATTATCTTTTCTGGCACATGTGCTGCAAGCAATTTTTTCCTAGTTTGTCTCTTGACCTTAATTTACGGTATTTTTCACACTAAAATGTGTTTTTTGGGTGCCTTAAATATGTAAGCTGGCTCAGGTTTTTAAAATCTTCCAAAGTTTGTTTCTTGTGTAGAAAGGGTTTGCGTATTCTAATATTATAAAAGGAGTTTCCCAAATTTTCTTCTAGTACATTTTCACTTTCATTTTAGGCTTATTTTCTATGTGGAATTTGTTTTGTTTTTAAACCTCAGGAAGGCATCCAGTTCTACTTTTTGCCAGATGGTTAATCAGCTATACAACCACTATTAATGAAGAGTTTATCTTTTCTTTTTAATTTTTAATTTTTTTATTAACACATTTGCAGTGCATGATATTTACATTCCTGTGGGAAGTTGGCACATGTACACATCACATTTTAATTGTTTTTTAATCTTTTCTTCTTTGAATTAAAATACCACTTTGATCATATTCTAACTTCCCATATGTATCTCAGTCTATTTCTGATCTGTTCCATTGATTTCAAGCACAATTGTCAAATTGAGCTAATTACTCACAGACTTGTTTATACTTTCAGATATAACATAATGTTCCCTTTCCTTTATTGTTAATCAGATTTTCATTCTATTCCTCAGGATTATTTATATTCCAAGCCATTCTGGCTTGCTTAATTTTTCAATAAAATTCTGGATTTGCTTGTTTAGTGCTAAATGAATGGTAACATTAATGAATAATTAGAAAATAATATGCTTATCATGTTGAATCTTTGATCCCAGGTAATATTGGAAAGTTTTCTTCATACACATTTTGTGTTTTTTTAATGTATTTATTTTTAAAGGGAATAAAACAATAGTAAAATGAAATGTAGCAGTGAGAAGACAGTAGGAAATCTACAAAAGTTACTACACTGCATGTTGTTGTCCTCTAAATAGTTGCTCAGACTACCAGTTGTAGGCTGACTCCTAGGTGGGGGCTTAACTTCCTTCCTGGTTCTCCCCAGTCCATGCTCCTGCTGGTTCACAGGTGGGAGCAGAGCTACCTTCCTGGTTCTCCCTGGCTCCTGCTCCAGCTGGCTCAGGCAGGGGAATTACTTCCATTCTGGTTCTCCCCATTCCACACACTGGCTGGCTCACAGGCAGGGGGGTAGCTTCCTTCCAGGCTCTCTCTGGTCCATGATCTGGGTGGTTTACCAGTAGGGGCTTAGCTGCCTTTCTGGTGCCCCCTGGCCCATGCCCTGGCTGGCTACATTTTGTGTTTTTATTGTTGAGTTTATCTCAGTTATATTTTTTGTTGTTGGTATAATTGGTTGTTTCTCCATGCAGGAAAAAAATTTCATTCATTTTGCTGATTTTTCTTATAGTTTGCAATAGCTTTTCAATGCATTTTCCTGTGTTTTCCAGATATGCAAATCACATCTACTTCCAATAATAATCATTCAGACACTTCCTAATTTTTATTCCTCTTATTTCATCCTAATTAATTTATACTGATAATATTTCCAGAACAAAATAAAATAAGAGGAAAAAAAATCCTCCAAATATATTTTGTCCTAGAAACCAAATATAAAAAAGCAATACATAAAAATAGTGTTGTTTTAGCTGACATAAGGAACTCCTGACATTCACCACCTAGACTTATTTCCTTGCCTCTACACTGGTCAGTGTGAGAACATTTGTGATTAATGGAAAACAGTTTAAAAGTCACTCACTGATCTTGCCTAATAATTTTGCTGATGAGGAATCAGATCTAGAGACAGTAAAGATTTGCCCAAAGTAAAAAGAGAAAAAAGTTATCTTTTTAAGACAAAAATACTTCAGGCTCTTGGTAAAATGGTGGAATAGTAAGCAGCAGAGTAAACAGCCTCTCTGAGAGAGCAGTCCAGATGCTGGAATACAGCATTGTGGGCAAGACAAGAAGGAAGGAAGTGGGTCCCCTGGACCCAAGCAGAGCAAGTCCAGGAGATGTAAACACAGAAGAGATGAGGAAACACACAGCTGAAATTTCTGAAGTGATGGCAACTGAAGTAAACAAACAACAACTTTCAGGTAACAATAAAAATAAATAAATAAAAGAATTGTTAAGCACCTCTAAAGAAGACATAGATTAAAAAAAAATAGAGGAGCATAGGAAAATGAGGGAAACCTTGGATGAACAATATAAAAAAGATTTAGAATACATGAAACAGATTCAAAGAGATATCCAGGAAATTAAAAACTTCATTGTAGCTGGCAAAACTGCTCGAAAGAAACTGAAGACAGACTTTCAAATCTTGAAGACAGGTTTGCAGCTTGCTATCACAAAAGGAAGGATCTCTTAAAAATAACAAGGAACCAGGAAGCAATGATACAAAGGCTAGAAGATGACAAGAGGATTTATAACCTAAGAATAAAATATGTGAATGAAGATGCAGCACCAAATACAAGTGAAATAAAAAGTCTATTCACAAAAATAATTAAGGAAAACTTCCCAAACATAGGTAACGGAAGTGAAGTTCAGATAAATGAGGCATACAGAACTCCAGCCAGCTACAACCAAAACAGATCTACACCCAGACATATAATAACCAGGATCCCAGAAATCCATCACAAGAACAGAATATTAAAAGTGGTCAGAGAAAAGAAACAGATTACCTATAAAGGAAAACTCATCAAAATCACAGCAGACCTCTCAATGCAAACCATCAAATCAAGAAGAGCTTGAAGCAAAATATTCCAAGCCCTAAAAGAAAATAACCTCCAACCCAGAATGATGTACCCTGCAAAACTGTCTCTCAAAATTAATGGAGAGACAAGATATTTCCACGACAAAGAGGAACTGGGGGGAGTTTGTGGCCACCAATCCAACCCTGCAAAGAATACTGAAGGACATTCTAGAGAGAGAGAAGAAAATCACCAGGGTTCCAGGAATAATGGCAGAAAGGCCTCAAAGAAAGGGGCAGACTGGAATCAAGGAGAAAAGTAAACAAACAACAGAAAAATAGCATGCCAGAGATAAGACAGAGAAGATTGGTTATATCACTGTTTTATCTTGGCTGATTTTATTTGAATCTGATATGCTTGAGAGTGTCAAGTCTGCGAGTAGGGGCAACTACTCTGAAGATGACAGGATTCAATAGGATACCCATTCTGGTTTGATTGTTAACTGCCTTTGAAGTCCTATAATGTCTCCAATGTTTAGATTTTATTAATAGTGTAATGCAATGCTAAGTTTATGCTACATTTGACAATATAGACAATTTTATTGAAAATAACAAGAGACATCATAATGACTACCATAGATCACCTAGTGTTGTGTTTTTGTATGTTCTTTTCATTTTGTGTTTCTCTAGGAATTTGTATTGCTCACTTGTTTTGATTTGTTTTTTCCTCTAATACAGAAAGGCTAGGTATATGTATAGAGACTTATACATGTGTAGAACTTCCAAGTAGTTTATGAGAATGGATTATAGTTCTTGTAAAGGAAAAGAGAATATTCTAAAGGATATAACTGCATGTATGTTTGAGTGTGTGGAATTAATAACCATGTTGCTAAAGTTTTAGTTGGATGGATGAACAAAACTGACTGAAGTCTCACTGTTTGGATATCCACTTTGTGGACTTTACTTTTGTAACTTGAACAACTGCATCTAAGAGGAAAGTATGTAATTATCAACTAGTGATTTCTTACTGGTTACTATTTTTTTGTTTTGTTTTGTTTTTGAGATTTTGTATTGTTTCTACCCTCTTTCTGTTTCAAAATTTTTTCTTTAAATAAAAATTTTTTTAAAAAAAAGCAAGAGGAGGAAAAGAAAGTGCTCTAAAGGAGATAACTGTATGTATACTTAAGTGTGTAGGATTGATAACCATGTTACTAAGTTTTTGTTGGATCGGTGAATAGAACTGTTTGCAGCCTCATTGTTTGAATATCTACTTTGCATGCTTTAATTTTGTAACTTGAACAACTATATCCAAGAAGACAATATGTAATGTATCTAATAGTGATTTCTGTTTATTTTTTTTTGAAATTCTGTATTGTTTCTACCCTTTTTTCTGTTTTGCTTCCCCCCTCTTTAAATAAAATTTTAAAAAAAGAAACATAATTTAAGCATATTATGTGAAAGTGAAAAGGCAGGGGTCAACACAAATGATGTTAAAAGTCTATTAGAGAAATAATATCAGAAAATTTTTCCAGCAAGGGAGAAGGAAGTGACATTCAAATAAGTGAAGCAAATAGAATTCCAGCTAGCCATAACCAAAATAAAACTACCCAGACATTCAGATCCAAGAAATTCAGCACAAGAACAGAATATTAGAGAAAAGAAACAAATCACCTATAAACAAAAACCCATCAGAATCATGACAGAGTTCTCAACACAAACCATCAAGTCAAGAAGAGTTTGGAGTGAAGTGTTTCAAACCCTGAAAGAAAACAAGTTCCAACCCAGACTGAAGTACCCTGTGAAACTATCTTTCAAAATTAATGGAGAAACAAGATACTCCCATGAGAAACAACAACTGAAGGAATTCATGACCACTGAAGGACATTCTAGGGAGAGATTAAAAAGACCACAGTTCCAGGAACAGTGGCAGAGGGAGATCACCATTCAGGGCAGACAAGGGAATGGAGGGGGAAAGTAGACAGCCAATGGCAGGAAAATAACATGGCAGAGACAAGCCAGCACATGTTGGCCATAACCATTAATGTAGATGGCCTCAATTTACCAGTAAAAAGAAACACAGGCAGAATAGACCAGGAGACAAGATCCATCAATATGCTTTATACAAGAAACATGTTTAACTCAAAAGGAGGTTCATAGACTGAAAATCAAAGGAGAGAGAACAATGCTCTATGTGACAGGGAACCAGAAAGAAGTAGGGGTAACTTGCCCATCAGCTGCAGAGTAGACAAGAAAGATATAGCATTTTTATATAATGGAAAGCTACTCAGCTATAAAGAAAAATAACCTCAAGGCTCTTTTAGGTAAATGGATATAACTTAAGATCATGCTCAGGGGTAAAATGGTTCAGAGTCACATTGTGCTGTCTCCCTAGTATAAAAAACTAAAGGAGTTAGTGGGATCCAAAATGCACAATAGATATTGTGAAAGTGAAAGGGGAGGAAATGTCTAAAAAGGGAAGCAGTGATCATTGTTAATCTATTGGCCTGTTTTGAAACACCGTGTTGTTTTCATTGTTCTATTTAGTTTGGTTTTATTCTGTTTTGGTTTGTCTAATTTTATTATATCTGATGACATGGACAGCTATTTCAAAGATAACAAAATATGTTATGGTAGCCATTATTGATTTCCTGTTATCCTGCTTTGAAAATCTGTATTGCCATCATTGTTTTGATTGATTTTATTCTATTTTGTTTTGTTTGATTATATCCTGTCTTATTAATTGTAATTAATAAGAGGCATTATGATAGCCATTATTGTTTTACTATTATCTTGTTTTGAAGTCCTGTATTGCTTCCATTGTTCTGTTTTTATTGGTTCTATTCTGTACTATTTTTTGATTTTATTATGCCTGATGGTATGGGCAGTTATTTTGAATATAACAAGAGGCATTATGGTAGCCATTATTGATTTCTTTTTATCTTGTTTTGAAGTCATGTACCATGTTCATTGTTTTATTTTGACTCACTCATGTTTTATTTCATTTGGTTTTATTCTCTTCCAAAAAAAGACTTCATTATGTGAAAAAAAAGTATTTACAATTATTTTCACTTATTCATTAACTTGTTTAATAACAAAATGCTAATATTGTCTTTAAGCTTACCGTCCAGGGCAGAGGTGAACAGACCAAAGCTTATTGGCCTAATTTTTGCCTCCTTCCTGTTTTTATAGGACCTGTAAGCTAAAAAGAGCAAAAAGAAAAACAAAACAAAACAAAACAAAAACCAAAAACCAAACACCAAAACAGAGAATTAAAAACTCCAAGCTCCCAAAAACAATGGAGAAAAAAAGAAATGAGTCCAAAAGAGTTCCTCTGCATTTTCAAATGAGTGGTTTCTTTCCAAGGTTTGCAGCACTGGAATCCACCAGATATGGGGGCGGGTCTGTGACTCACTGCTAAGACCTATTTTGTTTCCATATTTATCTTCTCATGTGTGAATGCTGAATCCTGCCCTGCCTTCCCTGCGGGGTGTCACTCATTAATGATGCTTCCGTAGTGCTGTATTTCCTCCAGCTGCTCCCTGTTTCTGTACCTTTCTGTGCATCCCAAGTCATGGCTTTCTCTGGGTATCTGTGAGGTGCCACCCCTGCTCCAAAGGTCCCTGTGTTCTTACATCCTAAGCCAGGGTGGTAAACCTATGGCAATGCACTGCTGTGGGCACACAGCCCTCTCTCTCAGCACATGAGCCAAGTCGCTTCAACACTGCCCCAGCAAAAGAGCTGAGTGTCAGATAACAGGGCACACAGAGGCCGAGTGCACCCTGGGAAAGGGGTAGCAGTACCAGGCAATGATATCACAAGCCGTGACTCATTAGCATGACTTGTCTGTGCATCTGCATGGCTGATGAGTGCACTGCCAAGGAAATATCTGTATATGTTTATCTACATAACTGTAGATTTCTATCACCTATATCTATACTGATATCTACATATCTATGTCAGTATCAGTATCAATACAGATGATGTAGATACATATAGATATATTTGCTTAGACTGTGAGTTTTAATACATTCATTTTTATTAACACAAGACTTTGAGTTTGTGTATAAAAAATGAAATTTAATATCTAAGACTTAACAAAGAGATGTTCTAATTAAGAGACTGAGATTCTCTTAGTCTTCCCAGAATATTTGAATCTACATCACATTTAGTTGTCTGTGAAGAATTTATGAAAACAAGAGCAAAGATATATATATATATTATATATATAATATACATATAAATGAACAAATATATTTATAAATCTATATGTATATTTATTTATTGTTATGTATATATTTATGTATATATTAATTTTTATATATCTGTACATATTTATATGTATATATATATTTATATATTTATACATTTATATATTTTGGGGGGCTTGGACTGGGTATGATTTTAGCAGAAGCCCCCACAAGGTAGGAAATGCACTCAGATGCCTTTTTCAGAGCAAGCTAAAAGCTGGTGGCCAGTGGAACTTTTTCCCCTTGTGCTGGTGGTCAGCAAATTTGAGAGAAATCCCACTAAAAGTCACTGCTATAGATTGTTGACTCAGAGACTATCCAATTCTTTAGTGTTAATGAATAATGTTAGTTATTTTTGTACTGAGTGCTTCATTTTTTTAAAAAAATTTGTGCTTTTGTAGACTCCAAGTCTTGAATGTCAAAAAAAAAAAAAAAGTTAAACTGAAAATAAACAGTGGAAGATCATTCCAAGAGGCCTGGACAGTCATTTGGAGGACTGAACCTGGTGGAAAGCATGATGCATTTTGTAGTGAAAGTGTTGTGCATCGCACGTCAACTATTGGATGGAACTTTGACACTACCCACAAAAGTGTTGCCAAAGCTGATGAAACTAAGAGTTTCATCAAGGGAAACTGATGAGATATCATTCCCAGTATCTTAGTTTTCTCAACCATCTTTCCAAAAAAATCATCTGACAGCTCTCAGCATTCACACTTCACTGTGCATAGCAAAACAAGGTAACCACTTCTGTGATGGGGATTTTACCAAAATGACCATGTTGTCGTGGGATAATTTCCTTTTTCATGATTCCCCAGACAAGGATAAAATTATGCAATGTGTCTCTGAGATGCCGCTTAGCAGAAATACTGTTAAAGATCGAGTCCTGCACATGGCAAGTGATGACAGTCAGCAGCTCACCAATGGTTTACAAAAGGCAGCCTGCGATGTGAGGACAATCTGGCTGCATCATCTGTCACCCCACTTACTGCCAGGACTGAGCTGGCCGATCTGGCTTGCTAAGCAGGGGTCCACTTCCTCCCTCACTGCTCCATACGCATCCCTCCCAAAGCTGCACGTTTGGTCAAAGTGGATGATCTTCTCCAATAGAGAGGACTGTTCGCTCAGTCAAGGGTATACAGGTAGCTTCACTCCCTGCTAGAACCTTCAAACAAGCTCTCAAAAGACAGCTTGTTATTCCATGTGCTCGGATGAAAGCACAAATATAAATAATCAGGCAAGGTTAGCGGTAATTTTGCTTTATGCTGTTGGTGACATCATGAGAGAAGAGCTGGTGAAATGTGTCTTTGGCTGGAAGAATACAAGAAATCAGTATCTACAATACTGTGATGGAGGCTTTTTTGTTTCAAGACAAAACACCAGAAAAAGTGATCCTAATTACTAGTGATGAGGCACCTTGCGTGATGGAGGCAACATCTGGTTTTGTACAATTCTTTGTTAAAGAAGCAAAACATCCACTCATTCAGCTTCACTGTATTACACATCAAGAGGCTCTTCATGCCAGGGAAAGCAAAAATTATACGAAAGCCTTAAATATGTCACACACATAGAGGATTATGTCATGGCTCATGCTCTTAATTTTTGACAGTTTCAAGCACTTCTTGATGAGCTAAAACACAGTACTTATGCACAATAATGCTTTATTTAAGCACAGTAATGTCATAGAACAGAGGACAAGTCCTGAAAAGATCTGTAGCCTACATGGATTAAATCAGGCTGTTTATGAGTGAAAAAAGACAATATCATCTATGGCTCATTGATATGGTCGGGCTTAACACTCTCATTTTTATTTTACTCAATTATTTGTTTTTACAAGTTTTACACTACACTACAATGAACTGAACAAAAATTACAAGGTGTAGGAAGAACTGTAGAAAGGATATTTTGTGTTATCAAACATTTGAGAGCAAACTTCAGGCTTTTGAAACAGACCTTGAAAATAGGCAGCTGAAATATTTTTCAAATCTGAAAATGCATTCTACATTTGCAGACAATCCTGCAGACATCACAAAACCTACAGGAAAATTTCTAGCATTCTAACAGCTGCAAAAGAGAGTTTTAGTAACAGAATTTTACAGTTCCATAAGATGGAGACAATCCTGTGATTTCTTACTTCTCCAAATAAAGCCAAATTTGAAGAACTTGATCTTTCTTGGTTAGATTCTGGAAATCTGGAAATGGAGCTATTGGAATTTCAAGAAAGCTCTATCTGGAAAATTAAATTCTATGTTCTGTGTGCAATACTTGAAAAGAGAGGGAAGATAGTGTGAAGAGATGGCGAAGGACAGCACAGTTCTTAGTGCTGAAAATGAAATCCGTCGAGTGTGGAATTCTCTCCAAATAATTCTAAGTGTATGAATTCACTTGGGATTGCTTTTCTTACTTTGTTTGGATTCTCTTATACTTGTGAGAAGTTGTTTCCAACTGTGAGTTATATTACATCTGATACAAGAAACAAATTAATAGATGGCCTAACTGTTGCTTGTGTGGCTCCCAAACTAATGAAGTATGAGTCAAGGTTTGACAAATGACCAGCATACATACATCCAGAAAGATCACATTCACTGTTCATAAGCGTGCCAAATGCACACTCTTACCTTTCAATTACAGAGTATTGAAAGCTCTGTTACTGTTCTTCATAAACTAAAATCTTAGTATTCAGATTTAATTGCAGTGTTGGCACTTGGTGATAAATAAGTGGTTTGGGGCTGCAGTTGGGTAACTTGGGCTCTGAAAGGTTCACCATCACTGCCCTAGGCTGTGGCAATTGTCCACACAGAGTCATACCCTTGATCACACTGGCAGATGGAGAAAGCAAATAGTGCAGTGAGCTGTGCACTGTCTATGAGGTTGGAAGTGGCTGTCAACAGTTTGCTTGATTTAATGTCAACACTTTCAGATTAGCCTCCCCCCCACACACACAAAAAATACACAATTAGCCTGGCTTCGCATGTAGAGGGCAGAATCCCCGTGTTCCTTATGGCCAAAGCTTAAACTTCTCAGGGGGCCCATGTCTAGCCTGAGCCCTCTCTGCAATTGTCTCTTGTGGCCATCTCCCACCCAGTCATTGGGGTAGCATGATCCCAAAAAACCTGTTGCTCTGTAGCTCACTATTAACCATTTAACCGTTCACCCCAGGGCTCACTTGGACAGTGCACCTGTTTACCTGCTGAGCCTCATGAGCACCACTTGAGCAGGTGTCATTTCAACTAGTTGATTTCTGCTTGCAGGAGATACACTTCTAGGTCTACTTTTTTTATATCAGCTATTTTTGCATACTTTTTAATTTGTCTTTGACATTTGTTTCTAGTGAAATCTAATAATAAATATCTTCTTTTACTAATTTGTGTTTATTTGTGAAAAATAACCTGCAATTTTGTGCTACAAACTATAAAAATGCTTATCATAAAGGTTTGTTGATTTTATTTTGTCTTTCAGAGGACCAACTCTTCAATTCATTGATTCTTTGTACTGTTTTCTTAGTTTCCATTGCGTTCATTTCTGCTCTGATCTGTATCATTTCCTCCCTTGTTCAAGATTTGGGCTTGACTTGTTTTTCTTTTGCTAGAAGAGGCTCAACATTAATGTGTTTATTTGAGCTCACTCTGTTTTCCTCCTGTGGGTATTCACTGCTATAAATTTCCTTCATAGAAGTGCCTTGTGTCCTGTAGGTTCTGGTAGGTTGTGTTAGCATTATCATTTAATTGTAGAAACTAATTTCTTCTTTAATTTCATCTGTGGCCCATTGGTTGTTCAGGAGGGTGTTATTTAATTTCCATGTGTTTATGAAGCTCTTGTAGCTCTTTTGCCATTGATTTCCAATTTCATTGCATTATGGTCTGATGATATGCCTGGGATAATTCAATTCCTTTGCATTTGCTTAATCATGTTCTCTGAGCCAGTATGTGATCTGTTTTGGAGAAAGTCCCATGCTGCACTGGATTTCTTCTCCAAATTTTAGCCTGCCATGTGGAAGGAACCACTTTCAGAGAAAAGCCCCATGCTGTTTTTGCAGTTTACAATAGCCATATGTTTTCTTGGGGCTGGCATTGCAGGCCTGGCCCACCGTTTCCCCCTGGGCTGCTCAGTGTTACAGAGACAAGTCTCCTTCCCAGAAGGTAGAGTCAGCTTTCCAGGTTGCTTCATCCTTTTTTCTGAATTACACTGTTTCTCCAGTTTCACTGTATTTTCTAGTTTCCGTCTGAAGATCTATTTTTTTTTAACTTCTTCAATCAGTTGTTGTTTTCCAGGTATCTGGATTCCAGGTCCCAGAGAGTCTATATTTTGCTGTCAGTCTTTACTCTGCTATTTTTAATCTCCTTAGTCTTTTTCATAAATATCTCTGGAAATTATTTCTATATTCTGAATACAAATGTATTTATATGAATTCTAAATACTTTTTCCAAATTTAAACTCATTTTTCCTCTTTTTTGTTTTTTGTTTACAAAAGACCTTAAATTTAATGTAGTCAAATTTATTATTTTTATCGTTTACTCTCTTTTACTTTTTATCTTTTACTTTCTGTTTCTTGCTTACAAAATCATTGTGCTGGGCTGAGGATTTAGCTCAACAGCATAAGCACCTGCCTTGTAAGTGCAAGGTCGTGAGTTTGATCCCTGGCACCAAAAAAAAAAAAAAAATCATTATGCTATCATCATAAAGATTTTTCTATATTTTCTTCCAATCATTTTGAAGTTTTGGCTTCATATGTACATCTGAATTGATGTTTATCATGTGAGGAAGAAAGCAAATTTCAATTCAATAACTTATTACAGCAGGAATATTTGCCCAAAACTCCTTTCTCAACTGATTTGCAATGTCCTATCTTCCATATATTAGCATTGACTTATCTGTTTTTCTTTATACCAAGGTTCATGGTCTTACTTAGCACCCTTTTCTGATAAGCTTGATATCTGCTTGGTCAGTCTTCCTGTTCAGTTCTTTTTGAATCAAGTCGTGAGACAGAACCACCTTGGCAAGCATTATCATCTTGACAATATAGACACATTCCTTCATTTGTTAGATTGAATGATGGCTCCAAAAGAAATGTCAATATTTTTACCGCTGGAAATTATGAACATAATCTTACTTGGGAAAGAATCTTTGCAGATATAATTAACAGTCTCATAATGATATAATCCTGAACTGTTTAGGTAGCCTTCATAGAGTAAAATATCACAAGTGACAGAAAAGGAAGACATAAGGTTATAAGAGGAGAGAAGCCATGTGAAGTTAGTGTCAGGGATTAGAGTTCCACAGCCACCAAGAGTCACCAGAAACTGGAGGAAGCAAGGACAGATTCTCTCCTAGCATTTTGAGAGGGAATGTGGTCCTGTCAATGTCCTGATTTTGCACCTCTAGCATCCAAAACTGTGAGAAAATAAAGTTTGAAAGCCAGGCGTGGTGGCACACACCTGTAAGCCCAGCACTCAGGAGGCTGTGGCAGGAGGATTGTTGCAAGTTTGAGAACAACTTGGGCAATAAAGTGAGCTCAAGGCCAGCCTGATCTTCATAGAGAGACTTTGACGAAAAGAAAAGAAATAAACTTCAATAATTATTTTTGGTAGCCCCAATAAACTCATATATTTTCCATTAAGTTTTATAATTTCTTATTAATGATCTCATATTATTTTATTATATTTATTTCCAAATACCTTTTTATTGCTATTGTAAATAGCATCTTTTAAAATTTACTTTGTTAGTGGTTTATTGGTTATATTCAGGAAGGCTATTAGTATTTTGACATGGATCTTTTGCCAGAAAGTCTGCTAAAATTTTTATTTTAATAAACATGCGATAATATCTTATTAAAACTTTGCATGCAAGCAAGAAAAAATGTGCTTTGTAGTTCAGTTAAAATATTTATTCCTGGTAGAGAAATTTATAGGGAAATAAAATGGATATTCACTGTTAGACTAGATACATACCCCAAATCTCCTCTCATTAAAGGTTATTTGATCCTTGATTGGCAGCTGATGATGAAATATTTGTGTCACTATTGAACCATAATAAGTTTCCATTCCATCAAAATTCATTGTAAACTGCCTGGAGGATCTATTAGAAATCCTAGTTCTTCCCAGGAGGAGGGCATCAATTATAGCCTATAAAAGGATTTTCTTCCCAAACATTATTTCTTTTATAAAGAATCATCACTTCACCAATAAATCTTCCAACTTCAACTCCTGGTCATTTCCACTTCATTCTCCAATCTGCAGCCCTTTAAAGTGCACCATTGCCCGTCTAATCTGGTGACTGGTACTTGCTAGCAAAGCCTCCTTGGAGTCAAAACCCCTGAATGGTCAGTTACTCTGCTGAATTTGATACCTCAGTCTTAAGTCTCACCTCTTGTCACTCTTGTCTTTGTACCCTGGATTATGGCCACAATAGGTTTCTCTCAGCTTTCGAGAACCAATAATGTTCCTTTGCCTTATCAAGTACAGTTATCCCTCAATATCCATGGTCCTGGCAGACACCAAATCCAAGGATGTTTAAGTCCTTTATGGAAACTGAAGTACTCTTTGCATACCTACACACATTCTCTCATATACTTTAAATCATCTCTAGACTACTTATAACATCTACTACAAAGCAAATGGTATGTAAATAATTGTTGTACTGTATGTGTTGTTTGTGGAATAGAGTAATGATGAAAAAGGCTATACATATTCACTACAGATGCAATGTATTAAAAATATTTTCTATGCATTGCTGATTGAATGCCAAATGCAGAACCCGTGGATGTTAAAGACTGACTGTACTTCTGTAAGTTATTTCCTCTACTCAAAATCCTTTTTCCCCATTTCTCCCCTAAGTCTTATCTTTCACAGCTCAGTCTAAAAACACTTCTGCAGTGCCCCTCAGCATAAATCAGAATACCATTTTCCTGTTTCTTTTAATCCCCAAATCTTTCCTATCAGTACCCATGGATTTTTCTGTACTAATTTTAAATTTCTTATTTTTAAATTCATACTCACTAGAATTCATTTCCTGCTGTTGTACAGTTCCATGAGATTTAACAAGTGTATAGCCATGTTGCCACTACCACACACAAGATGCACAACAGCTCGATTGCTCACCCCCAAATTTCTTCATGCCATCTTTTTTGCAGTCAGTTTCTCCTTTCACTTGCATCCCATGATAACCACTATAGTATTCTGTTTTCCAGAGTGTGCTCAGAGAATACTCAAACCTCTACATATGATATCTGGGATTCACTGCAATGCCGTTGAGATCTATTCTTGCTGTCTGTGTTATAGTTCATTACATTTTATTGTTGCATAATATTCCATGGTATGGCTGTACTATGGTTTGTTTATCCATTTCATTGAAGGAAGTAGTTCCACTGGGAAGTAATTACAAGCAAAGTTACTATAAAGATTCATGAGCAAGTTTTTGAGTAAATATACATTTTTATTTCTCTTAGAGAAATATGTAAGAGTGAGATGGCTGGGTTACATAATTTATGCATGTTTATTGAGAAATTCCAAACTATTTTCCAAGAAGGGTATGCAGGTTTGCATTCCTACCAGTAATGATGAAGATACATTACTTACAAACAGCGGAGCTTATTATTTTGTTTTAGCCATTTTAATAGGTATATATTAGTATCTAACTATAATTTCAATTTGTATTTCCCTTATGACTAAAGATGTTCAGCATCTTTTCACCTGTGTATTTCCCATCTGCATATCTTGTTGGAGAAGGTTTCTGTTCCTTTCTGTAGCATTCAGTGCTTACTAGAGAAACAGATTTAATGTACGATGTATAAATATGTAAGAATTTACAAGACTGCCTTACAATGGCTTCCCACAGTGAGCTGTGGGAGAGCGTGAAAGGTCTTCAGTCTGGTGACCCAAAACATCCAGTCTAAGGCCTGGAGCTCTGTGTAGGGTCCTGTGCAAGTCAGTATAAGGAGAAAGGGTCTTTGGTAGAAGGCTGAAAGGTCTTGCTGGAGGCTGAAGAATGTGCTAGAAAGCCACAAGATGAAGTCCAAGTTGAAGGAGAAGACTGAAACTCTTGAAAAAAAATGGCACCAAGCCTTGCTTCATTTCCCTTTTATAACATTGTGACAACAATCTTCCCTAGGGTGGGCATGATGGCTGATACATTGTGTTAACCTGAGAAGCCTGGAAGCTTAACTAAGTAACTCAGCAGCTCTCCATCCTGGGGTGTAAAGGAGGTGCCCTTAACTCTCTAGGATTCTGTCCACTGTGTCAATTTGAGAAGGTCAGAGGTTTAACTAAGTGATTCAGCAGGAGGCCAAGGTCTTAACCTTATAAACATCCTCAGTATGTGCAGGAGGAAGGTGGGGAGATGGTGTGAGTGCCGCATCCACCCAAGTGGCATAGCCTGCTTACAGTTTAAGGGAGGGAAAGCGGTTTGCTCCACCCTCTTTTGCTCTCGTTGCTTTTGCTGTCTTCCGCTGCAGTGAGCTGCTGCCTCTGTGCCGCGGCATCCTGCCTTGGAGCCAGCTGATTATGGACTGAAACCTCCACAAACTGTGAGCTAAATAAAATTTCCTCCTTTAATTTTGGGTATTTGGTGTTTTTTCTCAGCAATGACAGAAAAGTAACTAAAACAGTGGGTGTTCCATACCCAGAATATGATGAGCCATTTTACTCGGGCACTTCTTACACAAGTCAACGTCATCAGTTACCATCACACTGTTCATTGTCCTAAAAACTTGGGCTATTTGTTTTCCTAACACTGAATTTTGAGAATTTTTATATTTTTTTTAAAATAAATGTTCTTTATCATACATATGATTTTCAAATATTTTCTTCTTGTGTATAGCTAGTCATTCTCATAACTGTCCTTTGCAGAAAAAGTGTTTTTAGTATGGATGAAGTCTAATTTATGTGGCTTTTTGTCTTCTTTTGTTTATTGATTTTTTTTCTTTGTCTTTTTAGGGTTATGTTTTCTGTGTCTCAGAAGTTTTTGACTCATAACCACAAAGAATTTTCCTTTCTTTTTCTGGTAAATTATACAATAGTTTTGCATTTTACATTTATCTCTGATTAATTTTTAGGGTTTTTTAACAAGTGTGAGGTATAGATTAATGTGTTTTTTGTTTTATTTTGAAAAAGGTAATTGTTTTAACACTATTTATTGAAGAAACTATGCTTTCTTGACCTTTGCCTATTGACCACATGCAATAGACATAAAAAAATTTTTTTTTTCATTATGGTCAAAGAATCTACTTTGTAAGACTTCTATTCTTTACAAATTTTAAGGTCTACTTTAGAAAGTATTAGATGTTCTCCCTTAATGAATGTTGCATGTTACACTGGAAAAAACCTCCAAGGCTTTTTTATCCTTGCTGATTTTTTGCCTATTTGTTTTACTGATCACTAAGAGGGCTGGATCTCTTGGTAATTACTGTTCTAAAGATTGCCGTGGGGACTACAGTACACACATCTTTCTTGATCTGCTTAGAGCTGGTATTTTGCAATCTCAAATAAAACCAGATGTCTTTCAATCCAATGGATTCCTTCACATTTCCCCCATTATATTATAGTTGTCATTTGTGTTACATTGTAACCACTGCTGGACAATGTTAACCTTTTTTGCTTTTAGCTATTACATACATTTGAAAGAATTTAAGTATTTATCCAAATACTTGCCACTTTTGTTGTTTATTTTTATTCTTGAAATTCCAAGACTCTTCTGCATGTCATTCCCTCCAGTCCAAAGAACTTAGAACTTTCGTATTTCTTTTACAATCAGTTTGATGGTGAAAAATTCTGACCATCTTCCTTCACCTGAGATATTATTTTGCCTGCATTTGTGAAGGATATTCATTTTATTGTATGTAGAATTCAGGGTTGATAATTCTTTTCTCTCAGTAATTTATTTTTTTTATTTTAAAGAGGGCAAGATTAAACACAACAAAACAGAACATAAGAAAGCAATGTAAAAGACATAAATTTCAAAGCAAGACAACCAGAGATCTTCACTATCATATTGTCTCTTGTTTTCTTCCGAATAGTTGTCCATATCTTCACATACAGAGAATTCATACAAAACCACATAATATAAAACTGATCCGAACAGGATGAAGAAGGCATTTTAGGTCTTCAAGACCAGACAATAGGAAAGTCAACAACGGCTGCCATAATGTCTCTCATTCCCTTCAAAACAGCTGTCCATACCTTCATGTATGTTGAAATTAAACAAAACAAAACAGGCTAAAATCACTCTGTACAAAGAATGATAGTACTGCTGTATTTCACATCACCATGCCATGGAATTAGCACTGGATACTGTAATGTCTCTTTTTCTTCAAAGTAGTTGTTCATTTCATCATGCATTATGTAATCAGTTCTCATAAACAGTTCTATACATGTATGAGTCTACATGTATTTCTATCCTTTCTGTATTAGAGGGAAAAACAAAACAAAGCAAGACAAAACAAAATAAATTTCTGGAAAAACATGAAATGAAAAAATCATATAAAACCACAGTACAACGTGATCTACAATGGTTACTGTGATGTCTCATTATCTTTAATAGAATTGTCTCTATCATCTGATATAGTATAATTGAATATAGCAATTATATTATAATTATAGCATCTTGTTTCTCCATCAATCCTGAGAGACAGTTTTTCAGCGTACATCAATCTGGGTTGGAGGTTATTTTCTTTCAGGGCTTAGAATATTTTGCTCCAAGCTCTTCTTGGTTTGATGGTCTGTGTCGAGAAGTCTGCCATAATTTTGATGGGTTTTCCTTTATAGGTGATCTGTTTCTTTTCTCTGACAGCCTTTAATATTCTGTTCTTGTGTTGAATTTCTGGGATCTTGATTATTATATGTCTGGGTGTAGCTCTGTTTTGGTTGTAGGTGGCTGGAGTTCTGTATGCCTCATACTTCTAAATATCACTTCCTTTTCCTATACTTGGGAAGTTTTCCTTAATTATTTCTGTGAATAGCCTTTGTATTTCCTTTGTTTTTACTCCTGCTTCTTCATTCACATTTTTTATTCTTAAGTTATAGATACTCTTGTCTTCTAGCCTTTGTATTGTTACTAACTGTTTCCTTGTTATTTTTAAGAGATCTTTCCTTTCATGATCACACATTGCAAACCTGTCTTCAAGTTTTGATAGTCTATCCTTAGTTTCTTTCGAGCAGTTTTGCCAACTTTCAATGGAGTTTTTAATTTCCTGATAATCTCTTTGAATCTGCTTCATGTATTCTAGGTTGTCTTTATATTCTTCATCGAATGTTTCTCTCCTTTTTTTGTGTTCCTCCATCTTTCTGTCTGTGTCTTCTTGAGACATGCTTAGCATTTCTTTTTATTAATCTTCTTATATCTTGCTTCACTTGAATTAATATTTCAGTTTTGAGCTCATCTATGATGTCACAAAGATATCTCTTTATGTCCACTGATGCTGTGTCTGATATTGCATGCTTGCTGCCCTCAATCTCTTTTGTATTTACCTCTCCTGGATCAATATTCGCAGGGTTAGGGGCTGGGGGCTTTTTCTTATTTCTTTTTCTTGTCATGTTTTTGGTTTCTTCCGTACAGGTGTATAGTGGAGGTCTCAGCCCCTTTCCTTGTTGGTTATGGTTCTTCTGAAGTGCGCTGGCTAGGGATTTCTGCCCTCTCCAGCTTGCTGTTGGTCACTGAGGTGTAAACAGGGGTGGTGTATGCTGGCCTCTCACCTCTGAGCCAGTCAACCTGCAGGGGCCTTCACCATGTTAGTGTGTGCTGCACCTACAGAATCAGTTTGGGACAGCTTACTGGGTCCCAACCAAGGGTGTGACCCAGGCCAAGCAAATCCCACCAATCTGCTCTATGTAGGGAGCAACCAACTCCTGTTCCTTGTTCATGCCCGTCCTGCCTGATTCCAATATGTCATCCAGTTGGTAGCCCCTTTCCCATGGGAGGGTCTTATTCAGAGCACTCACTGTGGGTTAGCGTAGGTCCCTCGCCAGCTCCATTCTCCATTGAGCTCACCAACCCCGACTTCAGCACAGACCATGGCTCCAGCAAGTCACAGCAGGGGCGAGTTTGGGTGGCTCTGGTGGGAGTGCCATGGCCACTAATCTTAGCTACTCCAATGGTAGCCCCAGGACTGCATGTTTGACCAGCTCTTTTCCCTTTGATTTTTTCCTAAGTCAAGAGGATCCATCTCCCTCTGTCTGGACCTCTCCAGGATGTTTTCTTCCAGCATCGGAGTTGTTTCTCTCAGGGAGGCTCTGTATTTTGCTGCTTACTGATCTGCCATCTTTAGCTCCAATCTTCTTCTCTCAGTAACTTATGTTGCTTCACTCTCTTCTTAATTTTTATGCCCATTTTTCTAAAAACTTGGGCTACTTGTTTTTCTAACACTGAGTGTTCAGAGTTTTTTATATTTTCTAATTACAAGTTCCCCGTCAGATATTTTCTCCTGGTCTATAGCTTATTAGTTCATCCTGATAAGAAATCCATTGTCATTTTAAACATTATTCTGAGCTTTTCTCTTTTCTTTTCATTGTTTTTCTTTGGTTTTAGGAGTTTGTGAATTTTTTTTTTTTAGCATTTTTAAGAGCCAAACTTTGGCTCCATCCACTCATTTCCACCTCTTTTGCTTTTCCATTTAAATAGACTGTAGCTGTTTCTTCTTATTTTGTTTTTCCCTCTATACTGGTTTGGAAGACATGTACTCTATTTTCTATTCTCTTAGTCACTAAATAAAAATAGATACTTAGCTTAACAGAATATAAAATTAGCCTGTAACTATCTTACGTACAAATATAAAGATTTTGGAATTGTCTTCACTAGATCTACCTTGCTGCTGCTTGTTATGCAATGTGACCTGTATTTTAGCTCTACCTTAATTTTAGCTTCATAGCATAAGCACAGCTAGTATTTCATACCATCCGTATATTTTTACACATTCCTATATGTTACCATAACCTTTTCTCACTATTTTATCTTACACCTCAAGATATGTTGAAGTACATTTCTTCTTCTGTTCTTTTCTTCTTCCTCTTCTTCTTCTTCTTCCTCATCCTCCTCCTCCTCTTCCTTCTCCATCTCTTCCTTCTCTTCTTCCTCCTTTCTTCTTGAAGTACTTCTTTTCATAATTGTTTGAAACAAGAGTTTTTTTGATAAATTATATTTGTCTTTTATTGAAATGACTTCATAATTTGTCTTTGTTCTTGGAGAATCATTTTTCTGAATGTACATTTCAGGTTTCTGGCTGCAGTATCTCAGCACTTTGAAAGGCTCTATTCCACATTTTCTGTTAAACAGAAAACCTTAAAGTAAGGCGTCAACAGCAGCATTGTCCTTCCTTTGTGATATCTTTTCTCTTTAGCTACTTTGAAAATCTTAATTCTGCAAGCCAAATTTGAATTATCAAAACTTTATTAAATTACCAACCAGACAGTCCTGGAAATTTTTATTTCACATTGTATTTTAATCTTTTTTCAACTTTGTCACCCCTTCTTCCTCGATCCTTCATTTGTTACATTTTTCCCATATCTTACTATTTCTAAGCAGCTGTTACTTCTTTTTATCTACATACTGGTACTTATTTTTATTTTTCACTTGTTTAATTTTTACTTCATTCTGAGTTTTCTGCTCTTTAGCATTTCCATTGTGTTTTAAACTTTATTTATTTCTATATCCAGAAGGTAAGTTCAATGAGATAAAATATTTTGTGTCTTTTGTTCATTGCAGTAAATGTAATTACTAGAAGAGTGTCTGTCACACAACAGATGCTCAATAACTATTTGTTGGCAAATGATATTCCTGGAAATTGTATTTGGGTTTTTTTTCCAATCTATTTGTTCAGTGCAGTGTTCTCTTGTTGTTTGTTGGGCATTATTTCATCTTTTATCTTAAGCAATAACATTTTATTTTGTATCTTATAACCACTAATTTTGTTGCTTGTTGTTTCTACTAGTCTTTGATCAAAGTAACTTGTTTCCACATATGTTTTAGGTTTGCCTGAATTGTATTTGTGGGGACTCTTTGAGACCTGAAATGAAAGAGTAGGACTCCAGGGAAGTTTTGTGTTGGTTTTCTATATGCTTGAAGACACTTTCATCTATTTGAAGCTAAAATCCTTTGTCAATGGTTCTTAGGACCATGAAAATAATATACATTCTGCCAAGTTCACAAAAGAGGTTTTTAGAAGAAGACATTTGTTTTCTTTAAACTCTACTCAGCAGCATGTTCAATGATGCTGTCTACTGAGAAACTTGTTTTTCTAATTTAACTTTTACCCAGGGACACAGCCCTTCCTGTGTAAATGTCCTGCATTTATACAAAGTGGTTTCTAATAAATCTATGTCTTACACTAACAATGCAATGCTTTGCTTTAAATGGCCCTTATGCCCCAAACTGTAGACCGTTCATATAGTGGCTTCAATACATGAAGAGGATTCAGGTTGTGTTTAATGTTTCAGACTGCTAGGGGACAACAGCAAAATACCGTAGACTGTGGTGGTTTATACAGCACAGAGTTATCTTCTCACAGGTCTGGAGTCATGAAAGTTCAAAATCAAGATCCCTGCTGACTCTGCTTCTGGTGTGCACTCTTCCTGACTTTGCACTACGTCCTTACACAGTCTTTCCTTAGTGTGCTTGTGAGTATAGACCCAAAGCAAACTCTCTGGTGTCTCTTGCAAATCAATCAGAACAGATCAGGGCCTGTCTTCATGATTTAATTTAATCTCAACTACTTTTTAATGGCCCCCACCTCCAAAAATAACCACATCAAGGGGTTAGAGTTTTAAAACAGAAATTGGGAAGGATGCGATCCCTGCCTGGAAACCAGCCTCATATGCGGGCTGCTGCCGGATTGGGGACAGCCAGACCGTGAATTATCGCCATTCAAGGACTATAGAGGGAGAGAGCCAGGTCTCACTAGGAAGCGATCCCCGCCTGGAAACCGTATCATTTTCATTGTTTTGTTGGCGTGGGTTTTATTGTCTTTTGTTTTGTTTATGTTAAATCTGATGGCATGAGCAGCTATTTAAAAGACAGCAAGACATATTATGGTAGTCATTTTGGATTTACTATTGGCTTGTTTTGAAGTCGTTTATTGCATTCATTGTTTTGTTTTTATTGTTTCTATTCTATTCTGTTCTGTTCAATTTTTACTACGTCCGAAGTTATCTGCAGCTATTTTGAAGACACCAAAAGGAATTATGATAACTACTGTTGATTTTGTAATGTTTTGAAGTTCTGTATCTCTTACACTGGTTGATTTTATTCTGTTTTATTGTCCTTGGTTTTATCCTCTTTAAAATAAAAAAAATAGAATTTGGGGAAGATATGAAGGTCTTTTTGTGACAATTATCTCCAGATTTTCCAGTTATACTTCATTCTTTACTTCATAATATTTTCATTAGTTTACCAAAAGGCTTATTTGATTATTCCAAAACTTTTAACAGAATATTTTTAGATGTTACATAGCCAACATAAGTTTCAGAATCTCTAGCTTTCCATAGTGCCAGAAAAACATCTCTCCTCTATGTATAATCTTGCAGTAGGCATTTCCATCCGAACTCATATATATGCTTCAAATAACACATCAAATTTATATTTGCACCCTGACTTCTCTCCTGAGATTGAGACTCAGAGCCACTTGCTACTTGGCATCTTTAGCTGGAAGTTTATAGAATATCGAAAACAAAGTATCTCAAATCAGAACTCCTAGTTTTCCTAACAAATTTATTCTAACAAATGTATTCTTTCCTGGACTTCATTACTCCAGTTAATATCACAACAAACTACTCAGCTGCTCAAGTCAAAACTTTAGGCATCAAACCTTGTTCTTTTTTCCCCTTTCTCCCTATGTATAAACCAAGAACAAGCCCCATCCATCTTGTTTTTGAAATTAATCCTCCACCTCCTTTCCTACCACCTCCAGCCAAGCCGTCCCCAAGTCTCATCTGGCTCCTGCTCCTGTCCCCTGAGCAGGCACCCTGTGTCTACACTCAGCATCACACCAACAGCCCAGGCTCCACGAAGCTGTTACAGGCTTCCATTTAAAAGGCAAACCAGGGCCAGGGATTTAGCTCAGTGGCTTAAGTGCTTGCCTGGCAAGCGCGAGGTTGTGAGTTTGATCCCCGGTACAAAAACAAAAAACAAAAAAACCACACCACATCTCACTAAGTTAAAACCCTCCATTTGCTCCCCAGAATACCTCAAATAAAATCTAAACTTGCCATCATCTACAAGATGCAGACCTTCCCACTGTGTGAGTTTATCGTACACACTCCTCTGTGCTCCATTGCTCTAGGCACTTTTGGTCCTCTTTCCATTTGTTAAAAACAGTCTATTCCTACTTCACGCCCTGGATACTTGCTGTTCCCTCTGTAGGAATACACTGCTTTCCTTGGTCTTTGCTTCATTAAGCATTAAGGTTTCACCTTAGATTCTAGCTCCTCAAAAAGAACTTTTCCATACAGGAAGTTCAGAATCTATATTTATTTTAGCAAGCAACACTGCAAAGAATGAGGACTTTCTGTTGTTGTTGTTCCCAGCTCTACCACTGACTCACTGTATACACTGTGAAATCTTGTAATCTCAGATCCTGAATTTTTTCAAATGGAAATAAAAAATCTCTTCTATTCCTAACACCAGAAGACTTGTCAAAGATAACTATGAATCTAAACATGTTTTATAAAATGTGAAGCAAGAAACAATTGCTAGCTTTCATTATTTTTATGATGATTGTGGTTATTAGTGGGATATTATTTGGATCAGAACTTTTTTTGTGCATGTGGTTTTGGAAATAGAACTCAGGGCCCTGTGCATGCTAGGTAAGCACTCTGCCACTGAGCTACATCCCCAGCCCTCAGAACTTGTTCTTAATGGTAAGTAAGATGGCTTTGAAGAAAATAAAATGGTTGATCAATGAAATTCAGGGAAGATCACATTAAAGTTTTCTTCAGTCATTTTTAATGCTGAAGATTAAACCCGAAGCCTCATGCATTCTGGGGAAGTACTTTACTACTGAGCTATATCTCCAGCCCTAAAATACAGTTTCATTATCTCACTGAGACTTAAAACTCTTAATACTCCAGAGTATATTTGAGTTTTTCACTTGAGAATAGCATATACTGCTTTTTCCAAATACCAAATGTACCTGCCCATGAAACATCTTTTATTCAATGAATCTCATAGCTACCATGACAAAATCAGCATAGTACTGGCAAACAAATAGACCTGAGGATCAGTGGAACAGATGAGAAGACGCAAGCACAACTACAAAGACACTCAGCCACCTGATATTTGACAAAGGGGCTAAATATGTCCACTGGAAGAAGGATAGCCTCTTTAATAAATGGTGTTGGAAAAATTGGCTTTCCACATGCCAAAGACTGAAACTAGACCCATGTATATCACCATGCACTAAACTAAAGTCAAAATGGATCAGGAATCTAATATTAAAATAAAAACAATAACTCTACTGGAAGACAAGGTAGGTAGAAGTCTTGAAGACATAGGAATAGGCAAAGAGGTACTTCAAAGAATCAACAATTGGGATCTCATCTTATTAAAAAGTTTTTGCACTTCAAAAGAAATCACCAACAAAATGAAAAGAAACCCCATAGGACGGGAAATAATTTTAGCCAGCTGTCCCTTAAACAAAGAACTTAATTCCAGAACATATAAAAAAATTTAAAAACATCAGGCCCCCCAAAATTTCTCAGATGACAAATGGCAAATAAATACATGAAGAAATGTTCACCATCACTGGTCATTCAAGAAATGCAAATTCCATCTCACTCCAGAAAGAATGGCTGCCATCAAGAAATCAACCAATAACAAATGTTGGCAGGTCTGTGAGGAAAAAGGACCATTTCTCTACTGTTGATGAGAAAGGGGTTAAACGTGTTCACTGCCCATGAAACATCTTTTATTCAGTGAATAAAAGTGGAAGTGTAGACTGGTGCAGCCACTGTGGAAATCGGTATGGAGATTCCTCAGAAAACTAGGACTGGAAGTCTCATTCAGTATAGCTATTCCCCTTCTGGGTATTTTCCCAGAAAAGTTAAAAACATCATGTCACAGTGATGTATGTGCACCCATGTTCATAGCAGCACAATTTGTAATAGCTAAATCTTGGAAACAACCAAAATGCTCATCAACCCTGGAATGGATGAAAAAGATGTGGTATTTTTATACAATGGAGTATAACTCAGCTATAAAAAAGGATGATCTTGAGGCTTTTATAAATAAATGGATGCAACTTGAGACTATACTCATAGGTGAAATAAATCAGACTCACATTTATACATATCATATTGTCTCCCTAGTGCAAAACAAATAATAAAAAACTGAAAAAGTAATAAGATCCAAAATGTGCAATAGATATTGTAATAATGAAAGAGAAAGAAAGTGCTCAAAAGGAAAGAACAACTGGGATAGGGGAAAGGAGAAATGGAAGACAGGAAAAGATTATATGTATGTAGGTATACACATACAAATGCATGTATGTATAAGATAACTATACTAATTCTATTAGTTCATCAAAAAGAATAGTTTGTGCTGTCACTGATTGTTCATTTTTTATGCCTAGATCTTGTAACTTGAACAACTGCTTCTAAAATAGCAATATGCAGTGCATTACCTAGTGTTGATTTCTTACTTTTTTAAAATTCTGTATTATTTCTACTCTTTTATCTGTTTTGCTTTTTAAAATGAAAAAAAAAAAGATTAGAAGCTGAGAAATGAATTCAGGAAATTTCTAGAAAACTCAAAGTTACCTGTGAGATGCAGTAAACTTTTATACCTTTTCTTGGAGAGAGAAAAGGGCTGCCAGGTAAAGATGCAAACAAATCATTGCCAACATTACCCATCTTCAAAGCAACATAAATTGACATGGCATAGAATAAGATGAGGACAATTTCACAGATAAATTTCTTTCCTTGCAATAAGTATTACAGGGCTTTTGAACTCTGCTCTTACCCTGATGCACATAAAATGAAAATTATACTGTTTCATGTTTTTTGTCATCACTATATGTATCACAAAACAGAAGAAAGCTTTCAAACTGTGACTCACTAGTGGTGACCTCCACCAGGTACATCCACATGTTCATGGGGACAAGCACATCTGTGTGCACACCTCCTCTCACTGTGACTGAGACGTCAGGCTGCCTGGGCTGCAGAAACTCATTTCCTACCCTGAAGATGAGTTGTCCCAGCTGATACGCTATGATTCCTCACGCTGCTTCCTGAAACCGGAGTCATAAACTTGGCCTACTAGGTTTATGAGTAGTTAGAGCCACAGAAAACTGTGATCCAGACCCCTTATTACAGAAGTACCTGGAGTGAGTTACCCGAGATCTTCAGAGACCTCAGTATGGTCACAGAGGCAGCCTTCCAGCAGGGCAGACAGCTTGCTTTGATTTGCCTGGAGAGAATGTGCCCGAGGTGCTCCAACTACCCAGCTCTAAAGACTTCACTCCCGCTAGCTTGGCTTCCTGGACTGCGCTGGGAAGCCTGAATTAGAGGCCAGATACTTCTAACCCCCAGAGAACTATCTTTTTTTTCTTTTTTTTCAGGAACAACTATCTTAAGAAACAACAAGACAACTGGGGAACTCAGAGAGCAAACTGGAGTCTGCTCATCTGCTTACACCTTTAACGCCATCTGGGACCACAGCCCGTTCCAGCCGTGGGTGAGCTCCTCCAAACGCGTGACTCACCCAGGTCATTCGGTGTCATCTACCCTTCTCACAAGCTCTCATCCCCACGCTGTTTGGCATTCCCTCCTCCTCTGCCCACCATCACGTGGCATCTGCCTGTAGCGTGGAGGCCTGGACACCAGATACCGAGAGAGCATTTTTTCACTCAAGGTGTGAAGGCTGGTAAGAGAGAACATAGAGATAACTTATAAAGGGCCAGCAGAGTCCTCATGCACAGACCTGCAGGGTTCGCGAGGTGAAGACTGAGTCCTCCACTCTCCTCGACCTGGTGCGGTCCTCCGCGTACCTCTGCTTCCGCTCTGACTGAGCTATGCAACACCTTCCACATGTGCTCACCACAACTCATTTAGTAAACTGCCTCAGGGTTGAGTGCACTATATTGTTATTTATGTGTGAATGTTTCTTTAGAATAAATTAATAGAAATGATAGTACTAGAAGACTAAGGATATAGCTTATTGCACTTGCCTCTTACATACAAGGCCCTGGGGTTTTATACTCAGTACCAGAAAGACAAAAAAGAAAAGAAAAAGATGGAAATGGGCAAACACTTTTTCTAAGCCTCTTGTTACACATTGTTTTCCGTAAAGACGATATCAGTTTTGAGCCACAGTCTGACAAAGTCACTTTTCTTTACATACTCACTTTTAAATTATGCTCTAGTTTATTACCAGACCATAATAAACTGTCAATTAATGCTAATTTTTTCTCTTTAATATCTTCTTGATGTTTTTCCTTTTCCTTCAAATATTTTCATTATAAGCTTTCCTTTGGACCCAGTCAGCCAATATTAGAAATTTCTTTCTTTGAATGAAGATGACATTTTCTGATTAGTCAATCAGCAAAGATATATTCAGGTCAATATAAACTCTTAGATATTAGCCATGGGGATATTTGCTTTGAAACATACTATATATATATATATATATATATATAATACATTGATATATTATTATATTACATAATATATATTGATCTGTATTAATGTATGTTGCCTTTCCTTAGGGAAGGTTTGTTTCTCTGACACCTACTAATAGATATGTGCATGGATATAGATATAGATATACAGATATATGTATGTATAAGTTTTGGTGAATGCAAGAAAAACAATATATAGTGTGGGGCTTCCTGAAAGTGATCACTGGATGTCTTGAGTTATGGAATGGAGATTTCCATCTGAGATACTCTAGGAAATATGACTGGATACAAGAGATTGATACACAAATCAATAGCAGTGTGTATTGCATGAGTCCACTGAACATAAGCAATTCAAGAACAGATAAAGCTAACAAGTGATGACAGTGGAACAGTAGTGATTGAAGGGTAGGAAGACTGACTAGAGGAGGAGTGTGAGAAGGGCTGATGAAAATGTTCTGTATTTGATCTGAATAGGAGACATGTGCCTCTCCACAAATGTAAAGTGTTACTGAGAAACATACCTTAGATTTGTGGATTTCATAAAATAATATATTCAGAAGTACGTATGTGTTCACTGCTTTGTCACTAAGGGTAAGTCAGTGGAAAATATGAAGTTTTAAACAATGACAGAAAGATATATGATTGAGTGAAATACAAGGGAAAGGATAAGTGGAATATGATACTGTTTTATTTATGAAAAATCTAATAAATTGACAATGTGACTACATCTGAGTAAGACATCAGGAGAATGCCAAGAACATTTTCATATTTTCATGCAATGTGATATGTAGGTGTACCAATTTCAAAGATGAATGTAATTACTATGGATCACATACACTAACAAAATTTTTATTAATCTGGAAGTATATATTAATTCCTAAGGAAACACATTTTTAAAACAAAATTACTTTCTATGTGCACCAAGTATTGATCTAAGAATTATATATATATATATATATATATTTTTTTTTTTTTTTTTTCAAGTAAGACCAGGACTGTGGATGCATCTCAGTAGTAGAGCATGCAATTAGCACACACGACACCCTAGGCTCCATTCTCAGCACCAAAAAGCAAAAAAAAGTCAAACTACATACTTTATATAACCAACAAAATACCCACATAGATTTGTATATCCAAAATAAATAACTGCAGCATAGTGAACCTAGAAATATTTAGACAGTTTTATCGACTGACTTGGCCTTTTTATATTCATTTAACAAGCAAGGAGATTAAGTTCCACACAAACGAGAGTGTTCAAGTATAAAATTTTCCTGTTTTCTTGGGCAACTTTTACTGTTTAAACCGTTTGGAACTTAGGCACTTGTCGTTGATTTCAGTTATAACTGGATTCAGTTCATCAGGAATTTTACTTCTCACCCTTTTAACGGTATTCAAATTGGGAAAATTCATGAAGAAAATAGGTAGGTTATAAATACCAGAAGTGGATATTTTTGGCAATCTGACAATTCCTTCTCTTGCATTTTAATAAATACCAACTTTTGTTAACTCTCAGCTGATACTTTTCATTATATGTATGAACTTTCACAATAAAAATATTAGTTTATATTTATTTACTTATTCATTTATCTTTGAGGCAGAGTCTCACTATGTGGCTCGGGTGGGCCTTTAGCTCACTATCTCGGGTTGGCCTTGAGCTTGAGGTGAGCCTCCTGCCTCAGTACCCTGAGTGCTAGGAGTACGGATGTGTAATCATGCCTGGAAGAAAGCATTAGTTTTTGAAGAAGCTCAAATGAAAGTTTTCCTCTTACCTACTAGTTAGGATTTCTAACAAGAAATTACTTTAGAAGCATCATCTAGTTCACTTCATCTTTTTATATTAAACAATTGTAATTTAGGAGAAAATAAAGGAAATGGTATTCAGTAATAAGACATCTCTATTTAAAGGGTTCTGAAATTAGATTTAAGGGAAATTTTTTATAAAGACAATGGCTGATTTTTCTTCCTTCACAAAATAAATGTATTTGTACTTCCTTAATGAATAAATGAAACTTAGCAGCCTTTCCCCCTTTTTAAATTGCAAACATGAATGTGTAATTCTGTTATCCCCCAGGAGAGGTTTCATGGTGGGACATGCCTTTCCCTCCATCTTCCTGCTGGCTGTCATGAGAACTGTCCTTCCCGGTGTTTTTCTCCTCCTCTGCCTCTTCCGTGGTAAGTCACTGAGAACGTAACCCCAAAGGAGAGGTGGGTACTTAAGGAATTGCAGAGTCACTGCATGACCAAGTAAAGGTGGTAAATGAGGTCATTTGAAAAGCACTGCTGTGAACGCCACCTTCTCCTGCTTCTTGTCCTAAACCCCCTTTTCTAAATCTTAAGAGCTTCCACCCTGTAAACTCCAGGCACTTAACACCAAAACTTGAGTAAACTCAGCTGATAATAATAAGAGCTAGCACTGATTGAGCACTTACTGTATTTCGGCCTCTGATCTGAACATTTTACTTACATGTATGAACTTATTTAATCCTTGTGACAGTCCAGTAAGTTAGGCAGGTTTTCTGTTCCCCCACTTTGTAGAGGAGAAAGCTAAGATGTAGATAGTGTATTATATATTATTATTTCTAAGCTAGAACACACATATCAAACTAAATTGAAAGTACTTATAAATATGGCAAAACGAGTAAATTAAATTGAAAAAGAGGAAGCACAGATGCAGCCTCCTCGCACTTTTTCTCTTGTAAATGCTCTTTTTCCACCAATTTCAACATTCCTTCATTTATAAAAAGAACCACAAAAGTAAATGACAGTTTTCAGTTCCTTTAGAGGAATTGAAAGAACATTTAAAGTGCCTCAAACTGGGTGCTATTCCTAAGCGTGTCTTCAAACAGATGTGTTCACACACTATTGCAGGATGTTTTTCTCTCAGTAAAATGCAGACCTGCTCTGTGCTGGATCAAAAGTTAACAAAGCTGAGAGCAGAGAAGTTGGCTGTGACCACGGTGTCAGAGTTTTAATGTACACAGGCACTGACGATCTAATGAAAAGGAAACGTCAGACACAGTAGTCTCACTTGAAGCCTGAGATTCTGCCTTTCCAACCAGCTCAGTGTATGGATGCTGCTGAGGGTGTAGAGACCACAGCTCAGTCAGAGGAATCTACCAGGCATCTAATTCATACTTGGAGACTTTCGGTTCCAAATCCTGAGGCCAACAACTTGTAAGCCCAATATGAACAGATGCCATAAACTGAAGAAATCAAGTAGCTACACCCCAGTGGCTCTACAGCGCCAGGCATTTGCCACTTATGGAGAAAGCAGAGCCAACCACTGCCAAAGCTCCTGGGTCTTCATGGAAAGCTGGAAACTTGAATGGTATGTGAACTGCCCCAATTTTAAATTATTGACAGTTAATATATTTTTTGAAAATTATATGCAAGAAAAACACACCAAGTCTGGTCTACGAACCCACGGTGAAGGCCTGTTTCCCACACTCCTCCTATGACTAAATGCAGTGCCCAGCAGTTCTGATTCTCCTTTGTAGAGGTGGCAGCCAGACTCAAACTGCATAACTTGGGCCTCTGCTGCATTGTAATTCCTTATACTTTTCCCCCACAAAAGAGAGGAAAAATGAATAGGTAAAAACTCAAAGAAAACATTTTCAATGTTTTGGATAGCCTGAAAAATGATTTAGGGGAATTGCATTAATTTTGCTGAGCACACTGGAAAATGTGAAGGCAAGAAAAAAGAAAATTCAGCATAAAAGGAAATTTGGTTGTTGGTACTTCTCAGGGCTGTCCATAAGCAGAAGATAATTATTTTAAAAGATTACCATTGTCCTGTTTATAATACATGTTTAAATATCTCTATCTATACATGACTATATAAAATAGATAAATAATTGTATGCAGAACATTCTTCCATTAATAACATCATATATAGAATAACGTAATTCAGAATTAGTCATGTAAAAAGAATATTCATTTTACATCTACCTTAAAGCATTATATACTCAGTGGTTGAGTTGGAATATGGCAGATACTGACATGTTAATAAAATCAGTACATTTTTAGATAGAGAGAGACTGGAGAAAGGATATGGGATTTGAAAGCATAACTGTAAGTATTCTGGCAACTGAAGAACTAGTCACCAAAAAGATTTGCAAGGTATCTTCAGCCGCAGTGAAGAATGTCAGGACAGAGGTGTTGGAAGGAAGCCGGCTATGAACTCTTGAGTGTGGAACCCAGTGGACATCTGAGAGAGAGAGAGAGAGAGAGAGAGAGAGAGAGAGGAGAGAGAGCTGAAACTTCCAGAAGGCGTGCAGGAGCTGCAGAGAGGTCAGGGTAAGGCCCCATGTGGGCTCTCCAACTCTGGGCTCCTAAGCTCAGATCTGAGTCCTGGATAGGTCTCCAAAGGCAAGTGGTGCGCACCATTGATCAATAAATGCAGGAGGAAAACTTCCTCGGGTCTGTCCTAAACAACACCACATTACATAATCTCACAGGCAGTTGATGCAGTCCAGGAAAAACCAAAGCGTCCAGCAGGAAGGGATGACAGAAGGCCTGGAATACACTAAAGCAGCTGAGGACGCGGTGCGCTTGCCAAGAGCAAAGGCATGGACCTCAACCAAATATTTTGTTTTGTATTTGTCTCTGCCATTCATGCAAGTTTAATTATTAAGACTGCATCTTTCCTTAACTAACTGCAAATGTAGCAACTAGCTGAAAGGTATATTTTGGGAAACAGTTATATTTTAGTTGTCCAGTATAAGCTCCTTTCTTAAAAGAAATTTGTTGCTGTTGCTTAAACGTCAGTTAAGGATTGCAAATCTGTTATACTCACTGGGAAAATAAACATGAATGTTCCTAAGTATCTTTAGATGAAGTTGAACCTAACAATACTCAACAGGTGAATACAACTCACCAGCCAAACTGTTTTCTATGAAATTGCCTCTTCTAAAAAATAAAAAGTTACCTCTTCTAACTCCTAACTTGGCAGAGGGAGATAGAAAACGTGTCATACAAAATGTCTGCTAATGTCTTCTTTCAGATTTTCAATTATTACTGTTACCAAATTATAACGTACTAACATGGTAGTAATCATTATGTATTGAAAGATGAAAACAGTGAACCCTAGGTTTCATTTTTCTCTCAGTTGCAGTAGAGTATTTTAAGAATCTGAGCTATTTTTAATGGTGATAGCTCCTCATCACTGGTCAGGGCTCCCCATAGGAATTATTATAGAGCAGAGTTCCCCACCATCTGGGCCTGTCAGGAAGCAGGCCACACAGCAGGGTCTGAGTGTTGGGCCAGTGAGCAAAGCTTCATTTGTAGTTGCAGGCTCTCTCCCCCATTGTTCATAAAAACACCTGAGCTGTGCTTCCTGTCAAATGAGCTGTACAATTAGATGTCCATGGAACTGTAAATCCTATCAAGAATTTTGCATTTGAGGGGCCTAGGCTGTGTGCTTTTTATGAGAATCTAAAGCCTGATACTCTGAGGTGGAGCTGAGGAGGTGATACTAGCTCTGGGAAGCAGCTGCAAATACAGATTAACATTAGCAGACAAATTTGACTACACAAGGACCATAATAAATCAATAGATTTCAAAACCCTATCAGTGAGTGGCAAGTAACAATTAAGCTGCATCTGGTGACACGTTTTACAGTGGCAGGGGAGTTGATGTAGTTCAGTTATACAGCTGCATCTGGAGGAGGCTTTAAGTCAGAATCTGATATTTATCTTAGTGCATGTGTGGCCCACTCATTTTATTTACCACTTCTATGTCAGTCACAGTTTTGGTAACTCCACAAACCAATCCTAGCCAAAATGAGAAAAAAAAAATCACTGGAGAGTTTCTAAAACTGTTAGGAAAAAAAAGAAAGCTGAATTAAAAGAAAATATCAAGAGTTCTATTTAAATTATGCCTTCATTGCAACAAACGATTAGCATTCTTGAAGCCCACTTTATGCAATATGTGTCCATTTAAGTCATAAAACCTTCAAAACTGCTTTGCAACATGGAAACCAAGCACTGTACAATAAAAGACAAGTCCGGAGTCTCTTTTAAAAAAGTGAACACAAAGCACAGAAGCACCGAAGGCCAACATTTCATCAAATGTGATTCTAATGGAAGCATCATTCTTTAGTGGACAATCATATTGCTAAAGCTAAGAAGCCCATTACCATTGGTGAAGAGTTGAACTTTATTTGTCATGAACTTTTAGAAGAGGTTATGGTTTTTAAAAATCATCATGTGTTCCTGTTTTGGCTAGCACCATGACTAGACAAATTGATGAGACAGCAGATGATATTGAGACACAATTGTCAGATTTAGTAAGTCAGTGTGGCATGTGATCCAGGTTGACAAGTCTACTGATGTTGACAACAAGCAAACAATGCTTTTTGAGAGGATGTATGTGAATATACGTCATGGCCACGTCTATTGTGGACCAACATCACAGACGCAGAACTATTCAAGTCTTTGAGTGATTATATATCAGGAAAACTGAGCTGACCATTTTGCGCTGGGATGTGCAGATGGTGCTTATCATGTCTGGATGGCTTTCTGGTTTCACTACTCCAGTCAAAGAGTCATCCACAAAGAAATGCTGGCTAGCCAAAAAATGTCACCTGAACTTGACAACACTTTGCAGGATGTGATTAGAAATAATTAAACTATACACAGTACATTCCCTTAACTCAGGTGTGTGCACACAGCTGTGTAAGCAAATGGATGCAGAGCACACATCTCCTATGCACAGAAGTCAGATAGCTGTCTTAAAGAAAATCACTGCCCAGGGCTTTGGAGTGACAGTGACACAGAATGGGCCACAAAACATACTTACTTGTGTGACATATTCAACCTGCACAATGAAAACCTTCTCTCACTTCAGTGGAGAATGACAATTATGTTCAAGCTGGTGGATAAAATGGCTACACTCAAAATCAAACTGGAATTATGAGGACAATGGGTGGACACTGGGATTTCTGACATCTGTCAAACATTAACAGAGATTTTGAAAAAGACTGAGCCAGGGTCTGCCTTCCAGCTGGTGACTGGTCAGCTATGTCCTTTCTAAAAGTTTGAGCATTATTTCCCAGCCACAAAAGACCTCCATATTGGGAAGGAATGGATCTGCCACCCACTTGTGAATAACTCAGGCAAGCCAGCTTTGTCTATGCCAGAAGATCAACTGCTTGAGATCACCCATGACTGTGACTTCAGGACAGTACATTTGAGATAGCTTCAAGTCACCATATGCTCTAGGTGAAACAAAGGCAGAATATCATAAGATTGCCCCAAACTGCAGTGAAATGTCTGCTCCGTTGCCAGTATTCTACATATGTGAAGCAGAGTTTTCTTCAATGGCAGCAATGAAAATGAGATTTCAGAGTAGAGCGGGCAGAAAGGTGTCACTGTTTCTTATCACTGCTAGATAGGGCCGTCTGGTTATAGGCAAATGAGTGCAGGGCTCCCGCTGATTCTGTATTATAGTGAGTGGTACACATTTCATTATATATTACAATGCAGTAATAATAGAAATAAAGTGTACAGTAAGTGGTATAATGCTCTGGACATCACCAAATCATCTCTTCCCACCACTGCATCCATGGAAAAGTCGTCTTCTATGGAACCAGTCCTTGCTTCTGCATGGGCTGGGAACTGCTGCTAGAAAGGACTTCTGATTGATAGGCTCAGTGGCTCCCCAAAGCTGGTTCAAGTCTCCATAGCCAAGTCATACCCCTTCAGTTAGGTCTCCTTATCTACAAGAAAAACTCCCAGGCCCTATCTCCTACGGACTAACACAGGTGCACACTAGCTCTAGGCATCGGTGGATTTTATTTTAACCACTCAGATATGTCAGATACACATGGAGATTTGGAAACCAATTTCCTAAATAACATCTTTCCAAGCTTACTTATGCCACCTGAATTCAAGAATTTATGGGCTAGTTCTACACTGCCGAAGTTAATAATATTTTTGAGCCACTGAATTTATGTATTAAAGAGAACAAATATGTATTATTAATTACATAACATATTCATGAAAAACTACTATGGATAATATGCTACCTTAGGCATTGAAATGAAGTCCTAACAGTGTATATTTGACTGAAATTAAATTCTTTGGTAAAATAACTTTGTTTTGATTTAATTAGGCACCAAAAAGTTGTTTAGACCACTCGTCTTCATTTCTGACTATTGTCCAGTCCAATTCATTGATGTAGTATATGCCTTGAAATTTTCCTCACTAAATTCTCAAAATAATTTAAATTTTGTGAATTTTTATACTTTTTAAAATGTTCCTACTTTTTCAAAGTTGAAAATCACAGCTTTAATTTTGGATCTCTCACTTCCTCATTTTTCTGATCTTCACCAGTATTTTCCTTTTATTTTTTATTTCTACACTTGGAGACGTTGGAAGTGTGATTTGTAGGTCATGTAATCTTTCAGTCCCCTTCCATGGATGCCTTCTAGACTTTGGAACCTGCAAAACAAAGCCTGGTCAGTATTGCATAAAAGAGACTCATGTGAAAGGTAAGTCTTTACAACAAAAACCATGTATAATTACAGTTTAGTGCTGGGAAGATCCTTGTAACAGAGAATATTCACTGAGCATTCCAGATATTATACTAAGGGTTTTGTTGGGACAATATTACACCAGTAGGGGCTGGGGATTTAGCTTAGCAGTGTAACCACCTGCCTGGCAAGCGCGAGGTTTTGAGTTCAATCCCCAGTACAAAAAAAAAAAAAAAAAATTACAGCAATAATGCAATGATATAAGTTGGATGACTCCTGTTAATATTTATCACTTTAAAATGGAAAAATCTAAGGTACAGAGAGATTAAGTTATTTGTACAAAGTTACACAGCTAATGACTATTCTAACCAATATTCACATACAAGTAATTTGACTCCGAAGTACTAATAAGCCTACAAACTGCCTCATTTAAACCATTCACATCTTCACATTTTTTATGTAGATGTGTGATACTGGGGGTTGAACTCAAGTCCTTTACATTGAGCTACATTCTCATACCTCTGTTAAATTACCCAGACTCGGTTAAAATTCACCTGTAATTCCTGCCTCCATCTCCCAGACTGCTGGGATTACAAGTGTACGCCAGGAAGTCAGGCTCTTACAAAAATCAATGCGTAATTTGTGGGACCCTCCTAAAGGTAGCCCTGTGCATCAGATCACGTTCAAATGAAGCTGCTTTGTTTTTGACTAAAAATTTAAATATAAAAAATCCAAATGATGAAAGCAGTAGAAGAAAAACTGGAGGACATACTTAAAGTTTCAAATAAAGGAGGCCTCCTTCCCATACGAAACCCAAAAGTCAGAAAGGAAATGATAAATTTGAATATATCAACATTTTTAAAATTTATAAAATAAATGATAACATCAAAATATCAAAGATAAGCAATAAGCCAGGTAGAAGTAGTTGGAGCATGGGTAACAGAAATAAAAATATTAATATCTAGCCAAGGTAAAGAAATTCTAAAAAGGAAAAAAAATCAATGCAATAGGAAAGCAGGTCCTAGTAGAGAAAATATAAATACGCCAAAAAACAGAAAGGCTGCTTAGTTTTGTTATCAGAAAAAAAGAAAAGCAAGTAAGTGTAAATTACAGAAATAATGTAAGACTTTTAACCCTTCATAACTGGTAAAATATATAAAGTTTTAACCAGGTATGACAGCACAGGCATGTAACTCTGAGTACTTGGGAGATTAAGGTAAGAAGATTGTGAGTTTAAGGCCAACCTGGGCAACTTGGTGAGACACAGTCTGAAGATAAAATAAAGAGAATAGATACATAGCTCAGTGGTACACTGCCTTTGGGTTCCATACCCAGCAACACAATTTTATTTTAAGCAATGTTTAGTGACAGTGTGGGGAAATGGTAACTCTCATACTTTTCCAATGACAGTTTAGATTCATTCAATATAATTTCTATAATTTGTATATTTTCATTCAAATTTAAATGAAACAGATCTCTACAAAGGAGTCCTTTTCCTCGGTGTTTACCATAGAGAACCATGTATATGTAAAGGCATATATCAAAGTTATCATTGCTGCATTATATTTAATTGTGAAGCAACAGAAATGGTTTAAATACCTAGAAGGGACTGTTAAATTACGTTATATTAGGGCCATGGAATGCTATGATGCAATACTTGGAATGAATTAGATCCATTTGTTAGCATGGAAATGTTAACAAATGTTGCTCTGTGTACTTGTCAGCTTTCTTGATGCTAGGACACAATATCCAACACTCACACTTTAAAAGGAGAGAAGTTTAATTCAGTTCATGATTCCAGAGGACTCAGTCCATGGCTAGCATCAGTCCAAGGCAGGAACATCACGGTGGAAGGATGTGGTGGGACACGGCTGCTCGGTTCATGGTGAGAGGGGAGCAGAGTGAGGGAGCGGTACCAGTTCAAGGTCCAAAGCCTGGAAGCCCATTGTAGAGCTGTTGATACACTGAAAGGCAGACGAAACCAGAATCTGATGTCCAAAGGCAGTGGCAGTAAGACACCTGCTCAAGCTGTCTGGAGCCTGTTTTCCTTCCTTCCCTTGTATTATTCCATCCAGGTTACGAGCCTATTAGCTGGTGCTGTCCACAGCCACGGTGGGTCATCTTCCTTCAGTTTACTGGCCCACACACCGGTCCTCCTTGGAAACTTGCCACAAATGCACCCAGAACTATACTTTATTAATCTGTAGCTATTTATTAATCCAGTCAAGTTGACATAATAAACATTCACACTGAGAAAAAAGTCAGTTGCAGAATCGTACTATCACACATAAATATGCTTGATCTTAGCCAGAAGGCCACGAGGCAGTATCACATGTGCATATAAATCAACAGAGCAAAACTCTTATATTTTTCCTTGGAATTAGAAGAAGAGAACAACATTTAAAGGGATTCAAAGTTAATTGGGGGAAAGGAGGACAATCATGGGGTCACTTCTCAAAGGCTTTTGGTATTAAGAAGGTCCCTGAGCTCTGCTCAACCACCTCCCCTCTCTGAGCCCTGTGTCCCTTCCCTTCCTTAGCAATGCCAAGGCCCTCTGTGGCCACACATCATTGGCTCCCAGATACTACCTTCTACTCATGAAAGAGGACAGAGACCCGTCTACTCAGCCTGACACCCAAATAAGAATCAAAGTGTTCTATGTCTAGAAAACAGCCTAGGAGCTTACACAGCAAAACATAAACAATACTTCGTGACAGTCAAAGACCTAGAATGAACGACTGAATGTGATGGGAAGAAGAGTTTCCTAACTTGGGAAATTTTGCCATTTCACACTGAAACAAAGTGAGCCATAATATTTTAGTAGTTTTTTTTCAATAGGATTTCTCAACTTGGGCATTATTGACATTTAGCAGTTACAGTAATTCTTTATTATGGAGAACAGTTGCTATTATTTGGACCTTGAATGTCCCTGAAAGGTCCAGATATGTTAAGGGCTCGGTCCCCATGGGCTGCTGGCAGGCAGTGGAACCTCCAGGAGGTGGCCCAATGGGAGGAACCAATGGGAGGAAGTTAGGTCACTGGCCACATGCCCCAGGCTGCACCCCACGCCATTCCTCTCTCTCATTTTCTGGCATGGAGCAGGTGGCTCCCTTTGCTGTCTCTCCCACCATGTTTGCACTGCCTCATGACAGGCCCCAAAGCAATGCGCCAATGGACCATGGACTGAACGTGCAACTATCAGCCAAAACACAGCTTCATCTTTTTAAATCAGTTATCTTAGATGTTTTGTCAGGGTGCAGAAAAGCTGACTAATACAAGAGTCTCCTGTACTGTCAGCTGTATCACCCTACTATACATCTACTTCTGGGGTGTCCAGAGCACCTCCTTTACCTGTTTCACTGCCCCATTCAGTTGTGATAATAAAAATGTTTCTGGGCCTATCTAACATCCTGGAGTCAGGATGCAAAAACATCTCCAGCTGAAACACCGTTGTTTCTCATTTGCTGCTATAGGGGAATTTCTCCTCTTGTCCTCCTCTTTATAACCAAAGCTCAAGAGGGCAGAATTGAGGGAAGTCATGCCATTTATTTTGTTTATACTTTTATACATTTTTGTTTACATTTTCTACAGTAAATATTCTTCTTAAACTGGGGAAAAAATTAAGTAGGAACATGGATAGGCCCCCATTTCTGGGAAGAACTTACATATTTCCGTTTTCTTCTCTGGATTTGGCCACTGAATAACTTCTGACCTGGGTAAAGTTAGCAAATGATTATCAGCCAGTTTCTAAACAGCTGCAAACATTAGAAATTTCTACACAGTCAGTGGCAATCACATGGCTCTTATTAGCCTGAAGTGAAAAGCTATTCTGCTTTATAATTTCAAAACCTGTGTATTGCAACTAAACTAAAGTCGGAGTTCTTAAAGGCAAAAGGATGAAATGAGTCATTCGTGGAGGTAGAAACTCTAGATTTGATAAACCTAGAGGTTTTAATGTGCTTTTCTTTGTCTTAAAAAAAAAAAGTTAATTCAGTGAAGCATCTGAGACCAGATAGGTTTGTACCTCCCAAGACATTACCCTGTCTCAATGTTTTGTTTTGTTTTGTTTTCTTGCAGGTGGCATTAAATGGTTTACAGTTAAAGGTTGCACAGAGGATGTATCAGAGTGTTCCAAGCTTAAAAATATAAACCTTTATGAAACTCACTCTACTCTCTGCTGCCGTCAACCTCTGTGTAATTTCTGAAGAAGTGGCCCATATTCAAGTTGGTCAGTCTCAAAGTTTGACCTGTTTCTCACAAGATGACAGCTACTGCCAATTAGCCATCTTCAAAAAACCTTAGACTTTTGCAAGTCATGGAGCTTACGATCTGAAACTGACTTTGGCATTCAAAGTACTTGACTCCAACTCAGAGACAACTCTTTCAACACCATCTCTCTCCTCTCCTTCTTCCACTTAATTCTGTTTCCTGTCACAGGCAATCTGAAGGCTATGAACAAGGGAAAATGAGACTTCACATCCAACTAAACACACTGTGTCTTATTAGTTTATTTCCTCCAATATTCCCATACTGCAAAATAGATTTATGAATGAATTGAATCTCAAGATACTAAGTGACCTAAGAGTTCATTCAGCTTCCAAAATAGACTATCTTGTCCCCGTGGAGTGATTTATGGTAAGGGAAGAATTGTTAACAAACACCATAGGAAAAAAATAAGCCCATGAATCAGTAAACCAGGCCAGTGACAACTAAGTACCCAAATGGCTGAGACAGGGTGAGGGGATTTATTTCTTCCACTGGCATCAGGATCTATCCAAATCCTGTATCTCCATACCTTAACCACGCCAAAGGGCTTTGGGTAATGTTGGTCGATGAAGCAATCCTAGTTAAGTGAGGGAACTGGCAGTCACCCACAGTTTTAAAAGGGATATGACTACATTTTAAACTACATTTCACATTTTTCTGATATATATTATTCCAATTTCATGCCTTATTTTTTTTGCTATTGACTATTGAGTTTTAAACTTAAAGTTGTGTTTCTCTGCATTTTCAGGAGTTCAAAAAATAAAAAATAAACCGAGTAAACAAAAGCTTCTTTGATTGTCTTTTTTCTAAGGTCTTAAGACATCTAAGACATCTCACATGTGGGCTTTAACCCGTACTCTTCTATAAACTTCAATGAAAAGCAAATGTTTTTTAAAAGCCCAAGAAAACTAGGCTTTATCATCCATATGCATTTTAGTTCTGTTGCTCAGATCATATTTCTGGGCCTAAGGGAAAAGAAAATTCCTTCAATTTTATATTAAATCCAGCTGCCCCTATACTGTTACTCTGGTTTGACAGATGATTCCCAGTTTTGTATGATCCAGAGAACCCAAAGGAGAAATGGAAGCCATGAAAGCAGTCACTGGCTCTGAAGCCAATTTGACCCCAAAGTCACCACAGAAACAAAAATAATGATCACATCTTGATATGGTTGGCTGAATTGTGACCTCTGGTAATGTCAATGTCTTAGTCCCTGGAACCCATGGATAGATTTCCTTCTTTGTCAAAGGGACCTGGGCAATATGGTTCAGTCAGAGACCATCCTGGGTTGCCCACATAGGCCTGACGTAACCAGAGGAGAAGGTGTGATAGAAGCAGACATTGCAGATTCAAAGATGCCCCCGTGCTGGCTTTGAAGTGGGAAGGAGGAGGTCATGAAGTGGAAAAGGCGAAGCAGAAGGATGCAGCCCAGCAGTCACATTTGGCCTTTCCACCTCCAGAACTGCAAGATAAAATCTTGCTTTAAGTGTGCTAATCTGTTAGAGCAGCCATGGGAAATGAGCACGCTGGGGGTGCGGTGAATGAGCCCGCGTTTCCCCTCCCCCAGCTTGATGGGGAGAATTACACTGGGCCTGGCGTGGGGGGGGGGGCCCTGGATGTCCCATCCTCTTTCCCTCCTCCAATGTCTCAGTCACACTTTCCCTTGAAACACACCGATGGACCACAGAGTGGACATCACCCCCCCCACCCCCCCGCCCAGGACACCTACCCCGCCAGCCCCTGTCCTTTCAGGATTTCCTCAGCTAACAAGTTTTTTTCTTTTCAAATCTTCACACCTACAGATAACCTGCTACCAGATTAGCCTGCAAGTAGTCTATTTATGACATCAGGTCGAAGGGCCAGCGAATACTAGGATCATCTTTGATCCTCTGACTGGCTTTCTGCTTGATTACATTTTTTTCTCTAAAGGAGATAACAACTTCAGAGGTTCGCGTCTTTTAACTCATTTTTGAGAAAAGTCTCTGAGGTTGATAAATTGGTGACATCTGAAGAAAGGGGCAGGGTAGAGACTGAAAGAATTCTATAAGCAAAGGAGGGCCAGAACATTCTGCACACTGGCATTCGATTACAAGGCTTCTGAAATACACCAAGTATGCTTTTTAAAGCTGAGACACTCGTTGCTGATTTCCCTGCTGTCCTGAGGGGGAGTCTGAAGCCCAGGCTGGACGTGGCAGAGCAAGGACCTCTGACGCATGCGATCCTCACAAAGCCACCCTGAGGACTCCTGTGACTGGCCCTGAACCCAAGCCTCAGGGGTGCTGCTCTCCTGTTCCCCGAGCAACAAGGGAGACTCGGGACTCTCGCAGGAAACGTAGGCGTAAAGACACAGAAGTGGGAGGCTGATGATTGATCCCTTCTGTGGACAGAAAGGCAGGTTCATGCTCTATCTTAACCATTAACTTCTTACTAGAAGCATATTGCTTAGCTTCTCATCCCCATATCAACACTAAATAAAGCAAAGAGTCCTGCCATCCAAAGTCACTGTGCGGAGTAAGGCACATTAGAGGTATATGCCTGTGATCCCAGCTACTCGGGAGGCTGAGGCAGAGAATCTCAAATCCGGGAGCTGCCTGGGCAACTTAGCAAAGCTCTGTCACAAAACTTAAAATGTAAAATGTGGCAATGCTAGTGTTTGCCCAGTGTGCCCAAAACTCTGGGTTCAATTTTGAGCACAGGAAGAAAGAAAGGAGGATGGAAGAGAGGGAAGAAAAAAAGGAAAGAAGGAAGGAGGGAGGGAGGGAGGGAAGGAGAAAAAGAAAGTATTAAATACAACGGAATACCCAAAAGCAGAACTAGGAATTCCGATGCTGGGGCCAGAATAAAACATGCCCTCGCCTCAACTTTGTAATGTGAGCTGATTTGGGATCTGGCTCACGTATGGGTGCTATGAATACCTCCCATCCGGTAGCTGCCTATTTTAACTATTCTTGCTAAATAAGTGTTACACTTAGCAAGACTGCGTGTCTATTTTAGTTCCTTTCGTGTTGCTGTAACAAAGCGCCGAAGGTTGGATAATCTATTAAAAGGAAAATGTATGCAGCTCATACTTTTGGAGGTTGAAAGTAAGAGGAGATGGCCAGAAGATGACATCACACTGCAGCGGCCCATGAGTGGTCCAGACACATAGGGTCGGCTCACTTTAGAATTACTGACTTTTGTAGTAACTGATCCTGTGCTGTGAGAATTAACTCACTTCTTCAAGAAAGCCAGTAATCCCTTCAGAGGGTAGTGGCCTCCTGGCTAATTATTTCCCACCCCATTCCCACCTCTCAATGATTCTGTTACCCCTCTGTACCATCATAGGAGGACCAAGCCCCTGCACATGATCTTTGGGGGACAATCCACCTGTAATCCATGCTGCTGAGCTAACTGCATGGTAACTGTAGAACCAGACTCACTGTCAGTGTGAGAGCTCTGAGGAAAGGCTAATTAGTCAAGTTACAGAATTTATAATGGGAACAAGAGATACAGAAATAAAAACTGGGCACTGATGCCAGAAATTTGAAGCACGCTGGATTCATACTACATCAAAAAATATTTATTGAGCAACTCTTATGTGTCAGGCACCGATTTTTGTGAACTCTTTTCCAACAAGAAAAGTGATAATTTAGATGTTTATGTGTATTTCTTGTGGGGGAAGAGAACACAAGAAATGGCATTTGTAATGAAATCTGTGCTATGAATAAATACAAGCTAATACATGGGATTCAGAGGGGAGGCATCCACCACAGTGTGGTCAGAAAAGACTCTCAGAGGAAGTGGTATCTAAACCAACATCTGAATGATGGGAAATAGTCTGAAAGTTTTGTATAGAAAAGAGTCTGGGATGATAGTTTTATGCGTCAACTTCTTTAGGCCACAGCACTCACATATCTGGTAAGACAGTGCGTTATTACGCGTTATTGTGGACGGCTTTATACAGGTGTTTTCCTAGATGAGACGAACATTTAAATCAATAGGCCTCAAGTAAAGCACATTACCCGTCACAAAACAAGTGGACCTCATCCAATCATTTGAGCGCTTAGCAGGAAAAAAAAGGCTAAGGAAGCAGGAATCCTGCTCCCAAACTGTCTTCAAACTCAACCTGCAGCTCTTCTCTGATCCTCAAAACTGTTCTGAGTTGATACTTAGAATAAATCTCAACACATGCGAATGGTCCCTGACTTACAATGTCGTGGTTTACAATGCTTCAGCTTTACAAAGGTGTGAAAGCATACCCTCACAGTCACTCTGCTTTTCACTTTTGGGACCAGTATTCAATACATTTAGACGATTTACTCAACAATTTTATTAAATAGGTTCTGTGAAGCCGGGCGTGGTGATGCACTCGTATAATCCCAGCACTTGGGAGGCTGTGGCAGGAGAATCCTTTGTAAATTCAAGACCAGCCTGGGCTACCAAGTGAGCTCAAGGTCAGCCTGAACTGCATAGTGAGACCCTGTCTTAAAAAGATAAAAAAAATTAAATAAATAAATAAATAAATAAAAATAGGCCTTGTGCTAGATGAATTTAGCCGATGACAGGCTAATGTCAGTGTTTCGAGTGTGGCTTTGATAGACAGTTAAGCTGCGCATACCAAGTTCATTTTGACTTAGGACATTTTTATCTTACACTGGATGGAATTCACTGTGCATCGAGAAACATGTGGACACATCTTATTGGCTCAATTTCTCTGGAAAACCCACACTGATGCATATCTTAAACAGTGACCACATATGTCAGGGCCTTGGAAGCATGAGAGAAACCTCATGGACCTGAGGTCCAGTCTGAGACAGCAAGACTCACACTGAGCAGAGAGAGCAGGGCTGGGCAAGGCAGGACTGTCAGGCCTCTCTAGGAATTCCGTGTACTCCCAGTAGTGATAGCCTGCTCTGTTGTCTGTCTGGCACCTCCCCATCTTTCCCGGGAGTACTGTGCTTTTTTGGAAACCCAGCCTCACTCATTCCAACCAAAGGCATCCATGTTTGCCTGGGCACAGTGGGTTTCTGTCCCTTGACTTCAGGGGTCCTGACTAACACAGAGCTTTCTGGGGAGATCTGAGAAGGGCAGTGATTAAACAGATCTTTGTTCTAAAAAGCTCATGGTGGTTTGGTTTGGAAAAGAACTGAAACTACAGGCAAGGAGGACAGTTCGGCTTTTGTAGGAAAGGAAGCCACGCGAGAGGTCACCGTGGCTTGTGTTAAGAAGGTGGCAGTAGTGGGTGTCTAAGAATAAGCACAATTTCTTGCACTTATTGTGCACAGGAACCTCTCCAGGTACCAAATACAGCAGTGACAAGTTTTGGCTTATAGATCTTACGTGACAAGTGGAAGAATGAGAAAACACAATATCCAACCTAATTCCTGGAAGTAAATGCTATGAAGATAAGACTGAGTGAGCTTAAGTGATGGTGGGGGCTCTGATTTACACAGGGTAGGAAGAGAGAGGCACCTCTGGACAGAAACCTGAGGACAGGGGAATAATCTTTCACCATGCACAGGGTGGGCCCTGCAGGTATCAGAGATTTCTATATTCTCTTTAGTAAGTGTGAGTTACTGATTAGAGACTCAGTGAAAGGCAGCTAATATGAGATTCAAAGCCCATGGCAGAGACTTGGCGGAAAGAGAAAGATGCATCAGCAGGTCCACACTATGAAATGCTTGGAACTGAAATGATGCGACTTAGGGGCTGCACTACGTGAGGGCTTAGGACTGAGCACCGGTGCTCTGGAAAATTTAGAGGTGGGAAGGAATGCCCCGGCCTGTTCATTAGAGAGGGCCCCTAAACAGAAGCTAGAAGAGTTGGTCGGTGAGCCTCCTGCAATCTGCCAAAGAAACTACAGTGGTTTCTAGGGAAAGAGATTGGAGGTAAGGCCAAGGAATGAGTCCAGCTTGTGAATCTGTGCGCCTATCAAAATGGCACTAGGCATCTGAGCAGGTGGCTGTGCATGGCAATAGGTGCTGAGACCTGCACGACTCTTTAGATTCTTGGTTAAGGTCTGAGAGAGGATGAGAAGAATAAAGAAGAGACAAAGCTGGAGTTGGGTGGAGTCCTTCCTCTCCAGATGGAAGGAAAGGAACTGCCCCCTCACTACAGGGGCATTTATTTATACTTTTTAGCAACTTAACATCCTATGACACCCCGTTGTCCTAGCAACCCGCAGTCCTGATTGTCGTGAGTCAGGTGTTCTTTGGGCTGAATGGGCCTCTTCACCATGGCTTGCCCCAGGTACTCTGTGCATGGCAAGGCCATGCCCTGGCCTTGCACATGTGCCCAATTTCCAGCTTCAGCAGCTCCCAAAAACCAGCAATGTCTTGACTAGAGATAGTTTCAGACATTCAGAATATAAGTGAAAACACTGAGGCCAATGGGAAGAGTGAAGAGATAGAAGTTGCCAGAACAGGACTCTCAAGGGTGTGGTAGATGACTAAGTCCACTAACACAGCATCCAATCTTCTTCACTCACTCACCCTCGCAGCGACCACATTGGGTTATTACGCTCACCAAAATAGTTCTCTCATTTTCCACAGCCTGTACATACACCCCTCAACTCGGGCATTTCCTCAGTGTCCTCCTTTGGTGTCCCTCTTGGTTAGCAAGAGCTTTCCTTTGTTCGTTCTAATAAATTATACTCAGTTCATTCCCCACTGCTGTGTCCCTAGAGTTTATAATTTGCCACCTTTAGAAGAAAAACCCAGAGGGAGTAGGAAATTGATTACATCTGTGGTGCCCAATGTGGGGCACACTTCTCTGTAGAGAGGTAAAGGTGGCAGTTACAACTGGACCTTTTTCTTTCTTTCTCTGTCCTTTTTACATCTAAAACACGGTGCAGCCAGGGATTTAGCTCAGTGGTGTAAGCACTTGCCTGGCAAGTGCAAGGTCATGAGTTTGATCCCTGGTACCAAAAAAAAAAAAAAAAAAAACCCAAGGTGCATACTCCACCCCTAGATAAAAGCTACTACAGCAGAGCCATTGTCAAAGCAGGACACAGTTTCCCTGGCACCCTCCTGGTTAATCCCTGTCATGTCAGGAGAGTGGGAATGTTGAGCAGGCAGGGAGATGGATCCTTTCTGAGGCAGCTATCTGGATGCAAGGAACTGTTACAAGGCCAGTGTGACAGTTGTGAGACTCGGGCCAGGGCTACTATCTGGTGAGTACTCAAAGATGCTCTGGTGGAAGCCAGGTACCAACAACCCTGCTGAGTATTCAGCATAGAAACTTCCACTTGCCTATTGCGTCCAGCCTGAACTCCTCCAAGAGGTGAGAGGTGAATTCTCCTGGTGCCCTCCAGGTACCCCTGACACCCCCAGGGTGATCTGAGACTTCTTGAGCAGAGAGCCCTTTGATAAGCCTCCACTAAGAGCCGAGCCACAGATCTAGTATGATAGATCCCCTCTTTTCCAGATGTGTCTTGATAGATTTACTGGGCTGGGAGGTTAGGATCCTAGCCACATCCTGCATCCCCTGGTCCTTACCCTAACTTCCATAGAGCTAATACCTGGCAAGTAGTCTGCTAAATTCCCTGAGAAGTGCTTGTTAGGACAGAATTCAGAGTTAAGGGAGAATTCCTCAGGCTGTTTCATCATTCCAGCACTCTCTGAAGCCAGCCTTGCCCTACTTAGCATCTCCTCCGCTGCTTGGGGCAGGGGCTAACTCTAGAATTCACTTCCCAAACTCCTACCTTCTCAGTCAATTGTTGGGGAAGGATTACTTCTTAAGTTTTAGTCAGGTGGGCTACTGCAGGGATCAAAATAGATTCGGTCTCAGTCACTCCCTTCAGACACTGGCACCATCAGTATTTTTTTCTCAGTGGCTACTCCATAAGGTAGTTAAGGCAAGGATAGGCTGATTGGGGTTGGCATTTTTAATCTCTAGTTTTCAAGGACAATTATTTTCCAACTAGGTCTTTTTCTCAAGGAAAGAGGATAGCTTACTAGTTCAATAAAGCCTTTATATGAACCCCTAAACTTGGGTACCTCCTTGCTGTCCTCCCTTGGAGTCCCTCTTGCTAAGTGAGAGCTTGTGTTTGTTCTTCCTAATAAACTGTACTTAGTTTATTCCCTCACTATTGAGTTCCTAGACTTCATAAGTCATCATCTTCACCCAGGGGAGGAAAAAATTGATTCAGACGTGCTGCCTGTAAATGACATCAGAACCCTTGTGTCAGGCAGTGAGCTGACTGCTTTGTCCTCCGGTTGTCTCTTGGTGTCCTGGGGATACTTAGTTTGCTGATACCAAAATCCAAGAGTACTCAAGTCTCTTGTACAAAATGTCATAGTATTTGCATGTAATTTACACACATTTTCCATCCATCTCTAGATTACTTAAAATATGTAGCGCAGTGTTAATGCTTTATGAATTGTTGTTAAAACTCTGACATGTTCAGTATCCACGCAACTGCTTTTTAATATTTTCCATCCACAGATGTGGAACCCATGGAAAGAGATGGCTACATATTAAATGCAGTTGGTGGAAAACGAAAAAGAAATCTGTGAAGGGTCGGAGAAAGTCCAAGTGATTGCAAAGACACTGAGACAGCATACACAAAGCTGCTATTCTTCAACCCTGAGGCTTAGTTAAGATCTGTGGCATGAAACGATCAGAGGCTTTGGGGCTAAAAACAAACCAAGTCAGAACTGCAAGGTTAGTTCCTCTATTTGCCAATCGTGTATTCGACTAAACAAGTGGCCTCTCCTGCAGGGAACACCGGTCTACCAACCATCCGCCACTGGGGAGCTCAGGCCTGCGAGGACAACCTTTGCTTGTGCTGTGCGCCTCTGCCATCTGGTGGCCCAGAGCGGTAACTGCACCCATCTTGCACGCACGATGCTGCCCAGACCCACCAAACCCGGGTGCTCCGCTTACTTACTCTCGTTAGTTCCCAGCAGCTCACATGAAAGTATGCAACGAAAATAGCCTGGGCTTCTTAAAATGTGTGCCAAGTGGTATCGGTGGCAGGCAAATGAATCAAAACCGGTAACAAGTCTTGTGGAAACAGTTTGAAGTCTGACGGTGGAACACAGTACAGATGAAAAAGAAGAGGAGAAACAATTCTTGTAGCCCAGTGAACTTAAGAGGCCTAGGGAATTCCTTAATTCTGCAGTTCAAAAAACAACCGAGAAGTCTGTATGTGCTGTTGAGGACCACAGCTCTGATTTACATCACTGGGACTATGATGTTCAACCTGGGGTGCTGTTCTGAAAATTAAATTCTTTTGCAAAACGCTAGTCCAAGGAGCAGGAGACAGGAAGGGCTCGGTTTTTGGTGGGTTTAAGCAATGTTTACTACAGAGATGATTCAGAGTGTCAGAATTCTTTTTGTTAAGGCAAACTGTCAGCACATCATGTTTATGGTAAAAGAGAGACACTAAAAATTAGGAGAGATGGAAAATTAAATAAAAAATAAATTTTTTTAAAAACCCAGAAAAGTTGGAAGTGGGTGTTTTTATTCATAGAGAAGTCATTTAAAATTTTTTACAAACTTTTAAAAGTCTTTCCTGTGGAGAACAATGCAAGGTTATCATCATGCCTCATGTCTACTAAAGAGAGAAAATGAAGACGGATGTTTTGCCAGTAATTAATTTTAAAAGATTATAGATCCCTTTATGTTTTTGGTCTTTTAAGTACTGAATCTTCCCCACTCACACAGAATAATTTCCACACATGGATTGGTTTATGGTCTGAATTACCATCCAGGGATCAGCACACTGGAATCACCACCCTGGGAGCTCAGCGCTATTCAAGTCTAATGCAGTGGACATTCAGCATCCTCCACCGCTAGCAGGTCAGCCTTGGAGAGGGGCAGCCCCTTCGGCTGGGCAAAGGCAGAGCCTCCAACCCTACCAGGGCACTTTCCCCATCTGTGAGCCCACTGATTAAGCCTTGAGTGGTCAGGGACAGTCGCCGGGGAAGGCCACTTGTCCTCCTGCTTGGCACTGCCTCCTCTGTCAGATGCCGTCATCTCCGGAGCACGTGCCTATTTCTGCAGGTCCACCCCATCTAGTCCATTCAGGTAACCATGACAAATTGCTATAAACTGAATGCCTCGCAAGTTATAGAAATTTATATCTTACAGTTCTAGAGGCCGCAGAGGCCAAGATCAAGGCGCCAGCAGATATGGTCATTTCCACTATGTACTTATATGGTAGAAGAGGCTTATAAAAGATCTTATCAGAGATCTCTTTTATAAGAGATCTTATATGGTGGGAGACACTAGTTAATTCTCAGAGGTCTCTTTTATTAGGCAAGGCCTTCATGATCTAACCACCTCCCAAAATTACCACCTTCTAATATATAACTTTGGAGCATGACGTCTCAACAAATATTAAGATCATAGCAATCCACGTATCTCTTGTCTTCTAATATTGCTTGTTTCATACTTTTGACCAATAATCAACTCATCCTCCCTGTTATGAATTAAAAACTGGTCAACTTAATGCCAGCTGAATTAAATCAGCATGGTGCTGAGTGTAGATGGCCCGCCTGAGGAAAGTTGCCAGTGTAAATAGAGACATGGAGAAGAAAAGTGAGACATTGTGGGTTTTCCTAAATGTTGCTGTTTTGAGCTGTTGGTTCTTCTGGAGGAGCTTATCATGCTGGCTTCCCCAGTATAAGTTTGGCCATAACCATCAGAGAAGTTTGGGACCTTCTTGTGAGAGTGGCTGTGGTTCACTTTGGGGGAGCTCTGGTCCTTACATTGAGCATCACTTCCTGGCTCCAGAGGGAAGATGTGTGCTGTTTAGTCTCTAGAAGAAGCCTGTCAAGCTGGCTTCCTGGCATGTACTCGACTGTTCTCATCGTTGGAGGAACTCAGGACTTCCATGTTGCTGAGGATGACTGCGGTACTTTCCAGGGCAGCTCTGGTCCTTATTTTGAGTGTGACTTCTCAGCTCCCGTGTAGAAACCTTTACCTATTGGCATAGCTCCTTCCTGCCGCTGGCACAGACTTTCTAGCTTCCACCACTGACCTTTGGGTCTTCCCAGCAGATCCATAAAATAGACTGGCGTGAGTCCTTGTTGTGGGCTCTACACCTCTATGGGAGGCACTGTCATGGGCTCTAGGTCTTCAGCTGGACTCATGCAGGGCATTGCTGTGGGATTCAGGCTCTTGGCTGAATATGTTGGGTCTTTACTATTGTGGACAGATTTCCTGCACTTTTCTTTTTGTGTTTAACTCTGGGTGAACATCATAAAATAATATTATAAGTTCTGTGTGCTGATTGTAATTATTCTCCTCACAACCCCTGACTACAACACTCTCCAACCTAGAAACCTATGTGTATCCACCTCTCTGGCTACTTTTCCCACACAAAGTTGTCTTGGTTACTTTTCTCTCACTGCTGATACAAAATACTCAATGCCCACAATTAAAAGAGGAAAGGTATAGTTAGCTCACAGTTTGTGTAGGTTTCAGTCCATAATCAGCTGGCTCCAAGTCAGGGTGGGGTGGTGGAGGGCAACAGTTCATGGTGGAGGAAGACAGCAAAAGCAACAAGAGTAAAAAGGGAGAAGTGCAGAGAGAAGATTCTTTCTGCCACCTATATTGTATGCAGGCTACCCACCCGAGGGTGGGTGTAGGATTCACACCCATAATCCCAGTATTGGACATGAACTAGTCATAAACTCTAGATTTAGCCACCTTCAAAGGACCCTCCGCCCCATGACTGTATGAGGCTTTGCAGGGACATCTAGACAAACCATAACATTCTATCCCTGGCCCCCCAAACACTCATGCACATCCTTTATGCAAAAGACATTTACTCCATCTCCAAGAGCTGCTAAAGTCCTAATAGTTTCAGCGTTGCTGAAAAGTCCAAGTCCCAAGTCACTTTAAAGATCTAAAGCAAACTCTTTGCTGTGAGCCCCTGTACAAACGAAAAGAAAGGTAAACACTTCTAACATACAATGGCACAAGATAAACATTTCTATTCCAAAATTTACAAATGGGGATACAAAGGAAAGGGACCAAATAAGTCAAAAATCCAGCAGGGCAAACATTAAGTCCTGTAGTTACATGTGCAGTATCTGAGTCAATCTGTGTCCAGTTGTGGACAACAAAGGGCTGACTCCACCCCATGGTACTTCCGGTGGTTGTAGCACCTAGGGTTTCTCTCTTAGGCCTGCTCTGCTCAATCTTTGCAGCTTTCCTTAGATGATCCCTGTACCTGGCTTTTCCAAATTTCTGGGGTCTCCAGTGCACCTTTGGCTTCACCCTTACAACTTCACACATTGCCCTCTCAGGAACATACTGCCTGACCTCCCAGGCCTTCTGAAATCTAGGTGGAAGCCTTTTTAAACTCACAATTCTTGCATTCTGTTTGTGCCTAAACCAACACTGTGTGGATGATGCCAAGGTCTGAAACAGTAGCCAGGATTTCTTCTCCCTTGGCTGTAGGAGTCAAGTGCCTGAGTCCAATTCTAAGGAACAAATTCTCTAGGCCACTACCATTCTGGAACCTGGTGCTCTGCAACTTTCTCCTCAAAGCATAGTCTTTCACTTTTCCAGTTTTGAGGTTGCAAAAGGTAGAGACTTGCTGCTTCTTGTGATGCCCTCAGACCATCTTTTTTATTCTCCTGTTCCTTCTCAGCAATCGAGATCTCCTCTGCTCTATCTTTGCAGTCTACAACTTTACTGGAGCTTCCCTTCTGGCCAAACTCACATTTTAAATAATTCTGCTGGATCACTGCTCTTGATTTTCAACATAAATCTGGCTAAAAGCCCCAGCAATAACCACACCACAGCCTCAACATTCAATTTCCTTGAAATTTCTTCTGCCAGATTAGTCAACCACCATTAATCTCAGGCAGTCTCTGGACATGAGCAAAATGCAGACAAACTTTTTGCCAAGCCATAATATACATTGTCTGGACTCCAGCAGCCAATGAAGTCCTTCTTTTCAGCAGAAACCTCCCAAGCCTGGTCTTTACTGGCAGGATTTCTATCAGTTTTCTGGTCTTATGAACTCTGACCAGAATCTCCCATATGGAACAGCCTAAGGCATTCCAGTATTACTCTTTCAGGTGACATCTCTGAATCTTTCCAACCTCTTCCCACAAGCCATTCCCAAAGGCTTTTGAACCACACAGTCAGGTATAGTCACAGCAATGACCCAACTCTCAGTACCAAATTCTGTCTTGGTTACTTTTCTCTCATTGCTGAGACAAAATATCCAATGCCCAAAATTAAGGATGGAAAAGTTTATTTAGCTTGCAGTTTATGGAGGTTTCAGTCCATAATCAGCTGACTCCAAGGCAGGATGGCATGGCAGAAGGCAGAAGTTCATGGTGGTAGAAGACAGGAAAAACAACAAGACCAAAAAGGGAGTACAGCAAGAGAAGACTCTCTCTGTCCATTATATTGTATGGAAGCTACCCACTCTAGGGTAGGTATAGCACTCACATCCCTAATCCCATTATTGAACCACGAATTAGTCACAAACTCTAGATTTAACCTCCTGTGAAAGCCTCCTTCCCACAACTTTATGAGGCTTTGGGGGGCATCCAGACACAAAACCAGGTATGTTGATTGCAGCTCTGTCTATTGAGGAAATTTCCCCTCACTTGGTCCTTGAGGTTCAATATTCAATGAGACTAGATATAATTTGTCATCTGTCCATTTTTTCACCAAATAAAACTCCCTGTGAATTACAGCCAAGAGTTTTCCTCTTCCACAGTTACATCATGTCCATGAGTTGAGGAAGAGACACCAGTGCCCCAAATTTGACCTGCTTAATCCTGGTCCTGTGGATCATTTTCATCATACACATGACATTTCCTTGTGATTCAGTGGTTGTAACATGCCAAGTCCATGGTGACTTCACTCTCATGGTCACTCGATAGCTCCTGATTAAGTACTCATTCCCCCCACTGCAGTAGTAACACACAAGTAAACTCTCAGTGATTCTAGTACTCCTCCATCACACAAGTGGCTTCTTGATCTTATACAATCAATCCATTCTGTCCTGCCTTCTTTTCTGAGCCTACTGACCCCTTCATTAATATACATTCACGTTGGTTCTGATACCCCCCAGCTCATTTGTTAAAGGTTATCTTTAAACTTAAGCTCTAAGGAGTCATCTCAGTAGCATATTGGGATCCTGCTCCTGCCAAGATATTTAATCCTGACTTTTCGGAGACAGCCATGTATTGTCAAAGCCCTTTCTGTGCAGGGCCTCTTGGTTCCTGGTGGTACATACTGGCTAGGTCTTGCAGTTATTTTGGTGAATGCCAATTCCTACTAAGGGAAATATGAAACCTTTCCTCTTGGGCTATGCTAAGATCTGGCACAAGTTATTGATCTGGAATAATGAGATGGAGAATGGGAGAGAAGGATGGGAGGGAGGAAGACCTGTTGTCTCTGCCAGGCAGGAAAAGTTAAAGAATGATGCAGAGAGGGTTCAAGGTTCTCAGACAAATCCATGCTAATTTCTTCATTCTGAAGCCTTGATTTCAGCATAGGAACGGAAAGCAGACTATAAATCCACATGTTCTGCCACCTTGTTATTACATCTAGCCTTGACCTTTAGCAGAGATGGTCCTACAGTGGCAGAAGACAAGAACTTTTATATGCTTTTGGGGAAGCCTCCTGGGTATTACAGTTCTCCTTATGTTAATAATTGGCTGGCCCACATCTGTCTTTTCCTTCAAAGTCACTGGGCAGAAATACAACCAACTCCATCATCTTTAAATCTACCCTGCCCCATACCACCTGGTACTGAGCTTCTGAACAATTCAATGCTTCTCCCTCTATTTCATTCCAACTCATTACCCACTGAGAGCCCTAGCAGTTGTGAAGCTGCAGAATTAAAGGGGTTAACATCACCTTCCTCACCACCAGCCATTTCATCAGTGATTAACAGAGCTCAGAAGCCCATTTGATGGCTTTGTACTGTAGTGCTAACACTGACGACTTGCATAGTTTAGGATCTAAATCCAAGAAAAAGGAGTAAGTGAGAGGAGAAGGTGAATCATGCAAAAAAGAAGAGCCAAAAAAGAGAGCGTCAACAAGATCATTCCTGTCGGGGTCATCTGATACCTCCTGAAAAGGGCACAGTCACCCGAGGGATGGAAGCTGGGAACGTTTACTCCTCGGTTCCTGTTTGCCCTTGCCTGAGAACTGCCCTGGGGACATGAACTGCCCTCTTGTGCAGGTTGCAGTTAGCAGGGTCACCCTTCAATATTAATTAAATCCATAGTCCACCGACATAGAAAATCCTCGTGAGTTTTCAGCTCCTTGAATACAAGTCCTTTCTTTAGCCCAGTAACTCTTGTAAGCATATAGATAGTAGTCACAAAGCTTTTGGGTTTTCTTATAATCCAATCGCAGCAACACTACCTGTTGGCTCAACAAAATGTGTCTTTTCAGTTGTTTTCATAAACTAGAAAGGACTAAAAATAAACCAACCAGACTATAGGAATTTTAAGGGAATAGTGAAATTAAACACAGATCCTACTTTAACTGAGAGTTCAATGGCTCTATTATATCTTTAGCTTATTGCTTAAAATTTTAATTATTTTGGCACTGAATTTGAGATTTCAGATGGTTGTTCCTGTATGAATTTCATGGTTATTAAATTCTAGTAGAAACTCAGCATGTTCGTGCTTTTTCTTGAGACAGGGTCTCACAATGTAGTTCAGGGTGGCCTTGAACTCATTATGTAGCCCAGACTGCCAGTGAACTTGAGGCAATCAATCCTCCTGCCTTAGCCTCCTGAGTGTTGGGATTACAGGTGTATGCCACCACACCTGGTTTACAATCATCAATACTCCTTTCAGCACACAATTACATTTAATAAGATATTTGAGTATTAGAACTACTTGCACATTAGAAAACAAACATAAAAAACATAAGACATGAGAAATATGAAAATTACTCATAGAAAAAAGGACTGAAGAATATGTATACACACATGATCATGGAATTCTCTCAGTCAAAAATCAAAATAACTATAAGTCTGCCTCTTTGTAAATTTCAAAGATAGTAAGTATCAAATGGCCCAGATCAAAAGGAAGATATGAACAAATAAGAGTGACTGATAAATAGTTCCAGGGCTATAGATAAAGAGTTCCTTGTGAGGGGCCTTTATTCCCTCATCCCTCATCTCTAGCAGACTCCTCTCTGGGTGAGAAATTGCAGCTTCAAGGTTCTGAAGCTGCATCTGTGACCAGGACTTCAGAAGGGTCCTGCCTCCTAAGTCCTGTAATTCCCTCTCAGTAAGCATCTAGAACCTCAGTAAATTAATATCAAGGTCATCTACAGTGCTGCTGAGCCCAGCTTTTGAGGACTTCACCTCCAGATTAAGAGACGGTTCCTCTAAGAGACCCTAAGAGGCAGCAGAATAGAGCGAGCGTGTGGATATGGGGTTTCACGGGAGTGGATTTCCATTTTCGCTGAGTCATCTTGGGGAAGGTATTTTCTGAACGTCCTGTACACAATGTCCATTCACAAAAGGCATACAATGGGGTTGAAAGTGCAGGCTCTAGAATTCTTAAGACTCACTGTTTATATGACGCTGGGTGCATTTTTAGTCGTTCTATGCTTCATGTTATGGTCTGAGTATGAAAGCGTGGTCCCATGCAGCAGTGTTCTAAGGACAGATTTTGTGGGCCGAATTGGATCATGAGGACTCTAACTTCCTCAGCGGCTTAATCCACTGATGGATTTATAGCTTGATGGCATTACTGGCAGATGAAGGAACCTGTATGGAGGTGGGGCTCAAGTGAAGGAAACAGGTCACTGGGGCCATGTTCTTGGGGTATGTACCTTTCCCTGGCCTCCTTCTCCCGGGCATCTCTCCCCTGCTTCCTGGCTTCCATGGGATAAGTAGCTTTCCTCCACCATTCCCTTTCACCATGACACTTCCATCTCACTGCAGCCCACCAACAATGGTACAGTTGACCATGGACTAGAACCTTTGAAACCATGAGTCAAAATACACCTTTCTTCCTTGATCTCAGGTATTTTATCCCAGTGATAGAATGGTTTTATTCTCTGTAAACTTAGAATAGTAACAATACCCTCCTGCTCCAAATACATGGATCTTTTTCTATCCATCAAACACCCCCAAGCTTATTCCTATCTTGAAAATTTTTCCCTTCCTATTCCTGTAATCTGCTTTTAAGGACCATTTTGTTGGCTTAGTGTGGCTTATTGATATGTAAAACATTTAGAATAGTCCCCGACACAGTAAGTAGTCCTTATAGCTGAAGTAGCACAATAATCACTATTATCCCTCAGCCCTTATGGTTTGAATATGTTATTACCTGAACACAGTTCCCCCGCAGAAAGGTACATTGACTTTCAAACCCCATTTTGAGACACTGTATTAAGAGGTAGGACCAGGTGGAGATTTTTAAAGGGGTGAGTTCTGCCCTCATGAATTAACCATTTCGCATGATTATGAAATCAATGGATTTAACGGGTTATCTTGAGAGTGAATCTACTATAAAAGCCAGCTTTTCTAGGTCTCCCCGAACACTCCCTATCTCTTTCTCTTTGTGCTGCTGTGGGACTCTTCAGCAAGAGGTCTGTCACCAGATGTGGCCCCTTGACTTGGACCAGAAAGTAAGCCAAATAGATGTCTTCTATTTACAATCTGCTAACCCATGCTACTGTGGGATGAGCAACAGAAAACGGACTCAGCAACCTTGCAAGGCTGGCGGAACTTCTCTGAAACTGTGTTAAGAGGCAGGACTAGGTGGAGAGGGACAGCTCCCTAAGCGATACAGCTTTCTCACACATAGTCACACATACCAACTCTTTTACCATGGACTCAGAATATTCACAAATAAAGGGTAACATTCACCTCTCACTCCTGTCATTAATCCTACTTTGCGCTAGCATGGTGCACAGAGGGAAACGCTACACTTGAGAGTTTAAAGACCCAACTGTCAGGCTCTGCTCATAGCCTTCCTGGGGACCTTTGGGTCCCCCACATAAAGTTCAGCATTGTTTTTAATCTTTAAGTGCTAATTACCTCATTGTTGAAAGGATACACAAATCATCTACTTTGTATATATGTAAATCCTATTCAGTGGCCATTCTTTGTCCTTGGGCTGCAAGCTGAACTTTCTACAGCACTTGTCTGGAGGAGTTCACCCCACACTTCCCTTGTCCTTCCTGGCCCTACCCACCTTTCTATTCATCAGACACCCCAAGTCTACTGACAGCTCAGGAACTCTGTCCTGTGTCTTCCCCTACCTGCAATATTTATTTTCCCTTCAGATCTTTTCAAAATTGTTGGGCTGATCTGTCTAGGGCACACAGCTCTCATCAAAGGCCCATCCTCAGAAAGCTTTCCCTTCCCTGCTCCCTTAAGTACTGCTTTCCGCTGCCTCATCTTTTATTTTCCTCATCTGAAGTCTTCTTGCTCAGTTATTACACTCAACAATGTCTCTGAGGCAAAGGCCTTGTCTGGCGTATCGCTGGAGAGGCCACGTCTGGGCTATGGGAGGTGCTCACACCACATCTGCTCTTTTTTGAAATAAATAAGCTTACAGGAGACAGCAAGTGTCCGGGGCTGGATTACAGTGACAGGCTGTGTGGGTAGCACGGAAGAGCTGCACGGGTCACAGAGGGCTTTTCTTAGGGGTGCTCGAAAGGCATCAGCGTGGCACAGGAAAGGACCCTTGTGAAGTGTCGCAAACCCCATGTGGAGAGAGACAGCACTTCCCAGCACCCAGAAAAAGGCAACAATCACTGGGGACAAAAGCCAGATCTAGGCAAAACCACATGGAGCAGAGAAGGTGCAAAGTGTTACAGCCAGTTTTCTGAAACCATGAGAGAGACAGGCCAGGTCATTGGCGTAGGACTGTCCACCCCAGCAGCAAGGTGCATTATAACTGAACACATGGTGACTTTTGCTGAGTTTTATTAGTTAACTCCTCCCCAGAAAAGGCACCCCCTAACAGACTGCACCTGGGTTAGGGACCCCTACACACACACACACACACACACACACACATCTGGGTTAGGGACCCCCCTCATCCACACTCACAGACTAGTGGACTGGAAACAAAATATTCCTGGTGTGCTACCAATAGAGTCGCTCCCACCAGAGCATCACTCTTGTCACATTTCATAAAGACTAGGGGAATTGGGTGGGGAATTAGTGAGACTGGAACGGCTGTTATGTGCCACTCTTCTTATAAAACTACTCTGAGAAGGCAAAATTTTGAGTGATGTCTGGCATGTGGAAGTGAATCAGGCTGACACTTTGAAAAGGTCTTTCCTAGATGAAATGACACACTTTACTGGTTTTGGAAAATGCTGTTGATGGTGATATTTAGTGATGATGTTTGCTTTTGACTAAAGTTTGATTCATTTTCAGGCACTGGGGAAAATGTTGGTGGCAGAGATGAAAGATTCAAAGCAGCGTATGTTAGTTAATTTCTTCTGCTAAGACAAAACACCCAACACCCACAATTTTTAGAGGAGGACAGCTCAGTGGCAGAATGCTTACCTTGCATGTACAAAGCCCTGGGTTCAATTCTTAGCACTGCCTAAGTAAATAAGGAGAGGTTTATTTTGGCTAGCAGTTTCATAGCACATAGCAAAGGACGGCTTCTCAACTCACAGCTGTCAGGATGCAGAGAGAAAAGGCAGGAATCAGGGACAAGAATACACTCTTCCAGGCCGCATGCCCAAGCGACCCACTTCCTCCAACCAGGCGCCGACAGCACGTTCAGCTATGAAGGCATCCAGGGATTGGCCGGCTGACAAGTACTCTGCCACCAGAAGCCAATCACTTTCCAAAAGCCTGAGATGTGTAGACGGGGCTCATTTTAGACCTAAACTAGAACACTGTAACAGGACCTGCGTTTGACCCAACCTTCGTCCTTCCTGGATATGGTAACTGACTCTGCTACTCTGGGCCGGCCACACTCTGGTTTGGTTCCTGAGCGTCCAGAACGTTGCCAGGCCAGCTTGATGCCCAGTCCGTTCCCCTCCGTGGCTTCTAGTTGTTAGCTGGTTCCAGCGTCTCTATAGCCTCAGGGCGGGTACATGTGTTGTTCTTCCTTCCCTTCACAGGGGACAGACTCTGCCCAGACCTGCATACCCTGCTCCTTCTCACTGCCCCTGGCTTCACTAAGGTGTGTTCTCCTCAGTGAGCTTGAGGCCCTGGAAGGTAAATTCCTAGAGGACAGACACCGGTGGCTGTCTAATTTACCCACCTGTCCTCCACTTCTGAAGCAGTGCCTGCCCCATAGTAGGTACCCAATAAACACCAGTTCAATTCACACAACAGCATACAAAGTTCAGGTTTTTTCTCACCGTTCTGTTGGATCACAATTCTGCATTGCAAACATTTCTGATCTCCATATACTTTACTTTGTCAAGTATCTTCGTAGCTTCGAGATAAGAGCATAGACTTCAATAGATCAGACCTGGGTTTGAACTGAGGCTGATATTTCTTACTCTAGGACCTTGGGCAAATTAAGCCTTGTTTTTCTCCATTTTCTCAATTTTATAAATCATGTCTTTCTCTACAGGGTGATTTCAAAATTAAGTAAGATACTACATCTAGAAGGCTTCATATACTTAATATGGTCTCAACCGATAATATTAAAGTGATTGCTATTACTAGTGATTTTTAAAAATGTATGCACATGGCCCTAGGAACTACGTGGCTCCACTTGATCAAGGGCAAGGCCCACTCTTCCAGCCCACTCCCACGCCCGTTTTCCTGAGTGGCCACCTGAGCGAATCTAGGGGACAGGTGGGGACCTGAAAGGCTGGAGCGAGGCCTGGGGTGGCCGTCGTGTCTCACAGAAAGCAGCTCGGAGAAGGGAGACCGGGCTTGGCAGCACACAGGTGCCCGTGGGTACTCACGGCTTTACCCAATGGGGAAACGCGATGCAGCCCGGGCTCGGTGGCCCCTGCCCTGAGCGCATGCGCTGGCAGCCTAGATTATTGCAAAGGGAGCTCGGGAGGAGTCTCTGCATGAGCCTGGGGCCGGGACCCTCCCCTCCGTGCTCACCCGCATGGAAGCGCGCGCCTCCTGCACCGGTGCCACCGGCCTGCGGCCCCCAGGGCCTCCGATCCGAAGCTCCACCCGCAGGGATCCAAGATCCCGGAGAAACATACAGGAGAAAGGCGCTTTTAGGTCCTCACACTGTGGCGCCCGTGCCGCGGCTCTGCGCAGTCCCCAGAGCAGGGCCTCGGAGCTCGTGCGGACCTGGCGACTGTGCGAAGTGAACGGCCTCAGCATCCCGCAGCTCCCCATGCGCAGAGACGCTCCACAGCGCCACGCGTTTGTTCTCGTCTGGCTCCAGTTATGCGCTGAACTCTGAATCATCTGTCGTTGTTCACCCAGAGCTGCAGCTTCCCGGGCCGCAACACACGCCCAATAAATACAGATTTTCTTTGCCTTCCTTACCTCTTCACTCTGTCTTCCTTGGATCATTACCTTGCCAAAGATTGTGCAAAACCACGTGACAAACCTGTGCTTATCAGTCTGTTTATTTCAGGGCCAGGGCTTGCCACGGTCATAGGCTGCTTTTGAAAGAAAACTATGCATGAGTTTTCTCCCAAACATTAGTTATCCTTCAACACCACCTACGGATCCCCTTTGGAACTGAAGTTGCCTCCTTATCTGCTTTCTTGAGTGATGTGCCGCTCACGAATTGAATAAAGTCTCTTTCATGTCTCCAAAGGCCCAGGGGTGGGAGGAGGTAAGGACTGCGGCGTCTGCCAAGCGATGACAGTGGTGTCCCAACCTTGCCAAGCGATGACAGTGGTGTCCCAACCTTGCCAAGCTTCTCTGTGAAGTTCAAATAGAGCAGGGCGCACCGGGGATGGAGCAGTAGACCAACAAGAAGCAACAGGGATTCAGACAGGCCCCGCGGGGTGGCCAGGGGTCCCCAAGTCCTCTGCCCTCCCTCTCCTGCCCTGTTCACGTCTCAGGCAAAAGGCTTGGACAATCCTTAGAAGGAATTACCAGAGAGAAAGAGGAGAAGCAGGCCCAAGAGGGAATGCGCCTTCTCCAGGGCATAAGAAGAAAAGCAGATGGGTGCGAGCAAGGTGGAAGCTCTTCTAGGAGGAAGAAGTGTTCTTCTCATCAGTGTGTACACACACACACGCACACACACACACACGCACACGCACACACACACACGCCTCACAGCCCCTGCATCCTGGAGGTCCAGGTCTGGGGCTGACTCACCACCAGCCCTGAATCTACTACCTGACCTGATTCTGCAGAGGATTGTTGTCATCTACTCCAGGTGACAAACGAATGAGAGCATTTTTCTTGACTTTAGATCTGTGACATCCACTTCAAGCAGCCATGTTTGTGTTTCAAAACCCGATTAAGAGACCAAATTCCATGGACTGCAACTCTGGGGTTCTCGTCAGGAATCACACCATTGACAATACTTCCTCATCCCTGGGCCAGCTTAGATAGGCGGGGGAAAAAAAATTTAAAACGTGGTAGCTATTTACAAACATTTTGTTAATGTAACCTTTGTTTAAAAAATATGTGTCTTGCCTGGAAGGTACAGAACAAGGGAATTTAGGAACTTTCAAAATGATGGTTTATGCATAAACACCAAGCTTTTAAAAAATGTTTCATAGGATCCTCATAAGAATCGGTTTTGTTTCACACGTGAGGAAACAGGACCTGAGGAGCCCATCACGTGCCCGCGCAGCCACAGAGCACTTTCAATGGAGTTTTTAATTTCGTGATAATCTCTTTGAATCTGTTTCATGTATTCTAGATTTCTTTTTAATAACTCTTCATTGAGGGTTTCCCTCTTTTTTCTGTGTTCATTCTTCTATCTGTGCCTTCTTGAGAGGTGCTTAGCATTTCTTTCATTAATCTTATATCTTGCTTTACTTGCTTTGAGTTCTTCTATAATGTCACAAAGGTATTTCTTTATGTCAGTTGATGCCGTTTCCGATATTACATGTTTGCTGCCCTCGATCTCTTCTGTGTTTACCTCTTCTGGACCCATATTCCCTGGGTTGGTGACTGGAGGCTTTCTCTTGTTTCTTTCTCTTGTCATGGTTCTGGTTTCTTCCAGATAGGTGTATGGTGGAGGTCCCAGGCCCTTTCTGTATCAGTTATGGTTACTCTAAAGTACGCTGGCTAGGGATTGCTGCCCTCTCCAGTTTGCTGTTGATCACTCAGGTACAAGCAGGGGCAGCGCAAGCTTGCCCTTCCCCTCTGAGCCAGTCAGTCACCGGGGGGCTTCACCATGTTAGTGTGTGCCATGAGGACAGAACTGGTCCGTGACAATTTGGGGCAACTTCGTCCCTGGCTATTGGGTCCCACCCAGGAGTGTGACCCAGCCCAAGCAGTTCCTACCAATCTACTCTGTGCCTGGAGTGGCCAACTGAAGCTGCTACAGTTCCGGGTTCAGGCCCGTCCTGCCTGATTCCAATATGTCATCCAGCCAGTCGCCCCCTCCCACAGGAGGACCAAATTCCAAGCACTCACCACAGGCCAGTGCAGATCTCCACGCTGGCTCCACTCTCCGTTGCGACGTGTGTTCCTGCCAAGGGCTGAGGGCTTGCCAACCCCTGACTTCAGTGCTACTGCAAGTCATCTGACTCCAGGGCACCTAGCACAGCATGGGGCCAGCTCTGGTGAGAGCACGTCTAGCTCCAGTCTTCCATCCACGTTTTTCTTTTCTTTTCCTTAGTTTCTTCCTGGGTCATGAGAATCCCTCTCCTTTAGTCTGGTCTTCTCCATGGTGTTAAATTCTAGTGTCTGAGCTGTTTCTCTGAGAGGCTCTTTACCTTGCAACTTATCAATCCGCCATCTTCTTCCAATCATCCCAAATTTATCTTTTTAATAGCTGAGTAACACTCCATTATATAAAAATATCACAACTTTTTTAGCCATTTCTTGGTTGATGGGCATTTGAGTTGTTTCCAAGATTCAGCTATTATAAATTATGTGACTATGACCATAGGTGCATGTATGTATATTGCTGTAGTATGATGTTTTTAATTTTTCTAGGAAGATACCCAGGAGGGGAATAGCTGGGTCAAATAGGACTTTTAATCCTAGTTTTTTGAGGAATCTCCACACTGATTTCCATAGTAGTTGTACCAGTCTATGCTCCCACCAACAGTGAAGGGTTTTTCCTCACAGCCCCACCAGCACTTGTTATTGGTTAATTTCTTGATAATAACCATTCTTTCTGGAGTGACAGGGAATCTCAGTGTTGTTTTAATTTGCATTTCTTGAATAGCCAATGATGTTGAACATTTTTTCATATATTTGTTTGCCATTAGTATTTCATCTGAGAAGTGTGTGTTCATCTCAGACACTCATTTTTAGATTTGATCTTGGAATTTTAGGGGCCTGATTTTTTAAAATTCTTCATATGTTCTAGATAAAAGTCCTTTGTTTAAGGGATAGTTGGTGATTTTTTTCCCAACTCATAGGTTTTCTTTTTACTTTGTTGGTGATTTCTTTTGACATGCAAAAACTTTGTTAATAGGATGAGATCTCAGTTGTTGATTCTTTGAGGTATTTCCCACGGGGTTTGGTTTTCACTCGTGAAGGAGTCCTGGTTTGTAACTGCTCAGTAGAAGGACTATAGATGGTCACAGTGTAAAGATAAGGTACTATATATTTTTAATCAACTAGAACAGAACATTTTAAATGTTTTCACCTTAATAATAAATTTTGTGAAGACAGATGTGTGTAACCTTCTTGAATATTCCACAGTGTATACATGTGTCAAAACATCATATGGGTGCTCGCTTCAGCAGCACATATGCTAAAATTGGAACCATACAGAGAAGATTAGCATGGCCCCTGTGCAAGGATGACACGCAAATTCATGAAGCGCCCCATATTTTTTGAAGATAATAAGAAACAACACAGTAATCATTGTAGATCACCTTGTACCGTGGTTTTATACAACTTTTTGGTTTCATGTTTTTACAGGAATTTGTTTTGTTTTGTCTTGCTAGGTTTTGTTTTTCCCTCTAATACAGAAAGGATAGAAATACATGTAGAGATTCATGCATGTGTAGCTGTTCACACTCTCACTGTTTGACTATCTACTTTGTATGCTTTAATTTTGTAACTTGAACAACTATTTCTAAGAGGACAATATGTAATTTATCAACTAGTGATTTCTTACTGTTTATCTTCTTTTTTGAAATTCTGTATTATCTCTACCCTTTAGTTTTTTTCTCTTTAAATAAAAAAATATTTTAAACATCATATGTACCATTAATATCTACAATTATCATGTTTCAATAACTTTAAAAAAAATTTAAAGTAAAAAAACAATTTAACAATGTATTCCAGAATGGAAGAAAGTAAGCCTTCAGCTATAAAGAACTCACCAACAGGCTAATTTAAAGAAAGGAAAAAGACCCAAAGATAACAGACTATCATAAGACAATTTTGGAGAAACAAAGTGGATTCTAAACAGAGAGTAGCCAGGGATTTAGCTCAGCAGCATAAGTACCTGCCTGGCAAGTGCAAGGTCGTAAATTCAATCCCTGGTACTAAAAAAAAGAGAGAGAGCAAAAGCAGATCAAAAACAAAGGATAGAGTGCCAAAAGAACATTTAATTCTCACTCAAACACCAATAAATGTTAAGAAAATTACTTTAAAATGCTTAGAAATCATACCTATCAAACCTATATCAAATTGCAAATTAAATCTAAAGATGGAATAGAGAGTTACAGATATACCAGGGTACCAAAAACTCACATTCCCTTTCTAAGGAGCTCCTAGAAAGTATTCTTCAGCCAAATAAAGGAATTAGAATAATAAACAAGCAAAATGAGACAACACAGGATAAAGCAACTAGAGAGCCTCCAGAGGGCAGAAGCAGTGTCAGAAGCCAGCAGTGGCTGAAGGCCACCATGGTCCTCCCTGACTGAGGGAGAAGTTGTGAGACAACAACGGTCAGCATTGAACTGTACACTCAGGAAAGCTCTTCTCTTCTCCTGTTAGAAAGAGACTAAGATTATTTGCCACTAAAAGTCACCCATGAAAGAAATATTAAAAGATATTATTGATGCTGAAAAATGATCACGGAATGAAATACGCAGTGAAGAGATGGAAAAGAAAGAGGCTACCAGTTTGGTAAATGGAAGCAAGAGTGACCATGTACATCAGTAATAATGGAGGCTAGTTGGGGAGGGGCGAAAGCAGACAGAGCTAAAACCCTCACAAAAACAATATAGTCAAATGGAACCGCTCCCAGATTCTGGTTTCAGATGAAAGAGAATCCTCATTTAGTTGTTTTTATTTTTCTTTTGTTGTTGTTGTTGTTGTTGTTTTGTGGTGCTGGGAATGGAAAAGGCTAGGCAAGTGCTCTACTGTGGAGCTATATTCTTAGCCCTGCCATTTAGATTTGTTAAATACACATATTTAGCTCTAAGGGGCAAAAATGAAATAATTAAATCTTTATACTGTCTCTGAAGTAAGTACTTCAATGAAGAAAATCAAACAATCCCAATCCAAAGGAAAACTATTCCTTATCAAATAATTCCAGGTAATACATGTAGAATAAATTAGTAACTATAAAGTCATTTTATGACCCATTACTGGGAAAAAAACATATATATATATATATATATATATATCTTCAGCAAAGAGTACCAAAGAGTGCTAAAGCCATTAGTGAAAAAATAGATGGGGAATGGATTAAGTTTCAGAAACCAACTAGTATCCTACAAGTTACCTGTAAGTCACAATGGAAAAATCATATATTAAAATGAAAGTATTAGATTCTCAGAGACTTCCAGAAAGATGGCAGAGTAGTACACAGCAACAAACCAGCCTCTCCAAGATTCACAATCCAGACACTGGAAAGTAACAATTTGAGGAAGAAAGGAGGAGGATCCCTGGGACCCAGGATGGATCTGAAGGGAAATTTTGGTCCTACAGAGATATTGAATAGACAGACCACAACAGAAGGGGTAGTCTGTGCTTTCTCCCCAGCTCCTGCCTCATGGCATAAGAAAAGAAGATTAAATTACAGAGTAACTCCAGAGGTCCTCAGAGAGAAACACGGCAGTGGAATGGGGCAGTGGGTGCCTTGTATTACGACTCCAGTCCAAACATCTGCTGTAGCCACAGGACAGAACACCTGGCTGAACACCAGTTTAGGGAGGGGCCAACTGAACCCAGGACTCAAAGCAGCCATGAGTTGGCTTTATCGCAGGGCTTCTGGTGCTAAACTCCCACAATGATTGGGTGAGGGACACCAACAGGGATGTGATGGTCAGAGGGCTGTGCTGAGTCCAACAGGAGACATTCAGAGTGTTATAAGCTGAACTATTCACCCCAAAGCCTAGAGCCCAGGATCAACCTGAATTTCTACGAAATTGAAAGTCCCTCAGTGGGCACCCTAATCTTATTGCCAATTTTCAGAGACTAACCAGCATGATTCTGGGCTCTGACCTACTCACCAATAAGAGCAGAGTCATGCCTCCAACTGAACACTACCTCAAAACTATAGACCTGAGCACATAACCACAGTTGTGAAATCACAGAGAACTCTTATATTTTCTTTGCTCTTGGACTTTAAAAAAAAAAATTTTTATTTGGGGTTTCATTTATTTGCCTGTTTGTTGATTGCATGTTTTTGAGGTTTTTTGTGAGTATGACCACTGTCTTTAGTCATTTTGTTTTGTTTTTGTTTCTGGATACTTTTCTTCCCTCCTATCTTCTTAACCAGTTTTCTGGGGCTTGTGCAATCTTCCTGTGGCCTATGGCTTTGCTTCTAACCTCTTTTTCTTCTTTCATTTCTCTGCTTTTTCCTCTTTACCCTTTTAAATTTTCTAATGAATGGATATTTACTATATTTAGTTTTCTAAGTTGTCATAGATTTTGTTACATAACTATAAATCTTGGCTGGGGATTTAGTTCAGTGGTGTAAGCACCTGCCTGGTCATGAATTCAGTCCCCTCTACAAAAAACAGAAAAACAAAAACAAAAAAAGCTATAAGTATTGGTAAATTATTAGTTATCACAATTTGTCATTTTCCAATCTGTGTTTGATGCTATTGCCATTATTGATGGAACTACATTAGCCAAGGTGACATAGTTGTGATCAATTGATTTTCCTTGTATGTAACACCTAGACTGTCTGGGGGTCATAATACTACATAAACAGGATGCTAACTTTTATCCCTAATAAACAAAAGAGGGAGACTTCTAGGAGAGACTCAAAGGCCAAAGGTCATCTACGTCTAGAAGACATCTCCGAAAAGCACTTATTTCCTTAAGAGATCTTGATACTAGTAACGAAGCTATCTTTACTACTACAAATTGATATGCCTCAACACAGAAAACAAATAAATAGAAGAAAAATAAATAAAAAATGAGAAAATGTGGAGTGAGATGCTGCCCAGCACCTCACATCGCCCAAGGTAAATCCAGGGGGCACTGAGGTGAAAGACATCAAAAGCCATCCACCGGAAAGTTCTGAAATGGTAGTGGTGGAAGTAACCAAACAGATGAATAAGTCTCCTGGCAAAATCAAAACAGAAATAAATACAGATAATTAAAGAGATGATTGCCATAATTAAAGAAATGGTTAGTGAAACTAGAGTAGATACAAATGAAAAACAAAACAAACAGACAAACAGAAGAGCTCAAGAAAGACATAGAAACCATGAATGCCCAACATAGGAAAGAAACAGATTACATGAAACAGATTCAAACAGATATCCAGAAGATTAAAATTTTTATTGAAATTATACACAGCAGAATTAACCAATGTGATCACAGAATACTAGATGTAAAAACAGGGTTGATAGTGGTAATCATCAGATGAAAGACTTCTTAAAAAATAACAAGGGATCACAAAAGATCAATCCAACAGCTGCTAGACAATGCAAAGAAGCATATTACAAGATTAATAGGAATCACCAAAAAAATCAGAAAATAGCACAAAGGACATTGAAATATGTTCACAGAAGTAATAGCAGAAAACATTCCAAGCTGGGGATTTAGCTCAGCAGCATAAGTGCCTGCCTGGCAAGCATAAGGTCATGAGTTCGATCTCCAGTGCCAAAAAAAAAAAAAAAAACACAAAACATTCCAAGCGTGGAAAAAAGCATTTGACATACAGATAAGTGAAACATAGAATGCCAAACAGCCATCATCAGAGTAAAACTACACCAAGGCATGTCATAGTTAAGATTCCAGAAATTCAATACAAGGACAGAATTTTAAAAGCTTTTACAGAAAAAAAAAAAATCTCTTTTAAAGGAAAACCTTTAAGTCTTGGAATGAAGTATTTCAAGTCCTAAAAGAAAACAATCTCTATCCCAGATTGATATACCCTGCAAAATAACCTTTCAAGATGGATGGAGAAATAAATCATGATAAAGAACGCCTGAAGATATTCGTGATCACAAAGCCAGTATTCTGAAAAGTTCTACAGGGTATTCTAGAAAGAGAAAACCAAGACAACAATTCCAAGAATCCCAACAGAATAAATCTGCCAGAGAAGGCAAGCAATTAAATAGAAAGGAAAGAAAGGAAAACAACAACAGGAAAATAATATAATGACAAACGTAAGTCAATGCCTATGAGTGATAACCATCAATCTAAATTCACCAATCAAATGAAATAGATTGGAAGAGTGGATCAAGAAACAAAATCTAACAGTATGGTGCATATAATAAATGTATTTAACTCAAAAAGAAATTCATAGGCTTGAAGTCAAAGGATGAAATACTCTGTGTGACAAGAGCCCAGAAAAAACAGGGTTAACTATTCTATTTGCAGACAAAGTGAATTTCCAGCCAAGGCTAATGATATGAGACAAAGAAAGTCACCACATACTTTTCAAGGGAAAAATCCAAGAGAAAGAGAATACAATCATAAATATATATGCACCAAAATGTGCACACCAAACTGTAAAAAAAAAAAACATGAAAAATTAAATAAGCATCAACACAATTGTAATGGTGAACTCAACACCCCACTGTCACAGACATATCAACTGGTTAAAAAAAATTAAAAATGGGCCAGGGATTTAGCTCAATGGTATAAGTATCTGCCTGGCAAGTATGAGATCATGAGTTCGAGTCCCAGCACCAATAAAAAAAAATCAGAGTTGAACCAAACCTTTGAACAAATATACTTAGTAGATATCTATAGAGTGCTTCACTCAACAATAACGGAATATACATTCTTCTCAGCAGCATGTGGTCAAAATGGACCACATACTACCTCATAGAACATGTCTAAGAAAATGCTAAAAAATTGCAATTATCCCATGCATAGTATCAGATCACACTGCAATGAAATTGGAAATAAATGCCAAAAGAAACCACAAAAACAAATGAAAATTAAAACCGTTTTGAAAAAAGTGGGTCAGCTGGGCACGGTGGCACACGTCTGTAATTCCAGCACTCCAGAGGCTGAGGCAAGAGAATCACTGTGAGCTCAAGGCCAGCCTTGGTGACAAAGTGAAATCCAGCCCAAACCATATAGTGAAATCCTGCTTCAAAAAGGACCAAAACAACAACAATTGGTCACAAATGAAATTAGAGACTAGACAGTTTCCACAATTGAACAATACCAATACTACATACCAGAACTTAGGTGATGAAATGAACACAGTCCTAATAAGGGAAGTTTATAGCAGTGACTGCCTACAGAAAGCCCTTGGGTGAGGCTATTTGTGATCCCAAGAGAAAGTTCTTGGAATTCTAGTGAGTTAACTCCAATCTACCACTTTCAGTGCAACCCACGGTGCCAATAAAGACCCAAATATAAATCTAAAATAATGGGGAGCCAAGGGGATCCTAAGTCCAGTCAGAACAATGGCTAACTGAAACAAAGGCCTTGACCCAGAGTGGGACCCAGATTTTATTAATTCATGAAGAGGGAGTGACTCGGAGATGAGTGACTGTGAGAGTGGTGGGAAGTGCTTGAGGGCTGTGAGTTGGGCTAGGTAGGAGGCCTAAAATCACCTCTGCAATATGTAGAGAGAAAGGTATGCAGAAGGAGTAATCTGCATATCACAGATTGGAGCAGCATCTAATGTTTTGGGATTGGCGCTTCAGTTTTGATGTAGAATTTTTAAGGCCTGACATGTCAAAGCCTCTTTACTTGAGGCTCATTCTCGGCCCATAGCATGGAACACTAGGTCACACATTATCAAGGAGCTACAGGGGTGGGACTTCACTAACCTGTTGCATTGCTTTAATGACTGTACATCGACACCTCTACACATCAACACCTCAGCTAGACCTATTTGCATCGCTTAAAGCCAATGGGGGGGGGGTGATTTAGCTCAGTGGCATAAGTGCCTGCTTGGCAAGTGTGAGGTCGCGAGTTTGATCCCAGGTACAAAAAAAATAAAAAGCCAATTGATAGGATAAAAACAAAACCTAGCCTGCTCTGCACATATCAATACATGGAAATAGAGTCAGGGTTAGCCAGAATGGAGACAATTGCTCTTCTTGCAAGGAAAGTCATCTATGTGGCCCTCCAAGTTACCCCTTCTTTGTTTTGAAGAAGCCTGAGCAGGGCCAGTCATGGCTGTACGGCCTCTAGTCATTGCTGGGTTGAAATCCTCTACAGCACACTTTACTGAGAACTATACCCAAGAGAATGAGCACATTAATTCCAATGTAAAACCAAAAGTGAGCCTTGAGGCATGCAAATGGATTCAATTGTTCTACAGCATCAGCAAACTTATCTTAATATTTAGTCTGGGCGGGCTGGAGATTTAGCTCAGTGGCATAAGCACCTGCCTGGCAAGAGCAAAGTCATGAGCCCCCAGTACTGCAAAAAAAAAAAAAAAATTAATCTGAGCATAAAATGTGGCTGTCTGTTGTGACGTGAGCAGCACTTTTCTCTAAAGGACATCTGTATCTATAATATTTTAATGGATTGCTCCAAGGGTATAGGTTTTTATTATATGGTAAAGGGGTGATACAAAAATCATATTATAGTAACATTTAATCCTTGTTGCAATTGCAAATGTTCAATTTGATCTCCCATCCAAAGGATGGAGGTCTCTAGAATGCTTACCTGGGTTTGCAATTTTATATCAACTTCTTGCTGAATTTTCCAATTCTCATCAACCATTCTTGCCCAGTTGTCTGCAAAGTGAGCAGTCTGTACTGAATGAGCTAACAATGCAGAGCCCATAGCTATGCTGACAATCGAAAGAATCAGGGAGGTTATCCCCACTATAATTAATCCAATCATCCTCTTAGTGCAGCTGCTAAATCTCTTAATTCAGATCTCTATCAAGAGAGAAATAGGCAAATGATACCAAGGCTCCATCAGACTGACGGGAAGCCAAACGCTCAGCATCCTGCCCATGATCACTACTGTGCAGAAGGATGTTCAGCCACGATGCAGTGGGTTAGATAATAATTATACATGAGAACACATTTTGCTGCCATTCTATCTTCCCTACTAACAGCACATGAGGATCCCAAACATATATGTTTACTTTTCTATACCTGTGACTTTGTAATACTTTTACTTTACCTCCACTTACTGGCTGCATGAAAAGGTAGGGCATTTCAGAAAGTAAGTTTTATGGGTTCAGTTTGAGGGTAGGAGAACTGAGGCCTCTACCTGACCATGTCACACTAGACAAGGCCTCTGAGGTCATGGTACAATTGGAAGAGCCTGAAAAGGAAATCCCATGCCAAACTCAATCTTTTCCCATAGGAAAGTCTCCAGGAGACCAATTTACAAAGGAATAAATAACTTATAGCCTGTACATGGTATGGATCCCCTCAAGTCTGTCAAAGGCCCAAATCATCTTCCTCAAAATACAAGAGTGGGCTTTGGGATTACAGATAGGAATATTAGGTTTAAAATTTCTTGCAAGATTACCATATGAGGGAATAGAATTTAGGGTTAATAAGACAAATAGTTGTACTCCAAGTCTGATCCACAACTGACATACAAGAATCTTGCTAGAATCTTGCTGTAGATGGGATATACATACAAGTGGATATACAAAATGGGAGGTAAGTTAAGTTTAACCTGTTCTTGTAAATGCATTAAGAGTTGTGGGCCAGGCAGAAGAGTATATATAAGGTTATTGCTTTCTATAGAATGAAAAAAATCTCTGGGGGCCTGTCCATCCATGAAAGGGGTCTAAGTAAGGGTGGACTGTTTATATAGGTCCAATACTCAGGCGACTGAACCGAACCCTTGCTGTTAACTAAGGTGCTGGCTCTCACAAATGGCCCATTACAGGCCTTCCCAGGACAGTGGATGATGCACTGCTGGGTTCACTGCTTGAGATCTTGGTGGCTGGTTTGATGCATTGTGCAGGCAGGTTGGAGTCTGGTCATGGTGCAGCTCCAGTGGTCATAATGTCCCTCAGTTATCTGTGAAAATATAAGCGTGTCCTTGGCCCCAATTTAGAAGTGTCGCTGGACCATTCGAAGTATCTGTTTGGAGGTTACACCAAGCAGGATTCAGAAAGGTATTCTTATGCAAAAAAAAGTCCAAATGCATTTGAGGAAAATTCTGACCTGGTATCCCCCTTTCTTTTGTTTCGTTAGTTGATTTTTTAATTTAAGATGAGTATGTTCAATTATTGTTTAACCTTAAGGGTCATAGGGGATCCCTGTAACATGCTTCATATTCCAGTTACCAAGAAAACTCTGAAGACTTTTACTAACATAGGTAGAACTTATATCAGGTTTTATTTCTTGTGGCTCTCTTAAGTTAGCAAAGGCTGATCCACAATACTGTATTAAATGTTGACTTTGTTTACCTGAATGACTGAAAGCATAGATCATATGTGAGAGGGTATCTATAGAGGCATGAATATATTTAAGTTCGTTAAAATAGGCTCTATGGGTAATATCCTTGCCATAACATTAGTTTTAGGACCTCTGGGATTGCAGCTTTGTTGAGGAGTAGGCCTAAGAATGAGCTGACAGGTAGGACATGACATCACGATTTGTTGGAGACAACTGCTTTTCTTTCAAGAAAAGTCGGGAGGTGAGGGCGATCTGGCTGCATCATCTGTCACCCCATTGATCACCAGGGTTGATTCGGCTGATCTGGCTGGCTAGGCGGGTGTCTCCTTCCTCCCTCAATGATCCACGTGGGTCCCTCCTGAAGCTGCTCACTTGGTCAAAGAGGACGTCCACTCACGATGGAGGTAGAGGAACGTTCCTCCGTCAAGGGTATTGGAGGAATAGCTGCGTTCCCCTGCTAGAACCTCCAAACAAGCGCCCAGGGAAAGTCTTCCAGATGGTCCTTCACAAATGCCCACATCAGAAAAAGAGAACGAGTTTAAAAAACTAACCTAATGTTGAACCTCAAGGTTCTAGAAAAACAACAAACTAAAGCCAAAGCCAGTACAAGGAAGGAAATTATAACGATCAGAGCAGAAATTAATGCAACCAAGACTGCAGAAAGAATACAAAGAATCAATGAATTGAAAAGGCTGGTTCTTTGACAGATTAAGCAAAATAGACAAATCCTTAGCCAACCTCATCCAAACAAGGAAAGAAAAGATGCAAATCCATGCAATTAAGAAGGAAAAGGGCAAAATCACAACAGATCCTTCATAAATCCAGAAGATCCTCACTACCTACTTTGAGAGCCTGTTTTTTGTTGTGTTGTGTTTTGTTTTTGCTCTTGGGATTCAAACTCACACCCTCGTGCTTGCCAGGTACACCCTGTGCTGCTGGGCTATATTCCTGGCCTGTCTGTATTCTAGTAAGAGGGAAAATTCAGAAGAAATGCATAGATTCCTAGATACATGTAAATTACCAACACTGAGTCAAGAAGATAGAAATATTATAAACAATCCAATGTCAGACAATGAAATTGAAAAAATAATTTTTAAAACTGCAAATAAAAGCCCAAGCTCTGAAAGAAACACTGTTTAATTTTGCAAGAACTTTAAAGAAGATTTAATACCACTACTTCTCAAACTCTTTAATGAAATTGAAAGGGAAGTAATACTCCCAATGCCAATTCTGGAAGCAAGCATTACCCTGATTCCAAAACCAGAGAAAGACACAACCAAAAAAGAGAATTACAAGCCAATTTATTTAATTAACATAGACGTAAAAATCCTCAATAAGATACTGGCAAACAGAATGCAGCAAATTAGTAAGAAGATTGTACACCACAACCAAATAGAATTCATTCCAAGGATGTAGGGATGGTTCAATATTATACAAATCAATAAATGTATACCACATTAACATAACCAAAGTAAAAAAATCACATGATCGGCTCCCGAGATCTGGCCATGGTGGAACTTAGGCAGCTTATTCGCCCACCCTCTTGGTAAGTGCCCCTGGTGCAGGCCAGGAGGAAAAACAGGGCTCCCGTGAGCCCACCAGCACACTGGCTGAGAATCAAACACACCCCCACTCCCCAGGTAGCAACTGGGGATAGAAGTCTCAGCATATCTTGGGAGGATGACCATATGCAATATAGCAAATATGGGGGATTTCCTTCTATTTTCTCTTTGAAGACAAAGGTTGCTTTCACTGTTTTGTTATGTTTGTTTTGCTCCATTCAGTACTCTCTTTCAATTGGTTTTATCATGTTCTGTTTTTGGTTTGATTTCACCATACCTAATTGACTGGGTAACTATTTTGAAGATAACAAGATATACTATACTACTATCCCAGTATCCTGCTGTGAGGTTCTGTACCAATTTTACTGCATTGTCTCAGTTGGCTTTGTTCTGTTGTAGTTTTACTACTTTCAAAATAAAAGTTTTTTAAAAAAATCACATAATCGCCAGGGATTTAGCTCACTGGCATAAGCACTTGCTTTGCAAGCACAAGGTCGTGAGTTCAATCCCCGATACCAAAATAAAATAAAATAAAAAAGATACTTTACCATCTCACATTAAAAAAAAATCACATGATCATCTCAATAGATGCAGAAAAGCCATTTAACAAATTCTAAAATCCATTCATGATAAAAAAAAAAACCCTAAAGAAAATTAGAATAGAAAAGCTGGGGATTTAGCTCAGTGGCATAAGCACCTGCCTAGCAAGTGCAAGATCCTGAGTTCAATCCCTGGTAAAAAAAAAAAAAAAAAAAGTCTTGTCTCAATCCAATAAAAGCCATTTATAAAAAACCAACAGCTGATATCATACTAAATGGTCAAAAACTGAAAGCTTTCACTCTAAAATCAGGAACAGGACAAGGATGCCCACTGTCGCCATTCCTGTTCAACATAGTTCTGGAAACACTTAGAAAAATTAGAAAAGAGAAAGAAATAGAAGGAATATAGGAAAAGAAAAAGTTAAATTATTATTTGCTGGTGACCTGATGCTTTACATAGAAGATCCCAAAAATTCCACCAAAAAATTACTAGATTTTATAACCAAACATGGTTGCATATCAGGATACAAAGTCAACACTCAAAAATAAACAGCATTCTTATACATGAATAACTCTGAAAGAGAAATCAGGGAAAAAACAGCTTTCACAGTAGCATCAAGAAAAATGAAATACTTAGGAATCAATTTAACAAAGGAAGCAAAAGTTTTTTACATTGAAAACTACATTACTCTGAAAAAGGAGATTGAAGAGAACACTGGAATATGGGAAGATATTCCTTGTTCTTGGCAAGGCAAAACCAAGATGAAAACTGCCATACTTCCAAAACGATTATATAGATCTAATGCAATCCCAATCAAAATAACAATAGCATACCTCACAAAACTAGTGAAAGCAATCCTAAAATTCATGTGGAACTAGCAGAGACCTAGAATAGCAAAATCAACTCTTGGCAACATGGGCATGATAAGAGGCTTCACAATCTCCCATTTGAAGTTATACTACAAAGTTATAGTGATAAAAACTGCATGGTACTAGCAAAATAAAACAATACCAGACTTGAAGATCTATGGAACAGAATAAAAGACGCTGAATAACTCCAGTCACACACAGCTACCTTATCTTTGACAAAGGTGCTAATCACCTTCACTGAAGAAAGCCTTTTTAATAAATGATGCTGGGAAAATTGTCTTTCCACAGACTGAAAATTGAACCTAACTAAACCCATATCTCTCACCATGAACTAAACTAAAATCAAAGTGGATCAAAGATCTAAATATTAAAACAGCAACACTCAATCTATTGGGAGGTAGGATAGAACTCTTAGAGACTAAGTATAGGCAAAGACTTAATAAATAAAACCCCAACTGCACAGGAAATATAAAGAATCAACAACTGGGGTCACATCAAATTAAAAGCTTTTGCATAGAAAAAGAAACAAACAACAGATTGAAGAGACAATCCACAAAGTGAGGAAAAAATTTTTGCTAGCTACTCCTCAGATCTAGAATACATAAAATCTGGAATACATAAATAAAATCTGGAATACATAAGAAACTAAAAAAATCATATTTCTTCTAACTTTAAAAATTAAATCCAAAAAATGACATCTGGAAATGAAGAGATACTTCTTAGATGAAGAACAAACCCAAAGAAATATATGAAAAACATCCAACATCTCTGGTGGGAAAAGCAGAAAACAAACAACTGGCACATAACATAGCAAAGTTGATCCAGTTCATATCAGTGTTATCCATAAATGTAAACGGCCTCAAATTCACCTAACAAAAGGAAGGCCGACAGAATGGATCAAGGATCAGGATCCCACAATATGCTGTATACAAGAAACACATCTGACCCGAAAGGAAACTCATAGATTAAAAGTCAAAGGATGGAAAACAGTATTCCATGCAACAGGAACCCACTATTCTGTTTGCAGACAATGTGAACCTCAAACCTAAAATGATTAAAAGAGATAAAGAAGGTAACTACATACTTGTTAATGGAAAAATTCAAGAGGAAGAACTAATAATTATAAATATATATGCACAAAATACAGGAGCACCCAACTTTACAGACAAATACTAATGGACATGAAAAACCAAATATAGAAGAATACAATTATAACAGGGGACCTTAATACCCCATTTCTGTTTTAATATTTAGATCTTTGATCCACTTTGATTTTAGTTTAGTTCATGGTGAGAGATATGGGTTTAGTTAGGTTCAATTTTCAGTCTGTGGAAAGACAATCTATCTCTAGATCAACTGGACAAAAAGTCAGCAAAGAAATAATAGAATTGAATCATACCTGTGAGCAAATGGACTTAGTAGATGTTTACAGAGTATTCTACCTAACCACATCAGAATACACATTCTTCTCAGCTGTGCATGGGACATTCTTCAAAATAGTCCATATAATAATCCATAAAACATTCTTACATAAATGCAAAGGGATTGAAATTATCCCAGGCATATTATCAGACCATGGTGCACTGAAATTAGAAATTAATGGCAAAATAAATTGCAAAACCTGCATGAATACACAGAAATTAAATAACAACCTTCTGAACAACCAGTGGTTACAGATGAAATCAAAGAAGAAATAAAACAATACTTACAACTCAACAAAAATATGGAAACTACATACTGTTAATCTGTGGGATGCAATGAAAGTGGTCTTAAGAGGGAAATATATAGCAATAAATTGTCATATCAAGAAAACAGAACAAGCACAAATAAACAACCTAATGCTACATCTCAAGCTTCTAGAAAAGAAGTGCAAGTGAAACCCAAACAAAGCTCATAGAAGAGAGGAAATTGTAAAGATCAGAGCAGAAATTAATGCAATTGAAACTAAAAAAAAAAATACAAAGAATTAATGAATCAAAAAGATTTTTTTTGAGAGAATACACAAAATTGATAAACCTCTGGCTAACTTTATCAAGAAAAAGAAAGAAAGAAAAACAACTGGGATCGCATGTTACTGAAAAGTTTCTGCACTTCAAAAGAAATCACCAACAGAGTGAAAAGAAAACCCACAGAGTTGGGAAAGAATTTTAGCCAGCAACCCCTCAGACAAAGGACTTATATCCAGAAGATATAAAGAATTGAAAAGCATTAAGCTCCCCAAATTCAAAGACCCTCTCCAAAAATGAAAGCATCAGGTTACAACATCTGAATACAGTGATAAACACAGTATCAACTCGATGTGTTCTAATGTGAGTGAAGTAAACATATACATACATCTATGTTGTATTCTTTTTTTTTTTTTTTTTTGGAACCAGGGATCAAACTCGTGACCTCATGTTTGCTAGGCAGGTGCTTACACTGCTGAGCTAAATCCTTCGCCCCCTATGTTGTATTCTTGCCCCAAATATCTAGCCCAAATTTAACCAGGTATTCAGCTCTCGTTTCTAGTTTATGGGGAGTATAAAGGTTAAAAGAATGAATAAATAACATCATGAGCAAGTAATCAGACAAATCCAGAATTTGACATTTCATAAGACACTGACCTACTCTATGGAACTAGACCATGAAAGAAAAGGAGGAAGAATAGTCTCAATTCAAAGGAGTTTAAGAGAAATAAGACAGAATAACCAAAAACTTAGTATAGAGCATAGTGGAATCAGTATGGAATCTCCATATTGATTTCCATAATAGTCGAAGCAATTTACACCCCCTGCCCAATAGTGGAGAAGGGTTCCTTTTCCCTCACAACTCCACCAGCATTTGTTATTGGTTGATTTCTTGATAATAGCCATTCTTTCTGGAGTGAGATGGAATCTCAGTGTTGTTCCAATTTGCATCTCTCAGATGACTACACTAAACAACCATAAAGGCTACAATGTAAACAACTACAGAAATCTAAATATTTACTGGATACTAAGTGATATTAAGAAATTGTGGTTAATGTTATTAACTTCGGTATTGGTATTGTGAATATGCAGAAAGGTCTTTTTTTTAATGTTTATATTTAACTATTTAAAGTATGTGTCATAATTTGTGTAATTCATTTTTAAATGTGTAAGGCAACACTTAAGGTGTGAAGCAATTATGATAAAATGTTAACAGCTGTTAAACATACGAGAGATACATTCATAAGCCACACAAATGTTAATGTACATACAAATCAGCGGGGGATCCTGTTAAAGACCAGCTTGGCATGCAAAGGGTCTGGGTCAAGCCAGAGATACTGCAGTTGTAATCGGCTCTCAGCTACCAGTCCAGAAACCTCATTTTGAAAGGAAAGATACAATATTTTCTCTGCACCTTTCAAAAAAAAGTTTTTTAAAGTTATTCACTAAAGAGATAGAAATGAGCACAGTAATTCTAAGCAGAAGAAAGCACAAGTCAAAAAATATCCAGAAGAAAGTAATCATAAAAAAGAGAGAATATAATAAAAGCAGGATGAGAAAGTAAGAGAAAAATTTAGAAATAAATTTGAGGAACAGGAGTCATAAAAAAAAATACAAATAAACTCAACTAGCTAGTTAAGAGACCGAGATTATTGGGCTGAAAGATGAAAAAAAAAAAAAGACTCTTTCATGTCCTATATACAAGAGACAAATTTAAAACACAAGGATATAGGGCACTTGATAATAAAAGAATTGAAAAATATACAGTCTATGTATTTATATGCAGACGTTAGCCAATTTAAAAACTGCTATAGTTACAGTAATATCTACAAAAATAGAGTTTAAGGTGAGAAATTTTATTATGTTAAACATCATAAGGTTAATAAAAGTTTCAGGTACTAAACGGTGGTATTTTCATAAAATGGAGAACAGTAAAAAAAGAACAAACCAGAGTAAAATACTGTATTTCAAAAAAAGTATGCATAAATTATACACACAGGTTTAAGTGCATATATATAATATATATGTATGATATTCAGATATGCATATAGAGTAGAAAATTACAAAGAAGTGCATGAGAACATAAAGTGTGAATTTACAGTAGTGGAGCTTCTGGTAGGAGTACACAGGAACATCAAGTAGAAAAGGCATTTTATACAGAATTAAGTTGGTGCTGTGTATATCATTCATTATTCCAGTCTTCATAAGTTTTGTCGAATACAATGGAATAAGAGCGTGTATCTCACCATCTCATTGTAATGGACACACACATGCATAACGAATTTTAGTTTGGTTTTGTTTTTTAGGTTTTTTGAGACAGGGTCTTCTATATATTTCAGCCTAGCTTTGAACTTACTATGCATCCCAGGCCAGCAGCATTCTTCCTGCCTCAACCTACTGAGCACTGGGATTACAGAAAAGTACCCCCCACACCCAACTCTATAATGAATGCTTAACAAATGACAACAAAAAAGTGTGTAAATCAATAGACTAAAAATATTGGGAGTTCTCAGAATAGTAAAAGTAGAAAAACCCTAGCTCAAAGGAAAAACACCCCTCCCCAAAGGAAACATAAAGCTCACAGTCACGACTTACAACACAGCCTGGTTACTAATGCTAGAAAACTCTTGGAAGCAACCCTTGAGTGACTGATGCAGCTATGGACTAAGGGACTAGCCTGAGGCAATCACTGCAGAGTAACTGGGCCAGGCTGATTTGCGCCTCCCTCTTCCCTTCCCTCCCACCCCTCATCCCTCAGCCCTCATCCCAACACCACAGAGCCGCAGTCCACAATGACTTTTCAACCACAATAAAACTCCAGTGGTTCTCTAACCTAAATATTTGTAAAAATTGGGCCTGGCATGCCCAGCACTCAGGAGAAGAATAGTTTGCAAGTTCAAGAGCAACCTGGGCTATAAAGAGAGCCCAAGGCCAGTCTGAACTACATAGAGAGACTCTGTCTCAAAAAGACAAAAAAAAAAAAAACATATTTAAAAATATAGTGTGGGAGAAGACAAGATGGCTAATCAGTGAGCAACAAAATACAAAGCCTCCTGGGAGAAACAACTCATACACCAGAATAAAACACCCTGGAGAGACCCATCAGAGGGAGATGGATCCTCTTGACACAGGAAGAAATTAAAACATAAAAAAGATTGTCAAATACTTCAGGACTACAACTGAAACAGCTGAAAATTATGGGACAAAGCGTTTTCATGGTGACCTGCCGAGAATGCACCAGCTTGAATCCGCGCCCAGCTGGCAGAGCCACCCAGACTCGTTCCCGCCGCCACAGGAACTCACAGGAAGAACTTCAGCGCTGAAGTCGGGGGTTGGTGAGCCCAATGGAGAGTGGAGCCAGTGAAGGGACTTTCATTAATCCACGGTCAGTGCTGGGACTGAGACCCCCCCACATGGGAAGGGCATGACCAAATGGGCGACATGTTGGAATCGGGCAGGAGGAACCTGAACTGGGAGTGACAGTGACTTCAGTTGGTTGCTCCCTCCCCAGAGCAGATTTGTGGGATTTGCTTGGACTGGGCCGAGCCCCTGGCCAGGACCCAATGAGCCATCCCAAATAGATTCCCTGCACCTAGCACGAACTAACTGGGTGAAGGCTCCTGAAGTTTGGTTGGCCTGGTGGGGAGGGGCAGGCATACGCAGCCTGCTTACACCTCAATGACAAGAGCAGGCAGGAGAGGGCAGAGGTCCCTCGCCAGCATGCTTCAGAGGAAACGTGGCCAACAGGGAAGGGGGCTGGGACCCGCACTGTAACCTGTGTGGAGGAAGCCAAGGCCATGACAGGAGAGAGAGGCAGGAGGAGGCCCCCAGCCCAGAACCCTAAGAACACTGAACCAGGAGAAGGAAAAACAAGGGAGACTGAGGGTGGCAAACACACAACATCAGACATGGCTTCAATGGACATTAAGAGATATCTTCGAGACCTTGTAGATGAGCTCAAAACTGAAATATTAAATAAGGTAAAGCAGGATATGAGTAGAGTAATAAAAGAAATGCTCTCAGGAAGCATCTCTCAGGATGATACAGACAGAAGAAGGGAGGAACACAAAAAAAGAAGAGAAACATTCGATAAAGAATATAAAGAAAATATAGAATACATGAAGCAGATTCAAAGAGACTACCAGGAAATTAAAAACTCCACTGAAAACTGACAAAACTCCTTAAAAGAAACTAAGGATAGACTATCAAAACTTGAAGACAAGTTGGCAGTGTGATCATGAAAGGAAAGATCTCTTAAAAACAACAAGGAAACAGGCAGTAACAACACAAAGGCTAGAAGATGACAAGAGAATCTACAATTTAAGAATAAGAAACGTGAATGAAAAAGCAGGAATACATACAGGCGAATTACAAAGGCTATTCATGGAAATAATTAAGGAAAACTTCCCAAGAATGGGAAAAGAAAATGACATTCGGTTGTGTGAGGTATACAGAACCCCAGCCACCCACAACCAAAACAGATCTACACCCAGACATATAGTAATCAAGATGCCAGAAATTCAATATAAAAAAAGAATATTAAAAGCCATCAGAGAAAAGAAACAGATTACCTATGAAGGTAAGCTCATCAGAATCACGGCTGACTTCTCGACACAGACCATAAGATCAAGAAGAGCTTAGAGTGAAGTATTCAAAGCCCTGAAAGAGAATAACCTCCAGCCCAGATTGATGTACCCTGCAAAACTGTCACTAGAAGTTGATGGAGAAACAAGATGCTTCCATGACAAACAGGAACTTGGCAAGTTTGTGACCACCAATCCAACCCTACAGAGAATACTGAAGGACATTCTAGAGAGAGAGAAAAAAATACCAGGATTTTAGGAACAGTGGTAGAAATGCCTCAATGAGTGGGGCAGGCAGTAGAATGAAGGAGAAAAGTAGACAAACAAAGGCAGAAAAATAGCATGGCAGAAATGAGGCAGAGAAGGATAACTAGAAACTCTAACATAGATGGCCTTGATACACTATATTGTTAACAGTGAACCAGGATTTAAAACCCTCATTACTCACCCTACTCTGCTTAGATGTATTATATTCTGTTCCAGTCATTCTACCTGTACTAGATTTGAGGGCACAGACAGTAATCCCGAAAATAACAGGATATAGTATGGTAATCATCCTTAATTTCCTATTAACTTAATCTAAAGCTCTGTAAAGCCTACACTGTTTTACCATGACTGATCATAATCGAATCTGGTTTGTATTGATAGATTTTATTCAAAGCTGTTATGATTGATAGTATCAAGTCTGAGAGTATAGGCAACTGCACTTAAGATGACAAGATCCACTAGAATATCCACTCTGGTTTGATTATTACCTGCCTTTGAAATTTTATACTGTCTACAATGTTTTATTTTTACTAATATTATTTACTGCTATACTCAATTATACTGCTATATTCAATTATGCCTGATGATGTAGACATTCTATTGAAGATAATAAGAAACAACACAGTAATCATTGTAGATCACCTTGTACTATGGTTTTATATGACTTTTTGGTTTCATGTTTTTATAGGAATGTGTTTTGTTTTGTCTTGCTAAGTTTTGTTCTTCCCTCTAATACAGAAAGTATAGAAATTCATGCAGAGATTCATGCATGCGTAGCTGTCTACACTCTCGCTGTTAGACTATTTACTTTGTATGCTTTAATTTTGTAACTTGAGCAACTATTTCTAAGAGGACAATATGTAATTTATCAACTAGTGATTTCTTACTTTTTTTTTAAATTCTGTATTATCTCTACCCTTTACATGTTTTTTTTCTCTTTAAGTAAAAAATAAATAATAAAAAAATATAATGTGGCCTGTTCCAGCTGGGTTATGTCAGGCTTATAGATGTTTAGCCCACATAGCATTTTAGTTATTGAATATTTGTAAATAAAAATCCAAGTTTTCAGCTATCTTTAAAACTATACCGCAGGCATGTATGAAGATGCCACAGTGAAGCTCATCATTCTGTACAATTAGTAGGCACTAACAAAAACATTCATATATTGGAACAATAAAATAAAAATTTAAAAACAAAATAAAACAGTAGGGGGAGCACTGGGTCCCTCATTTTTGAACATGAAACAGCTAGCACTTTCTTTTTTCCTTCTGCCCTAGATTCATGTTTTCTGGACTTTTTCTTGCCAAATATTCAAGTTTCCAGATCCTTCCTTTAGGATGCTGATCTGATGATGTTATGAGTTGAACTGTATGCCCCAAGAATTCATATGTGGAGGTCATTAACCCCTGGTGCCTGGAATGTAACCTCACTGAGAGATATTATTACAGAGATAACAAATTAACATGAGGTTTTCTGGTTTTTTGTTTTTTAATTTATCTTTTTGAGACAGGTTCTTGCTATGCAGTTCAGTCTGGTCTTCAGCTCACTATGTAGCCCAGGCTGGTCTTGAATTTGCAAAGATCCTCCTGCCTCAACCTCCCAAGTGCTGGGATTACAGGCATGCACCACCACCCTTGGTTTAACATAAAGTTTTTAAGGTAAGCCAAGGTCAAATTTGACTGGTGTCTCACCAAAAAAATAATAATAATTAAGACACAGAGATAGAGAAAGGCAAGAAAGAGGAGAGATGATGGGGAGATACAGAGTGAAGCCAGAAATCAACAAATTGAGGAGTGCAGGTGAAAACAGACCTTTGTCTCTCAGCACTGATACAATCAATCAATCCTGACAACACCATGATTTCGGACTTCAGTGGGGACTCTTTCTAAAATCTGGCAGGTCTGTGTGGAATTTTGAGATTCTGGGGGTTGCATGCAACTGTGTGGGATGCCACTGCTGCTAATTCATAGGCTATGCTGAGTATAAAGCTTGGAACTCAGAGTCCAGGCTTCAGACAGCCAACCCAGAAGACCCCTGAGTCACTCCTAGGTGGCCACCCCACATGTTAAATGCTAGCCTATTGCTGAAGGTTCAGCTCATTTAGGTCATGTTTTTTCCTTCCTTGGTCTAACACTTAGGATCCCTTTTCTATGAGCTCTCCATGTTCCTGGCAATACAGATTGGTGCAATCTTCATCTGAAATTCTCTCTCTGCATACAGGCTACTGCCTCCTCAGTTCAAAAGTAAATTTAAGCCGGGTGTGGTGGCTCATGCCTGTAATCCCAGCACTTGGGAGGCTGAGGCAGGAGGGTCATTGTGAGTTCAAAACCAGCCTGAGCTACAAAGTGAGCTCAAGGCCAGCCTGAACTGCATAGGGAGATCCTGTCTAAAAAAGAGAACAACAAAAAAGTAAGTTTAATAAAGGCATTAACTACAAGGATGTGGGTAGAGGACAGGCCAGGGATGATAAAACTTTTGGAGACTGAGTGCCCAAACTGCTCCTGATGTCACCGCCTGGTACTGCTTCTCCTCTTGGAGCATGTGCAAGTGAGCCAGTGAGGCCTTTAGGGGTTACTTGCTTATGAGCCCTAGTTTCGCCATGACTGGTATAGGTGATCTACAAAGCATGGCACATTGAAATACCACGAAGCTGTTAACAGGATAGCACGATTGCCATTCCTAGACTTGAAAAAGCAAGGGGAATACTTTTCCTGAACTGTAAGATAAAGTGTCTGTAATTAGAGCATCATCAGGGCATCCAGCCTGTCCACAGTAATCCTACAGCGAGAGAGCAGCAGGGCTGTTCTTTCTAGGGTCTCCATTGACCGAATCCAGTTGGAAGCCAAAAGGCAAAGTCATTCTATGATGCAACTCAGATAAGTCAGCCTCCCAGATACATAGCAGGACTGAGTATGGTCAATAGTGAATCTAACGGGACAAACAGAAGGCATGCTGGTGCTTCTTTATACAAATACATTGGATAGTGGTCCCATATCAACACACAAACAACTTTTACTTTTTTCTCTTCAGTGTTGGAGACTGTACCCAGGGCTTTGCACACGCCAAGCAAGCACTCTACACGGAGCAAAATCTTCAACCCTCAAAGAGGCTATTTTGATGGCAATATATTATGGCAGTGTTTAAATATACCATCTTTCATTTAATCTGCTGCTGGTGGACATTTAGTTTGCCTCCAATATTTGGGACCATTTGGAACCAATGCTGTGTACCACCGCTGGCAGCTCCCAGGAAACAGCCAGGACAAGTAGGAAGAGGGGAGTGTCTTGGTTACTTTTCTCTCATAATTGAGACAAAATACCTGACACCTAAAATGAAGGAAGGGAAAGTTTCTTTCTTACAGTTTTTGGAAGTTTCAGTCCATACTCAGCTGGCTCCAAGGCAGGTTGGGGAGGCTAAGGTGCAGCCGCTCATGGCGGCCCCCAAAGGACAAGAGCAAAAGGGCCAAGCGAGGAAAAGCACGCCTCCTTCCGGCCTTACAGCATATGGTGGCTCCGCCCCTGGGCGGGTGTAACACTCACGCCACCAATCCCAGCGCTGGACAACGAGCCAATCACAGACGCTAGACCCAGCAGCCTCCACGATTGCAGTAGGTTTCAGGGAGGTGCCATCTGAACGCAGAGCATAACAGAATGAGCAAGGCTTCAGTGGCCCCCACAGAAGTGATGAAACAGGATTCAGGGAAAGGTCAGAGTTTCAAGGTCACAGCCTAAAGAGGTGCTAATCTACAAGGACCTGTGATAGGATGTTGCTAGGTGGTCTAGCTCCTCAAATAGCAGATGTGTGCCACTATGCCGGGCTGTCCTGCGCTTTAAAAATTTCATTTTTGTGTTTTCGCATTCAGGTTCCCCAACTAACCATGAATCCCTAGAGGGAAGAAAGTGTCTTGTCAGATCAAAGATCCTCCCGTAGCATTTGCGACAGTTTAGCATGAATGAAGTAATAGACTTAGTTACAAACAATTATCTGGAAAAATAACCCTCTACCCTATGTAGTCTCTCCAGTTCAACAGAAGGACATCAAATGACTGGAACACAAGCACAGCATCTGGAAATGACTGAATCAGGTCAAACTCTGATAGCATTTAATACAATCACAGCTAAATTGAGATTTTTGTCTCTCCTGGAGTGATTTCATAGGTACATACCAGACGGTCCAGCCCTTACTTTTTATTAACAATGTTTAAAATGTATTCTTTGAAATCAAACTGCACAGTCTGCAGCTTTGCAGTGATAGCTGAATAATGGACAGTAATTTCCCACCCATTATGATAAATTTCCTTTCCCAACACATTTCTGTGCATTTTGCTAAGTGACTCTAGTTTTCATTTCACTGACACAGTTTTCTTTCCCGAATGCCCTTCAAATGTGCCTTGCTGTGAGAGTGAATGGCATAGTACAATTTTCAGGAATTTGTACGTCTCTGGTGCAGGCTGAGTCTTTTTATTGTGCCTTAATTTGTTAGGACACATTTAACCTCCTGCCCCTGACAGGAGAGAGTGATGTCTTTTTCTGCAGATAATAAAGAACAGGCAGAATAATTTCCTACTTTTATTATAAGATTAGAGAAGTGAGGAAGAGATAGTGAAGGGTTTCTGTAAGAGATTTAATCTGCCAAGTGTATTGTTATGGAATGTAAGTCTTGAAAACGTGCAAATATTCAAGACAAGCTAAGGTTTTAAGTATAGACCACGGGACTGGGAGTGTAGTTTGGTGGTAGAACAATTGTCTAGGATGCACAAGGCCTTGGACTCAATTCCCAGCACTGTAGGAAAAAGTCAATGAATTAAATAAATACATAGAGAGCATATACTGCCCTCTCAACTTGAACCATAGACACTGATGTATACATTTAAACTTAATATTAACATGAGTTCAGAGTGCTGTGTTCATCTTTTTAACACATGTTTAAAAAATAATAGTTTCTCAAGTGATAGTGGGCTGGTTGCCAGTTATTCCTCTTGAGGATTTACATTTCAATTTTTGTACATTTTTTACGAGGAGTAAGAAACAGTAAAGTGTTCAAAGTTAAGAATGTAGTTCAGTATACAAATGAGTGCAGTTCAATATATACATGTACTTATGCATGTGTACCATGTGCATATGTGCATGCATAGATATGCCTGATTATCACCAGGTCAAGAAGTAAAGTATTTCTAGCACTTTAAGAGGTTTTCTTGTGTAGCATTCTACCCGCAAGAGTAATCGCTCTTCTGACTTGGTTACCACATTAAATTTCATTTAAAAGGAGTAATGCGATATTACTTTTTTTCCACAGTACTGGGGTTGAATCCAGGGCCATGTGTGTATGCTAGGCAAGTACTTTACCACTGAAGAACATCCTCAGCCTGTATCTGGTTTTTTTGATCCTTGTTACATTGTGAAATTCAACCACATCATTGGGAACAACACTATTTTTTATTGTGTAACACTGTTTTTTTGTTTTGTTTTGTTTTGGTACCAGGGATTGAACTCAAAACCTCATGTTTGCCAAGTAGGCACTTATGCCGCTGAGCTAAACCCCCGGCACTGTGCAACACTGTTTTATATTTTTATTGAGTAATCTGTGCTCTGTGTCACATCATATTTATTTATTTTATCATTTAAATGTCTTTGAATAAAATTTAACAAATATCACACTTAGATATAAATCACAGAACACCCGCTTATCAAAAATACATTCTATGGGAGGCTGAAGCCGGAGGACCACCATGAGTTTGAGCCCAGGCTGGGCTACATAGTGAGTTCAAGGTCAGTCTGAACTACATAGCAAGACCCTATGTCAATAAAGTAATATACAATAAAATGAAATAAAATGAAAACATTTCCTTTTTCCTTGGGCATTTCTAGAATTTTGAAAATATCTTTTTCGCTCTTATATAGCAACATATATGAAGTGTATTTAGGCTACAGGTCTGGAAGTATGCAGCTACAATTTGCATGGACTTTTAACTTTAGACAACCTCAGATAGTATCTAAGACATCAATTAGAGCCAGATGATAATATCTGGATACCCTCCCCCCCAAAAAAAAAATCATTGAAAGTAGTGCCCTTGGAGAGAGGGCTCAGGATTGAGAGATCACAACCGCCTCCCAAGCGTAGCCATGGCCAAGAACTACTAATCTAAACCAGAAGTTCTTAAGCTTTTGTGGAACATCAGAATTATTAGGGCTCCTTTAAGCACCAATTGCTGGGCCCCACTCCTGTCTGAGGCAGAACCCAAGAATATGCATGTCTATCAAGTTTCCAGAGATGCTGATTCGGCTACTCTAAGACCCACACAGCAAAAGAACCACAGATCTGGACCAACTCTGTTATTTTATACAAAGCAAAACTGCAGGCCAGACAGCTGAAGTAATTTGCTGGAGTCACTGGGCAAGTTAGTGACAAAGTTATAATTAGAACAGAGACCTAATCACTTTCATCTGATAGGTTCAAACTGGATATTGCTGAATGTTATGTCATACTTAGCAACGATAAGAGACTGTTTTCACTGATGAAACTCGAAGAGGTGGAAGAGGTAGCTATTTTCCATAAACCTACTTGTAAAAACTTAAGAACCAGAGGCTATGGGAACAGATCACCCACACTGGCACCAAGTCTTCTGGCACCAAGTCTTAAGAAGACCACAGAGAACTGAGAAATGGAGGTGGTGGTGCGCCTTTGGGGGCTGAGTGTGAATCCCTGCCCAGGAAAGGGCACATCTGCACTGCAGCATGTCTCTGCCTCCTTCAGGCACCACCCAAAAGCAGAGCTACGGCAATCTGCCTGGCCAAAGAGCACAAGTCACTGGTCACAGTCAATATTTTGTTTCTTCTGCAACACAAGATTTACTCCATTTTTCTGTCTGCAGCTCCTAAATTTCACTCACACTTGCCCCTTACAGCAGGAATTCCCCCCAAATACAAATGCTTTGTCCTAGACAGCTGTGGTCCACACCTGCTGTTCAGAGAGCCTTGTGCCTAAGGGCCTGCACTTGTGCTAGCTGTGGGGCTGGATGTGGGCTCATAGTCCCAGCTGTATCATATGACACAGTGCACAGCTTGGATCTTGGGCTGCTGGACCATCAGGGTCGCCTTGGTGCTTCACCATATTGCATTAAAGTGCATCATGTGGCCAAAGAGCTCTGCTATGGGACTGGAGAATATGCGTTTTAAATTCACATCACAGACGTTCTGCTGTAGACCCAGGTCTGGGGAGCACTGCCCAGTATCATATTTGGTGTTTAGTGACTAGTCATTATCTCACTAGTTGCTGGGTATTTTTTAGAGGGCTGTGTTTAGGAGCTTGGTAAGTCTTTAAGGTCTTCACTTTGGGGCAGTGCAGAAAATATTTTCAGCTCAGGATTCAAGCAGGAACTGATTCTATCAAGTGAGAAGAGAGAACAACAGGTGCAGGACAGTGGCACAGATTTTAAATTTTTCCCACAGAAAATAACTGTTGCAGATACATTTTTAAATAAGAATATGAGCAAAGACTTAAAAGACTCTTGGATATGGAACAAAGGCAGCCCATCCAGGGGTGAACAACAGCAACTTGGAAAAGCAAAAAGAACTATAACCCAGTTACTGTTTTGTCTCATGTAGTCTCTGGTTGAACCATTCCCTCCAATGAGCATTGAGGCAATTGAGGCAATGCATGCAATACTTTGCAGTTTCTAGATTGCATGCTTTCTACAACTTCCAGTTCTGAAAGTCTCCTCACATAATTAAAATTGCACATGTATTGGTTGTTCTGAAATTTCTGTAAATTACAAAGCTTATCTCAAAGAGGACCAGAGCCCAAACCTCTGTCACCACACACAGGGATATGGTTCCATGCGAAAGATATTTTTTTACCTAATATATATATATACATATAATAAGCCACTAACTGGAAAAAAATATTTCCAAATCATATCTGATAAGAGATCTGTATCTAGAATAAAATAAACAATTCTTACAACTCAGTAAGAAAACAATGTAATTTTAAAAAGAAACAAAACAGCTGGGCATGGTGGCAGACACCTGTAATCAAAGCACTTTGAAAATCTGAGGCAGGGCCAGGGATTTAGCTAAGTGTCGTAAGCGCCTGCCTGGCACTGCCAGTGAGCGCACTGTAGTGAGTTTGATCCCCGGTACAAAATAAATAAATAAATAAATAAATAAATAAATAAATAAATAAATAAAAGCTGAGGTGGGAGAATCATGAGTTTGAGCCAAGTCTGGGCATTTTAGTGCAAACCTGTCTCAAGATAAAAGAAGGCAGAGGGCCTGGGTTCAATCCCCGTTACTGGGGGGAAAAAAAGGTGAAATACTTTAATATACATTCGATTGAAGAAACTATATGATCGCTGTTAAATGTATAAAAATAAGCTGAATCCCTTGCAAGAGCATGGTCGTGAGTTTGATCCCCAGTACGAAAAAAAAAAAAAAAAAAAAAAGCTGAACCCACGCCATCAGTCACTAAAAATATAATACACATGAAAAGCACACTGGGATTTCCCGTACCTGCTACGATGGTAACATCAAAGCGGATTGGCAATCACAAGTGTCAGTGAGATTGTGGAAACTCCCTCCATGTGCCCCACACAGGTGAAGGATTGGAAAATGGTGCAGCCGCTTTGGAAAGTAGTGTGATGGTTTCTCAAAATTATGATGCGGTCTAGCAATCTCAATCTTCGGGATATACACTTGAGAAAAATGCAAATACATGTACACAAGAAGACTTCATATGTGAATTTTCACAGCAGTATTTTCAGAGTAGCTCAAAGTAGAAAAATATTCACATTTGAGTAGGTAAGCAAAATTAGTTTGTACAGTACAATGTTACTCAGGAAACAGGAAAAAAACCCAGAAGGAACGAGTGGTACATATTACATAACATGGACGTACTTCAAATATATGTTAGGCAAGAGCAACTAACCTCTTTTCTGTGTCTATATAAAAATTTTTTTTTTTCTGAAAAGTTCATAAAAATTTCCTGTAGGTACAGAGAGACTAGTTGCTTGGGGCTAGGGACTGGAAATCAGCAATGATGACAGATGGGTTTAAGGTACATTTCTGGGGTGATGTCTAATACTGGATTGTGGAGATAATTGTGCAATACAATAAATTCACTAAATTTCTAAACTAGACAAGAAAATGGGTTTCATGGCATTTAAACTATAGCTCAATAAAGCATTAAAAAGTATAGAGACAGAAGTATCAGTACTTGGTGGAAAAAGCTTTTAGAGCATTTTACAGAATGTATAGCACAAGACGGATATATTTTATCCGTGGTTCCTAACTTTTCCCAGGCCAAGAATCTCTGAGACAGCAAAAACAGGTACACACCTGCAATAGTTGAATTGAAACCTAGGGATAAATTAAATACATAATTTCGGGAATCCCACGAGTTCAGTCTAATCCTTGTAACTGAATTTACATTTCACTAAGCACAACTGTGTGTAGAGTATAGACCGGTGTGACACACTGTCAGTCTGCTAGCCATGCTAAGTACATACGTGGCATCACCAGCTCCTTGAGTCAACAGGGTCACCCAAGGCACAGCTAACTCTACGTGGAAATTCCTTTAAGCACTCATGTTTCCTTATCAGCACTGAATAAAGGAAAGCAAAACTTACTAGCTTAGAATTAATTCCGTAATGTTTTGAGAAGCTCTGCAGTTTGTTTTCAACTGGGGAAAAACACAGTTTGTTTTTTAGACTATAAGCCTGTCACATATTTTGGCAAAATGTAGCTGAGAAGAGGATCATAGAAAAAGAGGACATTTCATAAGTGGAAAAACACAGAAAGGCGGGCTGGTCGGATGCTTGTCCAAACATACTCTCGCTGTTTTGTGGATTCCTGTTTGTCTCCACTTTAGCCCTGAGGGCCTCTTTCTGCTCATACCTGATTATGTCACCACACGTCTATACAGCTAGCCTTGCATGAAATGTTCACAGCCCTGCAGAGACCTCCTGCCCCTAGCAGAGCTTCCTTTCTCTGGAATTTTCATTTTCTGTAGGATATCCTCTCAAAACACACACAGTGGCATAGCATCATTACTTATTTCCAGCACTTCTAAACGAGGACTTCCCACACTTAAATCTGTCACGTAGGAGCATCTAAAATGTCCTATTTCCATGGCTAAGAAATAAATTCCAGAATCGTTTCCAAAATGTTTGTAAGAAAGAGTTGTTTGTTTTAGTAAGTCTTGTTTTTGTCGCTGTCCGCTGGTAACTACTCCCACTGCACCTGCCTGCAGCAGCTGCCAACAACAAGTGTTGCGAAGCCGAGGAACGTAGAGTGACTGACTTTTAAAGTGGGTGATTGTTCAGTTACACACCAGAGTAGTCTGCTCAGGACTATAATGCATGCACTGTTTTACCTGGTTTTCCAGACTTTCTGGGTGCTCTGCAGAGTATTACTTATATATTCTTCAAGCATTAATAATTAGATTTACTGCTTTAGAGTATTTCACCAGAAAATATATTGATTATATTATAGGAAAGTACACATAGTTTAAAAGTCATTTTCTTTTATGTTTCCTGTCTTTGTGGATGTGTTGTAATAGCCTCTGCAAGTGTCATCCTGTAGTAGACCACTTTTCCTGAGCTCAACTGGTCCTGGCAATTTCTTCAGAGCCAATTCATTTCTGGATCATTTTGGTCATTGTTCCTATATTACCTTGATTTCTCTTAATAATAATTAGTGAAATAAAGAACTCTTGACATCAAAAAAATCTACAAGTAAATCTGTACTAAACAAATAAAAATAAAAGGTGAAGTAAGATCAGCAGTGAATCCATCATTTACTGGATTTTTCTTATGTGGTAGTTTTTTTTTTTCCCCTTGTGTCAATTTCACTGCTTGTTATTGGATTATTCAGAATTTCATCTTGTTTAGATTTGGCAATTTGTCTGATTTGAGATTTTTCTATTTGTTGGAATACAATTTTTCTTAGCAGAAATTCAATTTATGTCTAATCTTACACAATCTAGTTTAAAAAGTATAGGTATTCTTATAGAGATCTGCATATTTATAAAATTTTTTTAATGCAGTACTGGGGTTAAACCCAGGGCCTGCACACTGAGCTACATATTCAATCCTTTTTCATTTTTAAATTTTAAAACAGAGTCTCACTAAATCACTTAGTATCCCAGGTTGGGTTCAAACTTTCTGTCCTTCAGCTTCTTATCCCTGAGAGTTCTAGGATTACAAGCATAACCCACCACACCCAGCTTTGGCATATTCTCCTTTCTGAGTGAGGGCCTCAGAGCTTGAACCTAGTTCCTTTGCCCTGAGCTACAAATTCTGGCTAAAATGCTAAGTTGTCCAGGCTGGAGTTGAACTTGCCACGCTCTTGCTTCAGCCAGGCAGAGTGCTGGAGTACAGGTATGCACCACCACCCACAGCTACCACAGTATTTCATCAGGGTACCAGTCTAGTATTCAGAAAAAAAGGAATCTGTTTAAATAACATTACATGGCCTGAATGAAAGTCTGAATGTCTTTAGAGATGGGTTAGGTCAGTCATTGTATTTGTTCATGAAGAAAGTGAAGAGCAGAATGATTGGCTGATTGGTCCTAGGGTGTGCAGTTAGTTAGTTACGGGGTGAGGACTGCAAATCTGGTCTTCTGGATATCATTTCAAGGTGTATATAATAAAGACCCCCTGGTTGCTAAGGTGGGGAGAAAAGTTTTGCCGTTAAGCTTCCTAACTAGTATTAATTAATACACATAATTGTGTTCTATGTTGTCTCAAAAGATACTGGATTCAGTCTATACGAAAACACGTTCTGCACATTCCAGCATTTAGGAGAACAGCATGTTTTGGTGGGGAGGCCTGTGAGAATAGCCTTCTGTGGAAACCTGTGGCAAGCCCATGCTACATCATCAGCAGTGTTCTTGGCTTTATGTCTGTGGTAAGCACCACTTCATGGTTGGTCGAATCTTGATAAAAACAATGTATGTCACTGATCTTGGGCAGTAGAGTGACTTTCAGATAACTTTCTTTCTTTCTTCCTTTTTCTTTGAGGGGGTACTGGGAATCCAACTCAGGACCTAATGCTTGCCAGGTAGGCACTGTGCCACTGAGTTATATCCCCCTCCACCACATAACTTTAAGGAATATTATTTACAGAGTTGAGCCTTTGAATCTATTTGGCTTTCATTTTTATTCTTTGATAAGAAAAATTGGCCAAAATATCTCCTGTGTTGTGATTTAAATGCACCAAGCCTATTCTTTTATTAGCATATGAACAGAAGTTTGCATTTTTATAATAATTTTATAATAATATTTTATAATTATTATAATAATTTTATAATAATTTATATTTGATACACTGGAATGCAGTATATACTTTTGATATACTTTTAAGTGCTCTGTGATCTTGTATCACATTTAAGTCTCAAAACATCCATGTGAGGTCAGACAGGTAGGGAATTTTTCCTGTATTTTTTGTCCTGAGGATGTCTTAATACATAGCCATTTAATCACGTCAGTCAACTTTCTAGGTTGTGACTCATCTAGGTTACAGTTCTAAACTTACAAGAATAAAGCTTGATGTCAGAGAACTGTGCAAGGCCCCTGCTAAACCACCGCTCTTAAAAACAGCACCTCTCTCGTCAGAGGTTTAATATTCTCTACCTTCTCCTTGTTTTATTATCTCCTTCCTCTTGGCTCTGAGTCTCAGCTTTATTTCTCAAGAGGCGTTCTAGTCTTCCTTCCATTAAGTTTATTCTTATCTTGAAGGCAGATTCTCCTTTCATGTTCAGGATTTTTTTAGTCTAAGGCTTCCTAGCCTAGAGGGAAATGCTGGTTTATGTACAACTTCTTTACCCAAAAAGTTAACTTGCTTTTTGATACTCTTAATTTGCAATGAATTTTAAATTTGTGGGGAAGCACAGGTTTGGGGACACCCTATACAGTTCTTTTGTGCCTATTTAAAGAAATTAAGTGCTTAATTTACCATTACAGTTCTAGGCTGTATTCCAAGGGAAATCTGTACGTACAGGATCTTCCTGGGAATGTAGAATCTAGGGTAGTCCTCAGGGGACAGGAATGAAAAGATTCAGGTAGGAGAAGGGAAAGTAGAGCCTGTGTGAATGAGTGACAAATTGTGTGACTCATGCTAAGGGAAAGGCCTTTGTAATGGCAGAGACTAGCAAAGAGTGTACTGGTAGACCAAGCGGATGAGAGTGGGATGAGGGGGCTTCCAGCTGTGTGGAAAGATGTGTCTGAACTATCTCTGTGGGAGAGGGCTCTGACTAGGAGGTGTCTGGGAGGCCTCAAGGGTTGGGTGTGTCTGGGAGGTGGTGTTTGAGGTCCCTAGGGGAGAAGCCTGTGCAGGGCCTTTGTGGGGCAGAGGCAGGCCGCTGCGGCCTGTGTCTGTGTGAGTCTTGTGGGAGTGTAGTGAGTGGAGAAGTCTGTAGGATCTCTGGGAGCTTAATACGAGGTCTCTGTGCCATCTCCTGCTCACTGGGTACGGTCTCTGGGGAGGTCACTGCGGGACATCTCTTCCTCAGTGGCTGTGAGGTCTCTGCGTATGTTGAGTATGAGGCTCCTTTGGGGAGGCGTCTGTCTGTTGCCTATGTATGTGTCCCATAGGGGAGGTGTGTATGTGCTCATCTTGCAGGAGGCTCTGAGAGCTGTGGAAGGTCTGGGAGGCTGAGTGATTTTTCTTGAGGCAGTCACTGTGGGAGATTTCTGTCTGAGGTCACCGTCTAAGGTATGTCACTGAAGTCGCTCTTGATGTGAATCTCCATTGAGGGCTCTGTAGGAGGTGTAGGTGGATGTGTTTGCAGTATCGTTGTGTGGCCCCTGAAGGTGTGTTCTGCCTCTGAGGGAGCTCCTCTTGAGACGTTTCTGTATTACCTAGTTGTGTTCATATGGGGGTGTCTCAATGAGGTGAGGGTGGGTGGCAATTGCCAAGTGGGACTCTTTGGGGCTCCCTCAGTGTGGGTCTCTGAATAGGTAGGTCAGGTAAGGCCCTTTGTGGGTATCTCTCAGTGTGGGCCTCTGAGTGCGTGTCAGTGTGTGTCCTAGGTCTGATAGAGCTGGTGCGGGTCTTGGGATCTCTGGAGGTCTGTGTGGGTGTGCCTGTACCTCTCTGAGTTTCTGTTGGGGTCTCTTCTGTTGTGTGAAGCGTTAGGTCTCTTTCTCAGTATGAGTCTTGGTCAGGAACTTTGCAAAGGACTCTAGGGGGAACCTGAGGGAGGACTCTTGGGGTGTCTCTGAGTGTCTGTGTTCATGAGGGGCTCTGTGCAAGTGTCTGTGGTGGTGTGAGGATGTGGGTGTCTGTGGAGTTTCTGTGAGGGTCTCCATGTAGGACTTTGAAGGTTCTCTGTGTCGCTGTCCATATTAGTGCACTTGTGCAGGACTGGGCCAATGGCAGCAGGAGGGACAGGAACCTGCTCCTGTCTGCTTCTAACTGGTCCATTAGCATCACCCTGTGTGGAATCATTCCCTTACCCAGTCCTAGGCCCCAAGTCCACTTTTACTCAGTCAGAATGTGCCTTTCAGGTCCCTGAAAGTGTTACAGGCAGCTGAGTTAGAAATACTATATGCAGTCAGACAGGGCTGGGCCCTCCAAGGAGCCAGTGCAGAAGACCAGATGCCTTGCAAGGTTGGAGGAGATGGACACTTCTGCAGCGGGCCAGATCTCAAGACAAAAGGCAAAGCAAATGCAACCACACCCTCAGTATAAATATCAGGGATTGATATTCTAAATAGGTATGGATCACCTTGAGAAAGCCAGGAACCACCCCCCAACACACACTGCTCTTTAAACATGCCCACATTTTTTTTTTTTTTTTTGGTACCAGGGATCGAACTCATGACCTCGCACTTGCCAGGCAGGCGCTGAAGCCACTAAGCTAAATCCCCAGCCCTTTTTTTTTTTTGTAAACATGCCCACTTGCTAGGTGACTGGCTTCCCCATTTGTCCCTGAGTGAATAAATTTTACCTGGTTGACCATAGTTCTGTCCCACCTCATGCCCATCTGCCTTGTGAGTTCCTGTGTTTTCCCCAACTTGGACTGGTCTCACCTCCTGGTTTTGCTCTATAAAAGTCCCTGGGAAAGACAGTCTTTGGCAACCCACTCGGGACCCCTTCTGTCTCTCAGACAGAAGCTTTCTCTCAATAAATATATTCTGCTCTTAACCTCCATTGTTTCTAAAATTCATTCTTCAATTTTAGAGAACACAAACTCTCACTGGACATCTAGTAGGCTGGAAATTTCATTCCCCTGTATCAAGAGGATTCAGTGGTGTCAGGGTCAAGGACATCACTCTGCTCTGATGTTTGGTCCCCCCTGAAGGCCAACATGGTTTTCAAATAAGGGAAAAAAAAAAAAATCTTGACCAGGAGAGGTGTGTCAGTCCCCTATCCACACTGTGAGGGTCTCTACAGTCCCATCTCAAGGCGCCTGGAAAATGATGGGGCACATCACTGTATCACCACTGTATCCTCTGCCTCGGTGGCACTTGCTGTTGCAAGATTCTGCCCCAGAGGACACTCCCTGTTGGGCACAGAACAGACACTCTGGAATGAGGATTCCTTGGGGTCATTCAACTTGACTGTCAACATGAGTAGAAGGACACTAATCTCATCAGTGGAAGAGCTTGTACATGAAGGAGCTCTCAGGTGGTGGGCCCTAGTTGGAAGTAGAGTGTTAGGGGCGGGACTTTGAAGGCTATATATTTCTCAGGCTCTTTCACCCACTCCAGTTCCTGTGTTTCATGAGATGAGCAGCTGCTCTCCACCATGATCTCCTATCATGCTGTGTCTGCCTTGAGGCCAGCTGATCATGGATTCAGACTGGTGAAACCACAATCAGAAACCTGTCTCTATTCCCTGAAGTTCTTTTTCTCTGGTCGTTGGTTACAGAGACTGAGAGTGGAGGATGTCCTGTTTTCCCCTGTACGTGGACTGTGGGTGGGAGAAATGCGGGCTGGCAGCAGACTGGGCACCGTAGAGACCATTCCTGGCCTGCATGCCATCTGTGAAGCTCCTGCATTTTATCCGAGCCCCTCCTCCTGTGATTGCCTCTTCCCCTGCTGGTCTATGGGACAACCAGGGACTGGTCCATGAACTTGTTCCTAGGACCTAGGCCAGGCCCTTGGCCATTTTTAGTGCTGACCCTCTTTCCTTAGAGAAATGTGGGGGCCATGTGTATGGGTGAAGGTCAGCGGCCTGTGAGTTACCCCCAGAGTTCCTTGACTCTGGCTTTTCCAGCCATTGTCAAGTGGTTTTGTGGAATTCAAGAGGTTGAAGACATCCAGGCTTATGAAATACTGTTTGGAAATTAATCTTCCCCAACTAAGGCACTGTTTTTTCTGGGATCCATGTTGGAACTGAAGGGTCTTCTCCAGGCCCATGGTTGTGGGGATGAGACCTAGGAGGGGAAGAAGGTGCACAGCTCAGCCTGTGAGGTCTGCTTCCAGGCTGGGTAATGGCACAAGGTGGGCAGACAGTTTCCCAAGGGGAAATCCACACGCCCTCTGCCTCCTTCCTTGGCTAAGTCTCTGTCTTGATCAAGAAAAGCTGTAGAGCACAGTGGTGGAAAGAGACAATCTGTTGGTTCTGGCCCATGGTTCCTTACCTTTCTAGTGTTCTTTTTCCCAGTTAGCAGGAAAGCTAGCCTGGTCCAGAGGTGAGGATCAATAGGGTGAGGGGCACCGCCAGTCCACAGCAGAGGCAGGGACATCTGTTGCCCAGGGAGTGGAACTGGGGTTCCAGGATTTTCAGAAGAGAAACCTCCTTACCATCCGAATTGTAGTGTTACCCTCAGGCACCTGAACACTGAGAGTTCTCTTGGGAACTGGGGAGTCCGCACGCATCACAAAGGGTTCCTGCCATCACAAAGGGGAGGGTGAGGAATGAGGAGGAGTCAAGAGTTGGCTCAACCACAGCCCCCCAGTCCCCTAGCCCAGCAGATCTTCCACCTTCCTGGGCCTTCCTGAGCCTTCCTTAGACCTCAGCCTGTGCCCACTGCCATGGAATCCAGATGTTGTTCCTCTCATTAGTTCTCAGTGTGTTACTTAAAGTCATGTTTTATATTTTACATTTGAATATATCTCAGTACAGCTTACATGATGAGGAGTAAGATGGTTTATCATAATTTTTATTATAACAATGTGAATCATGCCAGTGTTTTCATCAGAAATGGATGTGCATTGGATTTTTTTCAAAGACTTTTCCTTTGTCTGCTGAGATGATCATGTGATTTTTGTCTTTGCTTCTCTTTACGTGATCTGTTATGCTTGTTATTGGGTCATTCAGGGTTTTTGAATATCTTTGGTTCAGCTTTGATATTCATACGTGTCTAGGACTCTATCCATTTTTTCTGAATTCTCCAAAGTATTGGTGCACAGGTTTGCAAAGTGGTTGTTAGTTTTATTTTGGCAGTGTCATCGTAATTTTATTATAGTAGGTAGAAATATTCTAGGCAGTCAGACAGGGCTAGGTCCCGGATGGAGTCAGTGCAGAGGATGAGAACACATTACAACTGTGGCTGGAGGTGTATCTACTGAAAGCCAGACCCCAAGATAGACAGAGTAACCAGGCCTACCTGCCTCCCCAAGGGATAAGCTATAAATTGAATATTATACTATAATTAGTATCACTTGGTCTAATAAAGTCTAGATAGACATGAGTTACTCAGGGCGTGACCGGGACCTCCTGATCGATCTCTTTCTAAAAAGGTCTTTGCTCTTTCCACTTGTTATATGGCCTGCTCTCCCAATGGATTGATCTTACCAAAGAGGCTACACTTGTAATCTTATCGCTTGATCATGGTTTTGACCCATATTGTACATCCCTCTTGATTTTGTACCCATCGCATTATTTTGCTCTATAAAACTTCACCTGCAAAGTGGGGTCTATGGCACTTCTGGTCCCCTCCTGTCTCTCAGGAGTTATCCCTCATAAATTTTTCCTACTCTTACTCTGTTGTTCCTTAGAATTCGTTCTTTGATTGGAAACATGAGCACAGTGTATCTGACATCTAGCAGTTTGGGAGTTCTATTATTTCCCTGATATCAATTCCACCGTTTTCACTTATAATTGCATTCATTTGTGGTTTTCTTCTTTCACTTTTTTTTTTTTTTGTATTGGCTGTGGGTTTGTCGATATTCTTTATAAGAACTCTGATTTATTGATTCTTTCTGGCCTATAATTTCAATGATTTCTGATGTTTATAATTTTCTTCCTTGTGACTAACTTTGGGTATGAATTGTTCTCTTATTTTTAGGGCCTTGTGGTGCCTTGTTACATTATTTGAACTCTGTTTTTGTGATGTGGGCATTGTCAGCTTCTTATTTAGGATTTCTTGCATTTTATCCCAAAGATTGTGGTATGTTGTATTAGCATTATCACTTAGTTCTAGAAACTGCCTTATTTCTTTTGTAACCAATTGTTTAAGAGTGTATTGTTTAGTCTCCAAGTATTTGTATACTTGTGTTTTCTTTTGTCATTACTTTCTAGTTTCGTTGTGCTGTGATCATGCATGATTTCATACACATGGTATGATTTCAATTATTTTACATTTACTGAAGTTTACTTTATTGACCAATATGTGGTCTGTTTTTTCCATAGACTTGCTGATTGTTTCATTTAGCCCATTATCTGTTTACTGATTTCTTGTGTGAGCTTGCCAAATGCATTACTGATCTGTTTTGTTATCTCCTCTGAAATCATTTCAGATGATTCAGCTGTGTGGCTTTTGGTTTGCTCTCTTTTGATGCCCCATGGATCAACTGGGGGAGTTGGGAGCTTTTGGGGGCATTTTATTGGCTTGTGTTCTCTTTTATTTGCTCATCTTTCTGTGTCAGCCTTGTGAATTAAAGTGGAAAGCCTTGTTTGTAGTATGGAGAGCTCTTTAGTTAATGGCTACTTTTCGGTGGTGTTTTCTGGAGTCCTGGCCTGTGCCTCTCACCCAGGGTCCATCCACTTCCACTCACTTGGGATGGAAGATGGCAGTGTATTTGGCCCTGTTCTTAGTAAGGGGCTTCTCTACTGTTAGTGACCCCATGGCAATTCAGATACTGGCATCCCAAGAAAACCAGTTCAGAGCAACAACTATGTCACCTAGGCTGTAATAAAATCAGCATCAATTATAACATCAAAGAGAGATTAAATATGAACAAACCTTAAGGACCAATAATATTGCCACCTTAGAAGTATAAGAGAGACCTATAATTATAGTATGAACAATCAGACTACTCCCTGACCTACTGCTGTCATAACTTGGTACTCACCAGCTTCAGAACTCCTCATTAAACCCACTACCCTTTGGATTCTGACAAGAAAAACATTTCAGCACTTGTCTCAGGATAAATTATGAACAGCATAGAACTCTTGCATATGAATCTCCCCACCCCAAAAGATGCTACTAAGACTATCAGAAGTGTATTAGTTCAGCAAAAAGTGAATATTAGCCCAGTAACGTGTACATTCTAGGAAAACTTCACACTTTATTTCCATGAGTTTTTTTGTTTTGTTTTTTTGAGACAGGGTCTTGCTCTGTAGTTGAGATTGGGTTTGAACTCACTTTGTAGCCCAGGCTGGCCTGAATTCTCAGCTGTCTTCCTGCCTCTGCCTCTCAAGTGCTGGGATTACAGGCACACGCCACCACCCCAAGCTTCACACTTTATTTCTAATTACATACCTTTCATGGGAAACTTCATTCCATACTTATCAGCTTCAGCGTTCTCAAATTCTAGAATGTATTAATAATGAGAAGCATATTTTATGGTAATGGGGATAGAAGCCAGGGCCTCCCATGTGGCAGGCAAGTGCTTTACCAAGAGAGGTACATCCTTTTTAAAAATGCTAATTACTAGCTGGGCGTGGTGACACATGCCTATAATCCCAGCACTTGGAGGTTGAGGCAGGAGGACTTTTGCAAGTTTGAGGCCAGTCTTGGCTATAAAGTGAGCTCAAAACCAGCCTGAATAGCAAAGCCTGCATAGTACGATCCTGTCCCAAAAAAGACAAAAAACAAAAACAAAAAACCCCCCACCAAACAGCTAATTACAACTTAATGTTAAATTAAAACAACATTTGATTTGCTGTAAAAGAATGAAAAATTAATTTTAGCTATTTCAGTAATTTAATGTAAATGTTTAATATTGAAAATTTAATTTATGTACTTAAAAAATAATGCTCCTAGAGATTTACAGAAGCATTCAAACAAGGTTTAGATGACAGAGGGCACCACTTAACCTCTGAATGCATTTGCATATTTGTTTTTGTCATTGTTGAATGTTTCACCTTGTTTTTTTTGTTTTTTTTGGTACTGGGGATCGAACTCATGACATCGTGCTTGCAAAGCAAACGCTTATGCCAGTGAGCTAAATCCCCGGCCCCTCACCTTGTTTTTGAGATGAATTTTCAACAGGTTGGCCAGGCTGACCTTGAATGCTGGAGCTCAAGCCACCCTCATGCCTTAGCCTCCGTATACCGCAGGCACATGCCACCACACTGGGTGCATTGTTCATATCTATCTATCTATCTATCTATCTATCTATCTATCTATCTATCTCTATATATTTTTTTTAATCGGTACCAGGGATCAAACTCATGACCACGTGCTTGCAAGACAGGTGCTTATGCTGCTGAGCTAAATCCCCAGCCCTATATTTTTATAGCCAGTACATTTTAAAAGCCCACATTAGCACCAATTATGTACTAAATAAATAATGACTGATAATGCAAATTATTTTGTTTGTAATGAAGTAAAATTTTTAGGTTATAAATGTTAAAAGTTGAAAATCACATAGTGTTATACTCCATTTTCTGTTGTTATAACAATACCAGAGACTGGGAACTTTATAAAGAAAATATGTTCATTTTGGCTTTTGAAACTGGCAGTGAAAATGCAAGGTGCTGGAACCTGCCCGGTTTCTGGAACCTCGTGACAGAACAGGGCAGCTGGTGCTACACGGTGGAACAATGTGTGGCTGGCCAGCAGATGCCCGTGGAAGACAGGAGGTCACAGGATGGGGGCAGACATTGCATAACAACCCACTCCCAAGAGAACTAATTCATTCCCAGAAAAATAAAGTCTTATGAGAAAGCCTTCAATGCTTCTTAAAGGCCCCATGTTTAACATCACATTGGCAAGAAAATTTTAACATGAAATTTGAAGACAAACCATAAGCAAACAGTAAGTTACAGATGCAAAAGATTCAACTTCATGTGTGGTTTTCTGTATTAATTTTTTGAAAACCTGGTGCTTTCATTTCTTAAAAACTGAATGGATAGGGTGGGGATACAGCTCAGTAGTAAAGTTCTTGCCTGGTATGTGCTGTCTGGGGCTCACCTACCCTGCCCCCACCACACAAAGCTCTGTGTTTGAGTTTTAGCATGGCATTATGTTTCCTATGAGTGTGTAACTGTTGACAGAATTGTGGGACTAGTGTACAATTCAGCAAGCACTCTTAATGTACTTCTTTAATTTCATAATGTTGACAAATCAAAGCTGTGGAAACATTTAGTATTACTGACAAACTTAAACGAATGGATGATGAAAATTCTGTGCCACAACAGAGCTGCAGGTGGGGGTGGCTCAGCAGTACTGTGCTTGCCTAGCATGCAGGAGGCCCTGGGTCTGATCCCTAGCACCAAACAAACTCACAGCCCCTACTCCACAACTTTAGGATATCTGTAATCAACACTGATTTCCGTTTTTGAACAGGGTACTCAGTACAGAAATATTGCAAGGAAAGGAAAAGGCTTAGAAGATGAAATAAAAAAGTTTTTAGAGCTACGCAGACTTTGTACCTCAGGTTTATTTTTCTTTTACTTTGCCAAGTTTCTTAACCTAAGTCTGCTCAGTCATCTTGAAAATGGAAAGCCCAGGGCTGGAGATTTAGCTCAGCAGCCTAAGTGGCTGCCTGGCAAGTGTGAGGTTGTGAATTTGATTTCTGATACCAAACCAAAAAAAAGTTAAAAATAAAAAAAAAAAAAAAGAAAATGGAAAAACCGTGTCCAAACATTGCTGTTTATCTTACATTATTTTAAAAAGGTAACATAGCATTCCTGACCTTCTCCTAATAATTATTATTTTTTTTTAATTGGTACCAGGGATCGAACTCATGACCACACGCTTGTAAGGCAGGCAGGCGCTTATGTCACTGAGGTAAATCCCCAAACCCTAATAATTACTTCTATCCTGGGAGGTGGTCACAAGTTACCCTCCCAATAACAACTACTATGCTGTACATCCAGAGCTATTTGCAAACACTTATATTATTTACATGATGTAAGGAGGCCTCAAAATAATGTGAGGTAAGCTAACTGGAAAGATTATCGGTATTGTTTCATATGTTGTGAGGGAGTATAAAAAAGTATATTGAATTATGGGGAAATCTAAAGCAATACATCGAATTCAAATGCATCAGCAATGGCTGAAAACCTACAGCAGTAACGCCTGGGACCTGGAGGAGGCGTGGGGTGACTAGAAAAATGATTCAGGTTGTCCGAAATGATGGAGGATGACATGAAGGAACGGCGGATGCACAGTTACAGGGCCCTGCGGTGGAGGGAGGGCAACAGCAGACTTGTGCCGTCGGTAAGTCACATAGTAGTGTCACAAATACCAACCCCAGTGACGTGCAGCAGATGGTGGTTCAGGATGGGAGCAGAGGATGGCAGAGAGCATTCCCGGGCCTAAAGCTTACTCTCTGCAATTACTTAACCGCAACTTTCCCTCAGTAAATACGGACGACAGTCACCGCCACGCAGGACGCTAATCAGTATTCGCTGAGCTCAATTGATGCCACTTGGCTTCCCGGACAGCCCTCCTTGGCTGCTTTTCTACTCTGGGAACTTTCTTTGTTGGGCACAGAACGAGCTTCTGAGCCCTGCCCCTGACACCAGTCAGGGACTGCTGCCTGCAGTTCTTCTGGTGTGACATCAAGCCGAGCCCTGCGCCGGGGACCAGTCTCCAGGCAGGAGACCTAGTGGCTTTGGGATGGAACAGCTGAGATCTGACATCGGAGCAAGCAGGGGGCTATAACGACAGAGGCCATTAAGCTCGGGGCTGCTGCGCGCCCCTCACCAGCGCGCGCACTGGCACTGGCTCTGGCTCGTCCCTGCGGCTCTGAGGGGGTGCTGCGCGGAAGCCCCAGCACTAAGTGGCAGCACTGAGCGCGCACACGCTCGCTTCCCTCTACCACGGGCAGGTAAGTGCTTGCCAAAAACGCGGACCAAGAGACACAGATAAGGCTGGCACCCGTGCTGTCTCAGAGGAAGAAACTGAGGCGCACAACCATACGCAACTTTTGTAACAAAACGGGTCATCTCAGCCTCTATAAAAACGAAAACAGAGACAAAGTAATATATGTAATATAAGTCAGTTCATATGAATCTCGAAATCCGTGCTTTAAGTGCTCCATGTCAAATGCCCGCCTGCGGGGCTGTAAAGAAAACAGGAAATGCTAGGGGCTGGGGATTTAGGTGAACAGCAGGAAAAGGTGTGTTTTACTGCTTCGCTACTTTCCGTTAGGTTTGAGATTTTTCAGAATAAAAGGAAAGGGTTAAAATCCGCCAAAGTTAATGCCTACTGTTTTGGAGTAGAAATGTGGGTACTAGGTGATAAAGTAATTACCAAAATCCGGCATAGGGCGAGCGCAGAGGAGGGCGCGCGGGTGGCCACGGGGAGCCTGGTGCACTGCGCACCGCTGGCAGCCCCTCCGCCACGCCTAAGCCTACTGTGTCCTGTGGAATGGCTTATTCACCCACGCGAATGCATTTTAGGCATTTTTGGATGGATATTTCACAAGAGGAAAAACTTAAAAAGTGCTATACACTTCATAAACATTTTTTAAAAATAAACTTGCTGTGTAACATGTAACCATAAGGGGACCTTGGCTAAGTGGACTTTTTTTTTTTAAACTTGCAATCAATCATCAAAAGGTACTTTCCATGGACTTTTTTTTTTTTTCCCCTTGTGATAGTGTCTCACTGTGTAGCCCCGGCTGGCCTTGAACTCACAGCAATGCTCTTACCCTTAGCCTCCCAAGTGCTGGGAGTATAGTCCATGGACTAATTTTTTTTTAAGGCTGATTATAATAATGACTCTTAGTTTTACATTAGACAGGGCTGGGGATTTAGCTCAGCAACATAATTGCTTGGCAAATGCAAGGCTATGAGTTCAATCCCTAGTACCAAAAAAAAAAAAAAAAAAGCCCAGTGTTTTGAGACAGGATCCCACTGTGTAGTTCAGGCTGGCCTTGAACTCAGAGCAATCACACTGCCTCTGCCTTCTGTGCTGGGATTATAGGCATGTGCCACCATGCCCAGCCTAGATAGTTCTTATACAACCGCCAATTCTGAATCTTATTAAGTTTGATATTAGATAATGCATTCTAAGTAACTGCCAGGAACTGCAGTATGACACCTTGATTTTATCAGCTTTTTGGCAGGTATCCTACTATATACAACTTAAATTTTTGCCTGAAGACAACTCGATGAACGTTTTACAGTTATGTAAATATCATGTCTAATTTATATTATTCATGTAACTTTTGCTTATTTTCTATAGCTTTTTCTGATTTCCTCATTAGATTTCACAGTATTTTTTGTGACACTATCAAAAGCAAAATAAAAAAGGCAATCAAGATTTTACATTCCTAGAATGACTTTTAATGTACATTAATCCACTTGATTATCATCTGTGTCACCTAAATTTATATCAAAATCTAAGTCATCATCACTGTCTTCATTCCTTTTGCAGCTTCTTCTATGATTAGATCTTTGATTATTTTCACTATTTTCTGTCTTTTCTGGTTCTTTATTAAACCTAAAGAGTGAAAGAAAAAAATTCTGGTTATTTCCCAGGCTTTTGATATTTAACCACATAGGTTGCAAAGACCTTTACCACTCTATTTCTTTTTTCTTTTCTGGTATGTATGTGGAGGAGGGGTTATTGGGGGGGGTAGGAGAACACTGGGCATTGATTGAACCCAGGGCCTTCATGCTGAGCAGTATCTGTAGATCCAAGTGGATGGCTCTCCTTGAATGCAGAATTATTATGTACACATTGTTTAAACCCAGCCTTGTCTCCAACTACTGATATGCACAGAGCTGGCTATGTTATCTCCTTTTCCCTTTAATTGGCTCTAAGTGATACAAATAAGTTTAACTAACATACTGAATTTCCTGTTTTCTTGCATTGTGTTCCCTGTAGGGCTACACATAGGATGGCAGAGCCAGTCAGCTCTAGGAATGTCAACAGGGTAGAAGCCTCAAAATAAAAAGCCATGATTTCCCAGGGTACAAAAGTTTACATATCAGAAAATAAAGCAACAGCCTCCTAAATTCATGTAGATTGGTTCTTCAGTATTATCTTTTCCCCTCTATATTGCAGAGGTGCTCACTTTCTGCTCAGCTAGCTCAGCTCACCTTGCTCATGTAATTCCCACCATCCTCGCTGTCAATCACCCTTGAACCTGTCTCTTCTTAACCAGATCATGAATTCTGGGAGAGGCCTTGGATCAGAGCCCTTTCCATATATCCTCACTTGGAATGGACTTAGGATCCCTTGGCTGCCCATAGCCTTAAATATACCTTAGTGTGTTTACTCTCACTGTGGGTTGCAGCGGAGGTGGTAGATTGGAATTAACTCGCTACAATTCCAATAACGTTTCTATGGGATTACAAATAATAAACTTTTTGGATTGTAAAATAGTCTGAAAGAGGGATTATAATATTTGGATTACAATAAATATCTCCAGCTCATATTTTTTTTTAAATTTTGAGACAGTCTCACTAAATTGCCTCGGCTGGGCTCAAACTTTTGATCCGCTTACTTCAGCCTCCCAGAATGCTAACATTACAGGTATGTGCCACCATGCCCAGCTTCACTGCTATACTGAGCAGGAACCAAATGAAATAAGCACAAAGAAAAAGATCCTTCAAAATTAACTAAATTCAAGATTCTACTAATTAAAATACTAAAGGAGACTTAGAGAAATTAATAATAGATGTCCATTAAGAGAAAATTGTTATATAATGTTTAATTCTTTTGTAATAAATGTGAAACTCATAGCTACATATCTGATGTTCTTAAATAATTAAGGTGTTACTTTTATTGTAATATAGAAACATTTAACAAAATTATGATTTTCTCCCTATTGGGTTGAAAAAAATACCTAAATTGGTGTGATATACTGCAATCTCAGAATAAGATTTACTGTGTGTCTCATTAAAAGAAAATGCATATATCAGTTACAAAGCATGAACTCCAAATACAAAAGGAAATACTCACGGAATAACAATGTCTTCTTTCTTTCCACATTTTGCACAAACTTCAAGTTCATAAGCACATGGTCTACACATAATGTGGTAAGAATCCTTCACAGTCTTCTGTAAACATTTAACACTAAAAATGGAAGAAAAATAGTTAAAAGATTTATTGATGAAATAGTGAAAAATCTAAAAAATCTCCTAGAGTTTCAACTTTGGTATTTATCTTAGTTACTTTCTAGATAACAATTTACAACTATAAAATAATTCTTGGTGTTCATCTCATTTCTTAAAGCTTTTGAAGTGTCATTAAAACATTTCAAGACTAACAGACTGAAATCTATTGTTTCCCTATACACTATTGGCAAACAAGCCAAAAATAAAACGCCTAGCAAAAATTTAAAAGAAATGTAAGACCAGTGTGCTGAACATTACTATGAAATGTGACTGAAAGAAAATGAGCACTGACCACAGGAAAAGACACCTCGTTTGTGGCCTGGAGTATTTAATACTGGTTAGAGGGTAACCCTCCCCAAACTCATCCACGATCCAATACCGTCTCTTACAATGCCATCTGGTGTTCTCCTCCCCCCAGAAATCAGTGGGCTCACCTTAGAGTTTGTACCAGCATACCTGCTTTTATTGTGCTGCACAGACACTGTTTTTGACAAGTTGCCAGCAGCAAACCCGGGTCAAGAGGTTATCAGTGCTTTTTGGGGGGAATACCAAGTACTCACTTCACGCCTCTGTGTCACATTTTGGTAATTTCTCACAATGTTTCAACGCTTTTCATTATTACTCTGCCTGTTCTGATGAATTCTGATGGGTGATCTGTTATAATTATCTTGGGGTGCCATGAACTATGCCCATATAAAGCAGCGAACTTCACTGATAAAATTTTGTGTCTGTTTTGACTGCTCCATTGCCAGGCCGTTTCCTGTCTCTCTCCCTTTTGCCAGGTCTCCCTGAGACGCAACATTACAGAAATAAGGGCAATTAGTAACCCTACAATGGCATCTCAGTGTTCAGGTGGAAGGAAAAGTTGCAGATCTCTCACTTTAAATACAAAACCAGGAATGACTGACTTAGTGAGAAAAGCACGTCAAATGCTGGGACTGATTGAAATCTCATCACCAAAGGCAAGCTGTGAATGGAAGAAACAGTTCTTTACAACCGCTACCCCGTGAAAGGAAGGAAAGGAAACAGCCTTCTGGCTGTCAAGGAGAAAGTCCGACTGCTGGGACAGGTGAAGCCAGTCACAGCCAAGGCCTGGTCCAGAGCAATTCCCTAACTTGCTTCAACTCTAGGAAAGCTGAGGGGGCAGAGAAGCCGCAGAAGCCAAGTGTGAAGCTAGCAGAGGTCGGCCCAGGATTTGAAAGGACACAGAGTGCGAGGTGAAGCAGCCTGCTTGCCGTGAGAACCAAGGGACGTGTCTACACTAAGCCCCACACTTGCAGAGTTCCGGAAGAAGATGACATCCACAGCTGTCCTTGCTAGAAAGCAGAAGTCAGTGCTTTGTGCAAAGCTTCAGGGTACAGGCTGACTCCCCCACAGGGCTAAAGCAGCTGGTGATTGTAAGGTGAAATCAATGCCATTTACCATTCCAGAAATCCTAGACCCTTAAGAATTAGACTAAATCTATTCTGCTTGCGCACTCTATGTGGAATAAGACCTGGATAACAGTACGTATATTTATTGAGGATACTTTTTATTTTATGAAAAAATAAAACAATTACATAACAAAACAATAACAATGGTTAATACACTGTCATTATCTTTGTAGTTATAGACCAAAAAGATTCTAACAAACATAATAAAACTTTCTTTTTCATGAACACAGAGAAATTCAAAGTCTAAATGAAATAAATTAGGGTAAAATATTTTTGATACAGCAGAATAGGTAATTTTGGGCACTATTTGTACTTTTCACTACTTCCTGTTTATTGATCTTCTATTTTGCTATTTGTGTTTATATATGATTATAGAGAAACCACGTGGTTTAAGTTTGTGTTTCTGATTTGTTTCACTTAGTACGTTCTCAGGCTGCTTTCAGCTACCTAGGAATGCCTCAAGTTATCTTTACGGCAGAGTAGTATTTCACAGTATGTAAATGTTTTCCTTATCCATTCATCTGTGGACAGCATATACGCTGGTTCCAAGATCTAGTTATTACAAATTATATTGCTATAAACATTGGTATGTATCTCTCCCTGCAATATGATGTTTTTAATCCTTTTGGGAGGATACTTAGAAGGCTATACTTAGAAGGCTAATAGCTAGGTCTAATGGAATTTCTACTCAGTAGTGAGGAATATGTATACTGATTTTCATAGTGATGGTGCTAGTTTACATCCCTACTACCAATGTGAAGGAGTCCTTTCTTCCCATATCCACACTAGCATTTGTTATTATAAGTATTTTCTGACCATGTCTATTCTTTCTGGAGCAAAATGGCACCTCATTGTAGTTTTAATTTGCATTTTTCTAATGATCACTGGTGTTGAACATTTTTTTGCATGTATTTATTGGCCATTTTTACTTCTTTTAGGAACGTTTATTCATTTCTGTTGCCCATTTTTTGACTGCATCTTTTACTTTAGTAGTCTTATTTTATGAGATCTTTATATATTCTAGATGTAGCTCCTGTCCAAGAAATAGCTGGCAATTTTTTTTTTCCCATTCTACAAGTTGTCTCTTTACTCTGTTGGTTGTTTCCTTTGCTGTGCAACTTTTTAATTTGATGACCCCGTTTCTATTTTTTCTTTTTGTTATCAGGGATCAAACTCACAACCTTATACTTGCCAGGCAGGTGCTTATGCTGCTGAGCTAAATCCCTGGCCCAATCGCATTTCTTGATTCTCAGTAATTCTTGCTTCACTGGAGTTCTGTTCAGCAAGTCCTTGCCTAGTCCTAAAGAATTTATCTATTTTATCTTCCAGCAGATTGTTTTAACATTTAGGTGTTTGATTCATTTTTATTTTAGTTTAGTACATGGTGAGATATATAGATCTAGACTCAATTTTCCACATATGGATATCCAATTTTCCCAGCACTATTTAATAAAGAGGCTATTTTCCTTACAGTATGTTTTGTCAAAGATCAAACAGTTGTATGTGCCTGGGGTTATTTCTGCTTCTTCTATTTTGTTCCAATGAGCCACATGTCTGTTTTTGTGCCAGTACCATGCTGTTTTAATCACCATAGCTTTATAGTTTAAGTCAGGGATTGTGATGCTACTACCTGCTTAACAGAACATATATTTATAAATATTTTAAATGCGCTGTTGAGACCCACTGCTTAGAAACAATGATTCCTTTTAAAATTCTAGTGCTTATCAACATGTAACTATAAGACCCAAAACAATTTTGAAAAACAAAAACAAACCTGGAGGCCTCTCACTACATAATGGCAGGGCTGGGGGTTCAGTTCAGTGGCATAAGTGCCTGTTTGGCAAAAACAAAGTCATGAGTTTGATCCCCGGTACCAAAAAAAAAAAAAAAAAAAAAAAAAAAAAAAAAAAAAAAAAAAAAAAAAAAAAAAAAGAAAAAGAAAAGAAAATACATAATGGCAAAATTACCAAAATATTTCAGTAACCAAGATACGGTACTGTGCTATTGTTGAAAGGGTAGGCATTCTAGATTAATAGCACAGACTAGAGTCCAGAAACAGACCCAAAGCACATATGTAGACCGTTGATTTTCAGCACAGTCCAAAGGCAACTGAGTAAAGAACAACTGAATTCAGCTGCCAGAACAACTGAATATCCCCCTAAAATTAAGAGGAAATGGGTTATAAGCTGAAAATTTGAAAACTAAGAATTTTGTAACTTTTAGAAGAAAACATAGGAGAATGTATTTGTGATGAGCTTTCTTAGCTACAATAATAGCATGATCTATAACCATAATTTGATAGACTTCATAATTAAAAATTTCTCCTTTTCAAAAGAAATTATACTTGGGCCTGAGTTCAAGACCAGTTGAGCAACACAGTGAAATTGATACAGTGATGACGTGTCACAGACAACCACAGGAACAGAGGACAAACAATCTTCTGGGTTCTGAACTTGTGCTTCATTAAAAGCATGGTTTGTATTTTCTCTTAAAATAGGGATTTAAAAGTATTCTTTTGCTAAAAACTATGACTCTTCACTTGGGCCTACAAATGTCCAGGGGGTTAACTAAAAAGAGAACAAAACATGACTTTAATTTTGTAAATTCTGGGTCACAACCTTGTGAGGTACATTAGTCATTTGGAGAGAATCCTTCTAGAAGCTGGCAAAACAAGGGTTATTTATCGGCACAAACCTTACTTAGCACAATCTCATCACCCTTCAAGGCTGAGAACCCCTATGCCCCAAATCTCCACTGCTTTCAATCCATGATCACCTTGGATCCAGCAGAGCCTCACAGGACTGAGATTGCCTAGTCATGAAGATCCCTCCTGCCACAGGAACTGGAAAGCCCCTCAAACTGCGGAGCCCTCTGGGGCTACCAAACGAGACAGGTGATCTGGATCCCAGCTTACTATAGCATTGGGTAAAAACAGTCTTGTGCTTTACTAATGGGCCAGTGTGACTCTATTAAAGTGTGCTCCCTTTAGCTACTCAAGCTGAAACCCTTTCCCATCTTCAATCTTCCTTTCTACTGTAAATGCCTATTGTCACTTTAGTTTCCATTATCACTAACTGCTAGGACCCAAGGTGGTAGGTGACAAAACATTAAAAAAAAAAAAAAAAAAAGACAAATGACACTGTAAGAAAAAGAAGCCAGAGATTGGCAGAATATATGTGGAAAACTCAGATCTGATCTATATCAATCATTACACAAGTAACAGTCAAACTTTAGTATTATAAGCAGCTAAGTTAAGAAATTAATATACAGTTATGGAAGTCAGCAGAAAAAAAAATAAAGACATCATAACTGTGGCTAGAGGTGTGGCTGAAGACCAGGCCTCCAGATAAAGACACAGTGGCCAGGCCCACGTGTCTTCCAAAGGGATAAGCAGAAACGTGGAAGTGTATTCGAATTAGCATCACTTGGTCCAGGAAGCCCAGGTAGGCATTGGCTGCCCAGGCGAGTGACCAGGGCATCTGGACCCAGCCCTGCCCCAAATGCCTTTGTACTTTCCATGCCCCCTTGCCGTGTGACCCACTTCCCTGTCAGATCAATACTGGCTGAGCAGTTATACTTGTAATCCTATAGGGTGATTGTGGTTTGACCCATGTTGTCTCTACACTGTGATTTTGCTGTATAAATTACACCTAATAAAGGGCCTCGGGGGCCACTCACCTCTGAGACTCCTCCTGTTTCTCAATAAACCTTTCCAACTCTTATCCTACACTGTCCTTTCGAATTTGTCCTTCGATTTTGGGGGACACGAACTTGCCACATCTAACTAGATTATCTAACAGACTGGGAGTTACGTTCTCCCTGTATCAACAGGCTGGAGATACAGCTCTGTGGCAAAGCACTTACCTAGCAGGTGCAGCTTCCTAGGGTTTGAACCTCAATATCAAAACACAAAGCTAAAGATGTTAAAAAAAAAAAAACCCAAAAACCAAAACCTCCTCAATGAGTGGAGATACAAAATGAGCTTGTAATAACGTTTGGCATCACCAGTGATGAGAAATGCAAATTAAAACCACAATGAGATATAGCGGCTCATTTATGGCCAAAACAGAATAAAATGAAAATTTAAGATAAAAAACAAGGGCCAGGGTTTTAGCTCAGCGGCACAAGTGCCTGCTAGGCAAGTGCCAGGTCATGAGTTTGATCCCCAGAACCAAAAAAAGAAAAAGACAAAAGGTAAAACTTGACAGTCCTCCATGCTGACTGGGCTGGTGCTCCCTTACACTGATGGTGAGAAAGCAAGAGAGACAATCCAACAATCTATTATTCACGCAAGAGAAATAAGAGCTGTGTTCAAACAAAGCCCCGTATGTGAATGTTGGTGGTTGGTGGCAGCATAACACAAAGAAACCAAAGACCTAGCAAAGTCAATATGCCCTTCGCACCTTTTCTACTCAGCAATAGAAAGGACCTATGTATTGATTCACACCATGTGGACGGAGCTGATTCATCATGTGAAGCTGAAGAAGCCATAAACCAAATTGTGCATACTATATGATTCCATGTATATAACATTTAGGAGAGACAAAATAGAGGGAGGAAAAAATAGATCAGTGATTGGTCAGGGCTGGCAGCTGGTAGAACTGACTATAAAATTGCATGAAGAAATGACTTTGGGTAATGGAAATGCTTTTGTCATGACTGATGTGGGTTTTGCAAATCTATGCATTTGTTAAAACTTAAACTGTATACAACAAATGATGAACTTTAATATATGTAAATTATACCAGAGCCCAAACTAGGATACATAAATTAGAATTTAAGGAAAAAGCAAAAACCCTCTGACATATGGCCTCTGTGAAAATTATAATTTTTTTTTTTTTTTGGTTTTGGCAATAAAACTCAGGACCTTGCACTGGCCAGGCAGGCACTGTGCCACTGAGCTGTATTCTCATCCCTGAAAATTATTAAAATATCTGAGTTTAATTATTTCAGTATGCTTTTATTTTATCACTCCAAAAGCATTAATTACTCTGTAATAAAAAATACATTGAGCATTTTTATTCCATTAGAATACATGTGTAATAAAGTTCTAGTAATTCAAATGGCTTCGGATAATGTTTACAATGCTTTCTGGCTTTAATTTTTAAAAAAAGTTTTGAAATAGTGTTTAAAACTTAAACATTAAAAATGTATTTTGATTAGATTCATCTGAGACTTTTAAGGAAATTGGAATGTTTTTGTTTGTTTCATGTGATACTCCTGGAGTAAATAAATTTTTTAATTGCTAATTTGAGGATAAAAATGTATTCATAGAACTGACAGTGTTAAAATTTACAAGTAAAAGAGATTTTTAATGGGCATCTTGTTTGGTTTCTGGAGTCTGAAAGTTCTGATTCTCTGGCTACCCACTCTCATGAATAATGACTCCTTAAGGAGAAAATATGCCCATGGGCTTATTAAAATGCAGATGTATAGGCTCCATGCATTATTTACATAACAGGAATCTTGGAAACCAGAACTTCTTCTAAATTCAGGAAGTTCATATGCTAACAACCATTGGCGAAATCTTGACCTACATCACAAATAACACTGCTTAACACCCCAGGGGTGCTTCCAGGCTTCCCAAGTCCAGCTAAGACTAGCATGGGGCATTCTGACAACAGAATGAATTCCACTGCTGAGCAATTGTGCTCTTTTTAAATTTAAATTTATTCTGAAAATCAGGCTTTGTTAGGATAGTCATTCTGAATATAAATACTTATTTTACAGCAAAGATACAAACACAACTAAAATGACATTTTCCTTTTTATAAATGTGACATTTATGAAAATATGAACTGTAGTGTTTTTAGAACTTTACAACCTTCTACTTAAAACCTCCCTCAGAGATGTTAAAATAGTAATAGTTTTTATTTCTTTTCATTTCTCTGTGGAAATACAATCCCCAGAAAGACTCTCAGTCTTGGCCATGCATACCACAACTGATCACCTTTGATGGCAAATGTGATCAAATAAAAACAGGTTACTCCAGTAAACCAAGTTTACTGACAAAGGAGACAGCAATACATTTTAAAAAATTACATACCTCCCCCTTTTTTACAATAAAGTCATAAGAGGAAAGAAAAATTATACCTAATAATTATACCTAATAATGTTTACTATATATTTAAGGATTAAGGAGACAAAATTTGAAGCTTTCAAGGGCCACTGTAAGATTTGGAAAATAATAGTTTGAAAATAAAACAGCAGAGAATCATTTGGGAAACAAGAGAACAGCTTTGAGATGTCCCTGTCACATGATCTTTGGAGTGATCTTAGTTTCTAAATCTTCCTCCTTATGGATAATGACAATGCTGACGCTTTGGAATGAAGACAGTGGTTCTACATCATACCAGTTATCACTGCATCCATCACCTCCACAAATTCACAGTTAAAAACCAAAAAACCAGTTCTGGGTGTGGAGGCACACTCCTGTAATCCCCACCTGTGGGAGGCTGAGGCAGGAAAATCACTAGTTCTAGGCCAGTCTGGACTACACAGTGAGTTGAAGGCCAGCCTAAACTACATAGTGAGACCCAGTCACAAAACAAAACAAAACAAAACAAAACAAAACAAAACAAAACAAAACAAAACAAAACAACTAAGACTTTTAGATGATACTATTTTAGTAGTAACATTTTTTTTTTATATTGCAAAATTAAACATATTAACAGTTGGAAGATCTACAGTAAGAGAGATAAAATCTCTGTATTTTACTTGCTTAGGCTTTGTACTGGGATAGACATAAAAGGAATTAGGACTTGACAAAAATCTTACTATGCTTTATCTGGCACTACCTCGTTTCCTGGTTATCACACTTAACCTTTCCCACAGTTTGGCTCCACCTGTGGTATTCCCAGAGCGGTGACTAGGTGCTTGGTAGGTGTGCAAATAACAGAAACTCAACCTGCTGGTGTTTCCTTGTCACATTTCCTGTAGTGGCTCTCAGTAATCCACACTCAACACAGAAGATTATAAAACCACATTTCAGAATTACATATCGTTGTTTTTTGTTTTTGTTTTTGTTTTAGGGTACCAAGAATCTTACTCAGGATCTTGCACTTGCCAGGCAGGCTCTGGGCTGCTAGCTAAACCCTGGCCCCCTACATACCATTGTTTACCCTTCAGAGTCAGCTTGCTAGAGAAAATGCTAGAACTACAGCCCAAGCTGCTAACCTGTACAGATTACTCCTCCTACTGTGCACATTAAGTCCCATGGGTGGTGGATATTTGTGAATTGTGTATGAGTTTGGGTAATTTACAAGACAAATGGGAGAAAGGGGTTTTATTTTTGCTATATTCGGAATATTATTCATTTCAAAAGAAATAAGAGGTCTTATAAAAGTCTCTGTTCCTAAATTTTATTTTCTACTGAACATTTCTTTATATACATTACTGTATTTGGTTATACAATTTGTGACAAGCAACCACTAGAGAAACAAATTAATATTCAACATTTTAACCAATAGCAGTTTTCAGGGTACCAGAAAATGGCTCTATATAAGACACATCTTTGACATCTACCATCAAACTACAGATTGTTTCCCACTTAAAATGCTCTCGCTTCCAATTTTTTTTAACTATTCCCATACATTCTATTCTTTACTTTCAGTGAGGTATTCAAGTAAATTACAGGGGATAGCATTTTACTGTGACATGGTTTGTGTTAGATGATTTTTGTCCGATTGTAGGTTTATATAAGTGTTGTGAGCATGTTTAAGATAGGTAAAGCTAAGATACGATGTTTGATAGTTTAGGCAGTGTACATTAAACTTATTTTTAACTTAAACTTTTAACTTATTTGACGGATTTATCAATGTATAACCCCATCACAACTTGATGAACATCTGTAAACTCCTTATACAAATCATAACAAAGGGCAAATTTAATTTATAGGTGATTAATTTGAATGAGACATTTAAAAATTTCAAAACAAGTTATGTCACAATCAGCGCTGTCAATAGATTCAAGTTCCTTACAATAGGAGCTGTGTCTTCATAAACAAGAGAAAGCAGTGGGTAGAGGTAAGTGTTTCCACCAACCCAGTCATGGGTTGGGAGCAAACTGTGAAAGCAGGGCTCTGCAGTGTGCTTCATGTGCCCTGTGGTCAGGACCGCCGGAAACGCGCCATGTTCCAGGCTAAGCAGGTGAATCCACTAAGTGACATGTTCAGATCGGCAGGGCTCAAACATGCAGGCGGAGTCTTCCTGATACCTGGACAGCAGGAGCACCCTTCTCTCCAGAAGCTGGGAAGGGAAGTGGGTGCACAGGCCTCCGAGATCTCTCCCCTTCTACTATTCCAGCTCTAACCCTTTGTTGTTAATTTATTCTTTGGCTTTTATACTGCATCAAACCCAGCACAAAAACATTTGGTTGTAACCATTTCTTTAGGTCTTCATTTCCTTATGAAGGTTCCCATGTCATATAAAACGTGTTAAATAAATGTGTATTTTTTTATTACTGTTTTTTTTGTGTGTGGGGGGGCTGCTAACAACCTAGGAGGGTAGAAGAAAAAGACATTTTCTTTTCATATAAATCTTATTCTGACTAGTAGAAACTTCCCTAGGTTATCACTTTTGTGGGGGTTACTGGGAATTGAACTCAGGACCTTGTGCTTGCCAGGCAGGCACTGTGCCACTGATATTCTGGTCCCCTGATGTTTGTTTTGACACAGGTTTTTGCTCTGTAGTCCAGGCTGGCCTTGAACTCACTAAGGAGCTCAGGCTGGTCTCGAACTCATGGTGATCCTCCTGCCTCAGCCTCCAGAGTGCTAGGATTACAGGTGTAGGCTGGCTATAATTTGTTTTGCACAAGATTGGACTTGTTATTCCTAGAAATCTTTTTCAGGCTTTACCACCTTGCTATTGGTATCTTTGTATTTACGCAATACTGCACTTTCCTCACTCTGCATTATTGTGAGCTAATACAGGGCTGATCGTATCTACCCCAGTGTGATGGAGAAGAAGAGCTCCTGAGATCTTTAGCCCCCATCTTCTTGACACAATGGTTTCGTATAGGCCTCGGGGCCACCACATGCCTTAGGTTGTGGCAACGTCACCACTTTGGACTTTGACAGCTACAAGACATGAGGACACAGTTGCTGATCCTGAGTTAATGTGTTCATATTCAGTATTCTTAAGGTTCTTATATTACAAATTTTCAAGAAACCTCAATAGAAAAATGCAGCGCATAATGGTGTGGGGTTTTTTTTGTTTGTTTTTGTTTTGTCTTGGTACTGGTGATTGAACTCATGACCCCATGCTCACCAATAGGCAGGTGCTTGAACCCTGACCTTCTGATGGTGTTTTAGTCAGTTAAGGTCCATGGATATGATGGGCTGCCATGGCAGTGACCTAAGATTACCTCACTTCTAGCTTCTTGGAGTCTTAGCATGTGCTCAGTATACTTTATGATGCTTGTGTCACATGAAATCATTTCTCAGAACACATGCCTGTCATTAAGGGACATGTGACTGTACAAAAACTTACTACTATAATTGTTTCCTTTTACTTTATCTTAAACTGAATCTTGCATCTTTCTGAATAAAAAGTTGTTTCTAATTTTTCTTTTCTTTTCTTTTTTTTTTTTTTTTGTACCAGGGACAAAACTCACAATCTGACGCTTGGCAGGCAGGCGCTTAAACTGCTGAGCTAAATCTCTGGCAACAAGTCGGTTCTTTGAGGATTTCAAGTATACAAAATTTTCTGTACTATATATGCAAAACATGTTTGCAAGAGAGAAAACTAAGCACTAAAACTAAAAAATTGAGAAATTCTACAGCGAAGTGTAGCATCTGGGAAATTCATAATTAGTGTGATCCTTTATATCCTGGCAGTACTCATAATGAAGCCAAACACAGGCTACCGCAGATATGAAAGGTAAGAGTTGGAATAATGGATGAGGCAGGACTGTTCTTCAGGGACTTCCTCAGTTACATAGCACTAGTACATTAAAGTCCTATGGTTTCGTAAACCTTTATTATCTAGATTTCAAGTTATTTTAGAAATGATGCTACCAAAGGAAAATGTAGACTGGTAGTATAATTTTAAAATACCTTTGTAGAAAGAAGCCTTGTTGCAAAAATTCAGAAAGCTGCGCACCTTGTGTTACACTAACTCAAAGGGGATGCTCTGTTGCACAAGTAGCCTCTACTGATTGTCTAGAGAACACAGTTAATTCACTCATGGAAATACAAAACTGCATAGTGCAAACACTTTCCCTATGGCTCAATTTCCTTTCTGCTAATTTGAGCAAGTGAGCACAAAAGTAATCAATTTTTTTTGTTGTTGTTGTTGTTTTGTTTGTCTTTTTGAGACAGGGTCTTATATGCAGTTCAGGTTGGCCTTGAGCTTATTCTGTAGCCCAGGCTGGTCTCAAACTTGTAAAGATCCTCCAGCCTCAGCCTCCTGAGTGCTGGGATTACAGGAGTATACCACTACATCCAGCAGCGATCAGACTTTTAAAATATTTTTCTTTTGGGGGGAAATGCTGGAAAACAGGAGAAACAAAGAAGAAATTTATGAAGCTCTCTAAAAAGGGGAGTCAAATATACCTGTAATAAATATTATTAAAAAATTCTGCTCTAAAACACTAGCATAGGAGAAAAAAAAATTCCAAACAGACTCCCTTAGTTTATCCCACTGAATGGCTAAATAAAACAGAGCAATAATAAGTACATTTGCCTTAAATAGCTACCATTAAAGTTCATGTGCAAAGAATACACTAGCTTTTATACTGAGTATGACCATTTCTGCTTCACACAACGGTCACTCTCCCGTGCGGTCCTCAGCAGGGCTGAAGGGTGCAAGGGCGCAGCGGCACAGGGTGCCTAAGAGCCCGGCAGGCACAGAAAGCCTGGGCCGGACGCAGGACACAGCTTGGAGTCTTTTCATTGAGACACCCCATCTACAGATGAATACAACTGCAAGTTAGGGACTGGACACTGATCATACTTGACCCAGCGCATTTCAGGAATCCTCATGAGTTGCATTAAAAGGCCCTCTTTGTTCATTTTACCCGTGAATGATTTATACTTTGGGTTTCTCATGCAAGAGAAGCCATGCAGTATTTAACTTTAGGTAGGCATTTTGGAGATGGGAAAGGGACCTAAGGAAGGAGGGAGAGGGGAAGGAAGAAAACGGGAGGGAAAGTAAAGCCAGCTAAACTGTAATACTCCACCACTCCCCATGACGAACTGTATTCCTTATGTGCTGCGAAAATATACTAATAAAAAAGAGAAAAACCCAAAGATGTTTGGATGAAAGTGTATTTCAGGAAAGACAACGTACACTATAGTGGAATTATGTAAGCTATTTCAAATAAAAATATTAATTTTATTGGAATTTAACAAGAATAAAAGGTTAAAATAATTCAAAATATTAACATTAGATAAATGTTTTTTGATCTCCAGAGAGATTGTTTTTATAAAATCACTCTCGCTTGAGGAAATATAACAATTATTAAATCTCTGAAAAAAAATCAAAAGGTCAGAACCCTTTTAAGAATAATCTACAACATATACTGTTACTTAATTGATGAAAGGTAGAATTTTGCAAACTAAACTTTCTCTTCTCTGCCCCAACTTGTTTTTTTATTAAAAAGGTTCTTTCAAAATGGTACATTATTTATGAAAGAATGGATCAGAGAGTGAAGAATCTATTTTTCCATTTGTCTGCCTTCACTAAGATTCAGCATGCAAGAAAAAATTCTATCAGGGAGAATGAACCTAGTTTTAAATTTACTTAACATTTATTTAAACACAATTTTGAAAGATAGGCAGTAAAATAATAAACTATAATACATATATACCTATGTTAGTGGTAAGGTAATTAAGAAACAACTTACCATTTTTTAGGCTTTGATAATGGTTTATATTTGCTGTATTTCACCCGCCATTCAAGAACTTCTTTACAACGCTGACATACTCCATCATGAAGTTTTGCATTAATTTTCTTCAAAAAGAAATAGAAAAACAAATTGAGAATTTTACTTGAGCCAGCATGGCAAGCTTTATAAAAAGGCACATAAAAAGTGTATATGCTTTGTAAAACAATACCCTAACTTTATATAACATTTCATGATATGATTATGTGTGTATATTACTCAATTTGATTCTTTACAAAACCAATAGCTCTTAACAGAGTTCAGCTCAGAATCATCTAGAAAACTTTTTAACCTCCTTGCATGTATATATTAAGAAACCTCACCTATCAATCCTAATGTATATCATATCCTGATGGGTGAAAACTCATATAGTTAAGACAAATGTATTTTACTATATGTTGATTACTCTTTAGTAAGAATGTAATAAAAAACTAGTTTATATTTTTAAGACTATTGTTTAAACAATTCATAATGCTACCAGTGAGTTGATTAAACTGAGAAATTGAAGAATCCTGAATTAGTCTGCAGAGAACAGACTATGAAACTTCAGGTGTGCCAGGGAGGACAGGCTGGAAACAAGAAGGCAGTCCTGACTTGGTTTACTCCTTTTTGCATTCTCAAGTAAGGAAAAATGTTTTAGAACAGTTCCTCCTGCCAACCTGCTTTCATCAAAAATAGAAAATGTATCTGTGGGGCTGGGAATTTAGCTCAGCAGTGTTAGTGCCTGCCTGACAAGTGAGAGGTCATGAGTTCGATCCCTGATATGGGGGGGAAAAAAGAAAGAAAATGTAATTGTGGATGTGAATAGCTTAATGTGCAAAGGGCTTTATGAAGTAAATGCTTTAATTACAATCTTTTTCCCAAAAACTGTTTTTTCTGTAATAGTTTTATATATATATAAAATATATATATAATATATAAATATATATTATATATATATTTTAACATACTCATTTGATTCAGGTCTTAGGTTGAATACTTCCACAAATTATTTTCAGAATTCTCTGATTTCTTTTGGATGAGGAAGGTTGGAAGTGAGCAGAGGACGTTTTAAAATTTTAAGACTTTTTTTGCTTTCTTTCTTTAATGTGTCAAGGAGAAAAAACACATCCCAAAGATAAGATCCTTTGGAAAGCTAATGCTAAGTTGAAAGCACAATGCTTAGTTTAGATTACCTGAAAAAGAAAAGACTTCTGAAAGGTGCTTGGTATTTTTGAAAGTGCTGATGCGATGAACAAATCTGACAAAACATTTACTCAAAGAGCAAATATTTCAAGAGTATTTTCAAAAACCATTAATTAATCCATGAACATATTATATATGAATTAACTCTGGTGAAAAACATACTCTATGACTTAAGAATTATGTAGAGGTTGGTTCCTTTTTGAGCCAGTTCTGTCTGCACTGGCCTCTGTTACCTTTTAATTATGTTTCCACTATAAATGTGATATACACTTTCTAATGAGAACGTTCTTAGAATGCAGAACGTCTCATTGTCTTCTATTTTATTACATGTGCCTGTTAACTTATTAATTAGGCAGCATTATTTGGTTTCCTGTTTGCTTCTGTAATCCAATTTCTGACCAGTGGATCTTGATTTACACAGCCTTGCAGTTTGGAAACTGGTTTCTTTAGGGTGGATCAGCAGGAGAACAAAAAGATCTTTGTGAGAACTTGTCCTGTGAGTGATGTGTGAAGCCGTATAAATGGAGATGCTGTACAGAGTTCACATGACAGACTGGCATGATTACAAAATCAAATTTGATTTCTATGTGTTAAGAAAAGAGTAAGGGAGAGTATGAGAATGAGAGCGTTTTCACTTGGAAGAAAGGTATTGTGTGTACTTTGTTTTATCACATTTTAGCAAACTGGAAGCAAATCCAGTAATGTGAGCAAAGAAAAATAAATCCTAGGGTAGGAATTGTTCCACGGGGCAAAGGGCATGGCGACCTTACCCTGTGTTTACGACTAACCTGATTTTGGCAGTTTTAGTGTATTCGTCACAGCAGATCACAGGTGAAGGGTAAGATTTCAGTTTGCCCAGGTATAAAGCAAAACCTTAATTTTATAAGTAGAAAAGTCTTTCAAAGATGATTTAACAACTATTTTCCAGATTTTTAAGGGGGAAAAAGCTTAGAGTCCACTGAACTTAGAAGTCAACTAAAGAAAACCTTACCTATTAAGTAGAAAGTTTAAAAGGTAGAATAAACTTAAGTATATCAAAGACATTCCTGACACACATCTCTGAAAATGCTTTAGCCATCATTATATTTTAGAGTCAGTGCTATCATCAGGCTGTTGTCAGATAGTGCATCTCCTGTGACATAAAGCAGCAATCCAAACCGGACGAAAACTGTAACTCCCTAGAAGGCAGCAAAAGGGGATTACAGGTACTTCAACATGATGCTGCTGAAAAATATTTCATAAAATAGGGTGTATCATTTAACTGAAGGCTGGTACTACTTTGAGGGAAGAAATCTGAATAGTATTCAAAAGCTCCTAATGTAATTTTTCTGTGGGACTTACATATAACTCTTTAAGAAATGTTAAAAAATAAAACAACTGGGGCTGGGGATTTAGCTCAGTGGCAAAACAGCCTGCCTTGCAAGGACTCAGTCGTGAGTTCGATCCCTGGTACTAATAAAAAAATAAATAAAACAACTACAAATGTTGTATTTTACGGCTTTTAATTAAAAACAATAGGGGCTGAGGATTTAGCTCAGTGGCATAAGCACCTGCCTGGCAAGCGTGAGGTTGTGAGTTCGATCCCTGGTACCAAAAATTAAAAAAAATAAAAACACTAGAAGAATGAAATTCTCAAAGGAAAATGCCAATTTCACCTGCTGTTGAAAATTCATTTCTAATATACTGGCTGTGGTCTGTGCCCTGCTCTAGTCTTCCCCTTAAAAAAAGAATTTCCATCTTGCAGGGCGTAGTAGTGCCTTGTCTATAATTCCAGTGCTTGGGAGGCAGAGGCAGGAGGATGGCCATGAGTTTGAGGCCATCCCAGACTACATAGTGAATCTGAGGTCAGCCTGAACTACTGAACATAGTGAGACCATGTCTCAGTGGTGCCCACCCCCACCTGCCCTGCTCCAGAGAATTTTACTCTAATATAGTAGTTACAATTGTGCTACTCCTGAAGAAAGGAACTTTTATACATTATTTAATTACACTTAAAAGTGTATACTTCTTAGCTTTATAGAAACATTTCCCTGTTCTTGAAAATATGATCCTTATTATTGAAAATGTCTAGGTTATGACTTTGAAATCATAAACTATTTTACTTTATTTATTTATTTTGCTTCTAGGAATTGAACCTAACGTTTTGCTTATGCAAAAAGAACTACCAACAAGCTATACCATGTACCCTACATTATTTTAAGTCCTTTGAACACTGTTGGACATAAAGCATCTTATCAAATAAAATTTTTAAAAAGTATGGAGGAAAAAGGATGAAAAACAGGCAGGAAGCCATCAGGCATGCAGCAGGGAAGCGCACCTGCTGGAGGGGCTTCTGAGCAGTGGGCGAAGCAACTCAGCGTCTGTAAACAGGCTGCCCCTTTCTCAGGGGCAGCACAGCTACAGTTGCTACTGACACACAGCTCCATCTTTCCCAAAAAAGATAGCGTACAATCCAGTGAACAAAATTTTCAAAAACATCCTACAACACAAAGCATTTCACAGAAATGTTTTTACAGTTCTCAGTGTAAGCCTGTTATCATGCCCAGAGTGCAGTAAAAAAGAAGTTCTTCTGAAGAACAGGGTGCAGGCAGAGATGCCCAGTGGTCACAGATCCCCAGAGAAATATACTGTGTATCATATGGCCATCTTTAATAGATACTGTTTTTCTCAACTGCATGCCAAGAACTTTTTGCTCTATTATGGAAAATGTCTAACTTGCAGAAAAGCCATACACACTAGGTCGAGACAATCATTAACAGTTTACCTTATTTGCTTTTTTTGTGTGTACACGTAAGATAAGTGAAAGACATAAGATATTTCATCTCTTCTTACACATCATATCTTAGAAATATACTTTCTCAAAAAAATATATATATACTTTCTCTTATTTAACCATACTGGTACCATACCTAAGAAAACTGAAAAGTCAGTCCATAACGTCAGTCAGTGTAGCCAGTATTTACTGAAATCTCCTAAGTATTTCAGAACTGTTCTCCCATCTCAACCCTAACCACAAAAACCAGGATCAAATCAGTACTCAAGAACTCTTGGCTAGCCAGGCATTTAGCTCAGTGGCATAACACCTGAGTGGTAAGCGTGAGGTCATTAGTTCGATCCCCAGTACCAAACAAAACAAAACAAAACACGCCCCCCAAACCTATTGGCTGCTACCTCTCTCTTGATTTAGAGGTGTCTCCCTCATCTCTTATTTCACAGTTGTTTATGAAAATACCACGCAAGTTATCCTGGAAAATGTCCCATAGCCCAGGTTTGTCTGGTTGTTTTCTCATACTAAAATTTAACTGTTTTACTTCCTATGTTTTCTGTTAATTAGAAATTTGATTTAAAGGCTTGCCTGCATCCAGGTTAGATATTTTTTGATCAGAATAGTGCATAGCTGTTAACTTTTACTACTGTGTACTTTATACTACTCAATGTCAGAAGGTAATATAAAGTCTAGTTCTCACTAGTCAGCAATGCTGAACTTGAGTCATCAGGGATTGCAAGGGAAACAATGTAATACAGGACACAGGATTATTTTGCAATATTCACCCAAAGAATCAAACTCAAAAGAGTGCTGGAGATCTGCCTACATACTCAAGACTCAAAGAATCCAGCTGAGGACCTGGATTCTACAGCAGCGTCCTGCATGAGTCCAGCTGGAGGTCTAGAACTCACAACAATGTCTCATGCAAGTCTGTTTTAAGGATCTGCACTGGGAAGGCCCAAAGCCCAGCGGTAGGAGCTAGAAAGTCTGTGCCAGTGGGATGAAGGACAAGAGCCAGAAAACAACACTCAAAACTCCCCCCAAAAGAACCACAGCCAACCTCAGGGAAGACAAGGACCACAGCTTGGTAACAGCCATGTTCCTATCAGGAAAGACAGCACAGCTGCTCCAGGAGAATCACCAGTACACCATCTTCCTATCCAGGTCTCCTTTTACGTTGTTGGCAACAATCCTCAGGTGGGTGTTTCATACCCAGAACCACAGTGATTCAGGTCAGCTGGGTTTTACAAGTTGCTCATCGGTTAATCCACCACAAGTGACAACTTGATTAGCAAGTGGTGTCTGAGATCTCTTCAAATTACAAATATCAGCAATAGTGTAGAGGTCTTGCTAATATACTGGCCCACAAAAACATGCCACCTCCATTTCAACATGCCCTTTCCTGAATCTGTAAGGTGTGTAACGCTATTTTATTTTGTATTGTTTTTAAAAAAGGTCATTGCAAGTCAGTTTTGAGGTACAGTATACATACAGTAAAATCCATCCATTTTAGGTATACGTATGGTTGTATGGATCTGACAACCAAAATACACATTTCCATCACTCCAAGAAGCTCCCTCAAGCTCCTTGGTTGACAATCCCTTCTTATGGTTGATACATTGTGTCAACTTGAGAAGTTTACAAGTTTAACTAAGAGACTCATCAGGGAGCCAAGGTTCTACTCTGTAAACATCCTCATTCTGTGCAATAGGAGGGCAGGGAGATTTTATGAGTCCTACACCCGCCCAAGGCAGGTGGTTTGCGTGCAGTACAAAGGAGGAAAAGATGCTTGTTTCCCCCTCCCTGTCCTTTAGCTCTTGCTGGCTGCTGCATTTCATGCCATACCACCCTGCCTTAGAGCCAGCTGATTATGGACAGAAACCTCCACAAACTGTGAGCTAAATAAACCTTTTCCTCCTTCATTTTGGGTGTCAGCTATTTTGTCCCAGCAAGGAGAGAAAAATAACAGACACCCCTCTACAACATACTCTCCCAGGCAACACTAATTTTTTTAAACCTATTCCTTTAGTTTTGCTTTTTTGTTATTGTTGTTGTTGTTCCTGTAGTTTTTGCAATTTAAATAAAATGATAAGGTATAGTCATTTGAGGCATTTGCTCTACTTTATCAGTTAATAGTATTCCATGGCATGGATTAGTGTGATGGTTTATTCATTCGAGTTGTTTGTAGTTTGGGGAGTAGGTGCTGTACCACTGAGCTATCTATATTCCTAGGCCCCAGACTAACAGTTTTTAAAACTAGCAGCACCATTTTGCATTCCCACTAGTCACCTGTGAAGACCTAGCTTTCTGAATGCCTTCCGGGGGAGCACCTGAAATTGTAAATATTTTTTGCTTTAGCTATTTGAAAAGAATGGTAGTATTCTCATTATACTTTTAATTTACATTTTCATATCTTCTTATGTGCTTATTTACTACAGTACATTTCTTTAGTAATGTTTAAATATTTGGTCCATTTTTTAAATTTTATTTTTTATTAGTTTGAAGTACACAATGCTCACATACCTTGTGTGGAATTGATACATGGAACATAACACATTTTAATTCCTTTTTTCTTTCCCTTCCCTTCTCCCTCATCCATCTCTTGATCCCCTTCCTATTTGAGAAAGATTGCTCTCCCTATTTCCGATTACCTATCTTTTATTTTGGGCTTTATATTTTATAAGCTTGTATATCTGGTTTATTTCACTTTATATCAGGACTTCATCTATTTCCCTATAGATGACTCAAGTTTATCCTTCATTATGGCAGAGAAGTATTGCATCGTGTGTAAACATCATGCTTTCTTTATCCATACATCTGCTGATGGACATGCAGGCAGCTTCCAGGATTTAACTATTATGAACTGTGGTGCTATAAACGAGTGTGCATGTATCATTGTAACAGGATATTTTTAACTCTTCTGATACCTAAAAGAATAATAACTGGATCAAATGGAATTTCTAGTTTTAGTTTTTTTCTATTTATTAAGACATGAGAATTCTGTACATATTCTGAATAACATCACTTTATCAGATAGCATGACTTGAAAAGACATTTTCCTGATCTGTGCTTTTATTTTCATCATCTACATACTGTTTTCCTAAAAGCAGAACATTTCAATTTTGCTTGGAATTTTTTTTGTTTGTTTGTTTTTGGTACTGGGGATCGAACTCACAACCCTGTGCTTGCAAAGCAGGCACTTATGTTGCTGAGCTAAATCCCCGGCCCAGAACATTTCAATTTTAATAAATACTTTGGCAATTTTATCTTTTATGGACCATATTTTTTTGTGTGTAAAAATCTATGAAATTTTTAAAGAATAGTGAAGTTTTTTTCACTTACATTTTCTTCTGGAAGTTTAGTAATTTTAAGTTTTATATTTAATCTCATACATTTGAAATTAACTTCTGTACTGGTACAGAATACTGGCAGTTCCTTTTCAATTACATATGGGTATCCAATTGTTACACCACCACTGAATTTTTTTTGTACTTTAGTCAAAAATTAAATATGTGCAGCATCTATTTCTAGACATAATATTCTGCCTCATTAATCTATGTGACTACTGTTTCCCCAATACCACCATGTCTTAAAGTTCTGAAATCAGTGAGTTCTTTAATTTTTTTCTATTAAAAATTGTTTATTCTAATTTATTTGATTTTTTAATATAAATTTCAGAATCTGTTTATGCCAACAAGTTTGTTATGATTTTAATTAGGATTAAACTATAAATCAATTTTATGGTGAACTCACATCTTACCAATATTGAATCTTCAACTTCATGAACATTGCATTATTGTGATAAACATTACACTTTGCTGTGATTTATTATTCTCTTCATATACTGATGAATTCAATATACTAATATTTTGAAGAACTTTGTTTTTATGCTCATGAGGGAATCCATGGTGTAGTTTTTTCCTAATAATGTTTTCCTCTGGTTTTGATGTCTAGCTTAAGTTACTTAGAGACTTCATATTCAAAGTTTAAAAGTACTTAAAATAGATGATTTTTAGATATCTTAGAACTTTAGAATGTTTTTTTTTAACAAGCTCAAATTTATATTTTCAAATGTTTGCAAGGGGCTAGGGATTTAGTTCAGTAGTGTACACACCAGACTGGCAAGCACCAGGTCATGAGTTTGATTCCCGGTACCAAAATAAATAAGTAAGTAAATAAATAAATGTATGTTTACAAGTACAATATACTTTTTTTGTTACTACCCCCCATAATTGATACTAACTAAAGAAGCTTTATTTCTTATGATACAGCTAGCTCCTGATTTAATCATATTTACGAAAGGCTTCTAGAAGTCCACTTGATACACATATAAGTATAAATGGGGCAGGTGAGACAGCTATGTTCACATCCATAGAAAACTCTTACATTCTGTCTAGTAGTCTGTGTTCCTTTCTCTATTAGTTCTTCTCCTTCAATACTTTTCTTATATACTAGCAGTGGCATAGATGAAAAATGTTTTAATTGATCTACTTTACAGATTTAAAACATGAGCATTTATATATAAGCATCCACATTGTAAAAAGTTAATAATAAAAATAAATAAGGAGAAAAGTTCTATCACCTGGAGATACTTGTATTTTCTAGCATTTCAAGGGTACTACTTACATAAATTTGTGTTTCCTTATATGTTTCTTTGTGACTTTTTGTCATTAACTTTTCCATATTAATACATATGCCTTTTAAGGATGTTGGCATTGACTGCATTATATTTACTCAGAGAAATAATTTAACCAATTTCCTATTACACACTTTGATTATTTCCAATTTCTGACTGAATATATATCCCACTTTGGTACCAGGGATCAAATTCAGGACCTCTCGGCTTGCCAGGCAGGTGTTTGTGCCAATGAGCTAAATCCCCAGCCCTTATATTTTTCTTTTGTTGTACTAGGGATTAAACCCAGGGCTTTCACTATTATATTCTCAGCCCTCTTTTAAAATTTTTGTTCAGTTCTGACACAGGATCTCATTAGATTCCTTAAACTGGGCTTAAATTTCTGTTCTTTCTGTCTTGGCCTCCCAGAGTTCCAGGATTACATTTGTGGTTGCTATTCTGATAAAGCAGACAAGTCCCAAACCTGTACACATTGATCAACTCAAGTGCATTGTAACTCACAACCCCCCACCCTGAAAAGGACCAAATTTGAATGAGTGTGGTTTATTATTTGGATATCGAAATGAATGTCTTCAAGTATTATCTATCAAAATATGCTTTGCTTTTTGATCCTAGCTATGCCACCACTACCACCACCACCATCACCATCATCGTTTTGAGGATTGGAACTACGTTTAGATTTTGAATTATGCTCTTGTCCCTTTTTATTTTTTGAGACAGGGTCTCGCTAAACCACTGAGTTGCCCAGGTTGGGCTCAGACTTGCAGTCCCCCTCCCAGAGTGCTGGAATTACAGGTGTGTGCCACCGTGTCCAGTAATCAGTACTTTTAAAAGAACAAAAGACACTGCCATTCTCCTTTTCAGATAGGAAACTTTAAAAATCCTTGATAAAATCAACTTATCTAGGATACTGCCTTTTACTTATTTAAAATTTTGAATCTCTGAATCATTTTTTAATGTGATAACAAGACACTCTGATCATCTACCACCGTGAGAAATACATTATTTGGATAACTTACTGAGTTTTACTATTTTTATGTGTTTTACTGTTTCTGGAAATGAGAAGCTCATATTTATAGCCCAGAAATACTTTTGAAGTGAGTTCTAGTAGTAAACTTGGTTTTACTGTGATCTAGGGAGAAAAACATAAAATCAAAGTTATTATAAGTTTACCTTTTTCCAGAAAATTATATTTATACAGCATTTTTTTTCAGAGATTAGCTATCAACATTTTAAGACTTCAAAGAAAATAAGCCAAATCTCTATCAAATAAAATATTAGCTATGCATATATATCAGATATATAAACATTTGGGATTTTAAATGTATAAAATTTTAATTAAAAACTATCTTAGGCAGAAAGGAGGTATATCTCTTCTGTGACATAAAATAGCTAATTTTCTTCCCTGAAGTCTAGTCCTCCTTTCTCTCATTCTTTCTAAATTCATAAGACTCAGTAACAAGCAGAGAAGTAAAAATATGTACTAGGAATACTCAAAACATTTCTCTTGTTCAATGTATTTACAACATAAACTTTTCCCATAGATCAACAAATAATATTTGATTTCTTCTTCCCATTTCTCTTGTGACTGCTGGAATCCTTAACAAATGACATCTGCAACAAAAAACAGTCAGAGTTTCACCCCAAGACCGAATACAAAATGAGTTCTGATCATCTCAAACAGAGGACTATTCTCTCAGTAGTTCTCTCAAAGTTGGTTGAGCTACTATGAGTTGCAAACTCTGTATATTTCAGCAGTCAAGCAAATGACCCATTTTCACTCACAAATATAATTCAGACACTGAAATGGAGCCACACCTGCCTAACAGGCAGAAACACGCAGTGGAAGTACCTTCTTGCAGGGGAGGAAACCTATTACAGCAATTTTATTTTCGAAAGTATATTTTACTCCTGTGTGTGCATGAGGGGCAGGGCTGAGGACAAAGCCCAGCAACTTGCACCTGAAAGGCAGGCTCCGTGCTGCTGAATGACAGCCCCAGCCCTACTCACTTGTAAAGAAAAATTAAAACAGTGCTGCAAGTATTTTAACAAAGAACTGTTGTGAAGCTGGATTCTAACAACTAAACGCTGCCCTGATAGATCTATTGCAGTTTTAAAAGGACTAGTTAGAGCTTGAACAAAGAACTCTATTGTGAAGATTTTTAAGTCTGTCCATTTTGGTCCAATTTAGAAAAGTACATATCACAAATGGTATAAAAAAAGGTTATTTGTAGTGCTGAGGATCAGAGATAGGGTCCTGCACATGCTAGGCAAGCACTATACCACTGAGCTATGTTACATCCCGAGTCACAAAGTATTTCTAAGAAAGGGTCCACAGAAGGAATTATCTTTAGACAACAGGGAAATTTTGTCTTACAGTTGTGCGGACCACAAATTCAAAATGGCTAAATTTGCATATTTACCTAAGGGGTAAAAGGAAGGATTGGGATTATTGCTACCAGCCATCTGAGATTTCCAATTGACTCTTTTAAGCATAAAAGCATCTACGCCTTAAGTCATCTCAGGATTATACTCTGGGCTAATGATATTTGGTGCCCAACATGACCAGAACACATGACCTTCAAGTCACAACAACCACAATCAAGGTGCTGACAATCCACCGGATCTTGCATGACCAAATTAAAGATAAGTACATTATTTTACTAATTATATAGCTGAGACACAATTAGCAAATAGAAATCTGTTGTAGGAGGCTATTTGTCAAAGGTAACAATCCTACCTTTATCCCATAGGTAAATATGCAAAATTAGCCATTGTGAATTTGTGGTCCCCAACATACAGAAATTAAAATGTGAGTACTAAGTATTTTAAGGTAATATATTTTCAATGATCTTTGAGTACCTTTTAGTAAATAAATAACCCAAGACAAATTTCTCTGTATAATATAAACAGCTTTACTGTGAGATTTAAGGGAAGCAAGCCTTTCTTCCTCAAAATTTCACTAAAATGTTTGAAAACATCTCTTCAGCAATAGGTTTTCTTTTCTGAAAATAGACTTCAGCTAACAGGCAGCTGTTCCTTTTAAGATCCTTTGCTTTGTCCTCTCACTCAATATTCTTTGTCTCTCAACTCAGGTGCCTGCCTGTTCAGTCTTCCTTTCTTTTTACTACTTGTAAAACTTGTGATCTACTAAATGCATGAAGACAGCCTCAGCGATGAGCATAATGAAAATGACATTCAAAACTACATCTCCAAGCCAGGCATGGTGGTATACTCCTGTAATCCCAGCACTGGGGAGGCTGAGGCAGGAGGATCATTGCAAGTTTGAGGCCAGCCCAGGCTACAATGTGAGCCCAAGGCCAGCCTGAACTGCATAGTGAGAAAAGGAAAAACCAAACCAAAACACCCACTACATCTCCAAGGTGAAATACTGTTTCTGTAGAGATTCTAATGTTTCAGATTCCATTAGAGATATCCATCTTCCCCTCATGGGAGACCTTGACACACATTAAATTCATGAACTACATAGCAGTTACTATCTTAGCAATAAAATCTGTTCCTCCTCAGTCCCAAACATCATCTTTAAAATGGTTTCCAGTCAGCTCAAATAAACAAACTTCAGGGCTCTTCGCAGTCTACTTTCACCAACAAACCAGTGATGACAGAATCACTTCTACAATGTTCTTCACTTTTTCTCTATCTCCCTACTTCTCAGATATTCATTCTCGAGATAATGATAAGTGAGGATCATGAAATGAAGATCTGATCAGATGAAGACGGATTAAAAAGAAGATGGTAGAAGGGAAACCAAAATGCCATATTTTTCTTTTTCATGATAAAATACACGTGACATAGAGCTCATTATCTTAGCCACTTTCAAATATACAGTACAGTGGTATTAAAATACATTCATGTTGCTATGCAGCTGTCACTACATACATCTTGGGAACTCTTTTCATCTTGCAAATTTAAAACTCCATAGTCATTAAACAGTAATCCTCATTCTCTTCTTCCAGGTGACTACCACTCCATACACTTTACTACTTTACCTCGGGTGAGTGGTATTATAAAGCATTTGTCTTACTGTTAGCTGTTTCATTTAGCATAATATCCTCAAGGTTTATAGATGTAGAATATCAGAATTTCATTTTTTAAGGCTAATATTCCATTGTGTGTATGAAATACATTTTGGTTACTCACACTTCAGTAGGCAGTTGGGTTGCTTCTGTGTTTTACCTAACACACTGTACAATATATCTTCAAGACTCTGCTTTCAATTCTTCCAAGCATGCACTCAGAAGTAGGATTGAATGCTCATATAATTGTATTTTTCATTTTTTTTGAAGAGCCCTCATGCCATTTTCCACAGTTGCTTCACCATTTCATATTCCCATCAGTAGAGCACAAAGTTTCCAATTTCCTTATGGGTTCACCAACACTTTAGGAAAAAAAATATTAGCCATTGTAATGGGTATGAGGCTGTATCTTGCAGTAGTTTTGATTTGCAGTCCCCAATGAGCAGTGGTATTGCATGTGTTTTCTTGTGTTTATTGGGCATTTGTGTGTCCTCTCTGGAGAAATGTCTAAAGTCCATTTTAAAAACAGATTGTTTGGTTTTCTGCTGTTGAGCACTGAGAGTTCTCCATAAATTCTGGATATTAATCTCTTATTTCTACATGATTGCTTTTTTTTTTTTTTTTTTTTTTTGGTACTGGGGATCGAACTCATGATCTCACGCTTGCCAGGCAGGCGCTTATGCCACTGAGCCAAATCCCCGGCTCTTGGGTCGCTTTTTTATACTGTTGATAGTGGCTCCCCAACCTTTTTGGACTAGGTGACTGAACCCAGGACCTTCACACTGAGTTTCACCCCCAGCCTTCCTTCCTTCATTCATTCATTCATTCAACAGGGTTTGGCTAAGTCACCAGGCCTGGTTTAAATTTGTCACTGAGGGGCAGCAGCACCCTCCCATGCTCCAGAAGCGATCAAGCTGGCCAGGAAGCAGTGCCCTCCCAGTGAGTCAGCCGGCTGATTAGGAGGAATACAGGCTGAGATTATAGCAACTGAGGAAAAGAAAGAACTTAGTGCTTGTATTGTTTGATTCACTTTGCAGACCTGAAGTCAGTAGTTTTAACATCTGTTTAGAGGACAACAATATGCAATATAGTAACTACTGTGGATTTCCTACTGGCTTGTTTTTGAAGTCCAATACTGTTGTCATTGTTTTATTTTGTTGTATTCCCTCTGAAATGAAAAAAAATTTTTTTGATTATGTTCAGCAACAATAAAGTATACTTTCTTCTTAATGGCACATGGGACATTTAGGATAGATCTAGTTGGCTTGCTGTGTTCAAGTCTTATTTCTTTGCTTATCTTCTTTCTGGTTATTCAATCTGTTATTGAGAGTGGGATAAAGAGGTCTCCAACTATTTTTATAGAACTATTTCTCACTCCACAGAATATGCTGGCTGGTTTTTAGGAACATCAATATTTCTGTTATATTCTCTTTGTCATATTAAACTTTTTTTTATTAATACAGTGTCCTTTGTCTCTTGTAAATTTTTAAAATTTAAGACTTTTTTTTTCCTATTCTCTTTTGATTATTATTTGCATAGCTCTTTTGGTTTTTTTCTTTTCTTTTTTTGTTTTTCCCTTTTTCATCCTTTCACTTTTAACCTATTTATTTTTGGATTTAAAGTCTCTTGTAGGCCAGGCATAGTGGCATACTTCTGTAGTCCCAGCACTTGGGGACACTGAGGCAGGAGGATTGCCATGAGTTCAAGGCCAGCCTGGGCTACAAAGTGAGTTTAAGGATAGCCTGAATTGCAAAGTAAGATCCTGACTCGATAAAATAAAATAAATAAAATAAAATAGTCTCTTGAAGAGAAAATACAGTGAAGTTTTATTTTTAATTCATTCTGTCAATCTCTGCCTTTTGACTAAAGAGTTTAGTCTAGAAACATTTAAAGCTAAGTACTGATGAGGAAGGATTTACTTCTGTTAGTTGTTCTCCACATGCTTTCTAGTTTTTGCTTTTGTCTCTCATTCTGTCTTCTGTTGTGTTTTACTGATTTTTACAGTACAATGTCTAAATTCTTCTTTTGCTCCCCTCCCACCCCCCTTCATGGTGCTGGGGATCGGACCCAGGGCCTTGTGCATGTACGGCAAGAGAGCTATCATTGAGTCGCATCCCCAGCCCTAGTAAATTGGAATTCTTCTCTCATTTTATTTTATGTATATTCTATAAATTGTCTGCTTTCTGGTTGTCACAGGAACTGTATTTAACAATCTAAAGTTGTAACACTAATTGTGTAACAGCTTAACTTCAATAACATACAAGTGCTCTGTTCCTTTAAGATCCATCTTCACCTATTTCAGACATTGATGTTACAAAATTCTTTCTTTACTTTGTTATGTCCAAAAACACAAACAGCACTTTTTAATACATTTATCTTTAAATTATGTAGAAATCAAAATGGGAGTTATAAGCCAAAGTTATATTAACACATTACACTGTTTTCTTAACTGTAGTTTCTTAAAGAGAAAATAAAAATCAGTTGTATGCTGTTTTAGAACACACTAGCTTTTATAATTGTCCATAAGTCTACCTTTACTGAGATCTTTATTTCTCCATACAGATTGATTTTTTACCTAAACAGCAGGTCTAATGGTAACAAACTCCTTCAGTTTTTATATGGGAAAATATTTATCTTTTACTTTTGATGGGCAGTTTTGGCAGTTATAAGATTGTTGGTTGACAGTTTTTTCTTTGCACACTTTAAATGTATCAGCCTACTGCCAACTGCCCACTGAGTTTTTAATAAGAAAACTAATTGAGGATCTTTCTGTATTTGTTTCTATCTTAGTCACTTTCTTGTCACTAGACACAATACCTGACACCCACAATTTAAAGAAGGAGAGGTTATTTTGGCTCACAGTTTCAATCCATTGTTGCTGGCTACAGTGAAAGTAAAGCACAGTAGAAAGGTAGAGTAGAGAAGCTGTTTATGTCATGGTGGCTGGGAAGCAGAGAGCAAAGGGAAGAGCAGGGAGGGAGATGAACCCTTTCAGGCCATGGTCCCAGTGAACAGCCTCTCCCAAGCAGGATCTGCCTCCTAACTGTACATTTATCTATATGTGGATTAACCCACCGATGTGCACAGCACCCCCGTGACCCAATAGCCTTCCACAAATCATGTGTGAGCACATGAAGATTCAGAGGACATTCTAGATCACAACAGTTTCTAACTGTTTGATTATAATGTGTCTCAGTGTGAATTTTTTTTCTTTCTTTCTGTTTTGGTACGGGGGATCGAGCTTGAAACCCTGCAGTGGCCAGGCAGACACTGTGCTGCTGAGCAATATCCCTGGCCCAGTGTGAATTCCTTTACGTTCATTTTATTTGAAGTTTTTGGAGGTACCTAAATGTTTCCATTCATCTCTTTTTATCAAATTTGGGATACTTTCTCTCACTATTTCTTCAAACATTCTCTTTGCCCCTTGCTCTGTCTTCTTTTACAACTGCCAGAATACACATGCTGGTCTGCTTTCCCATAGGTTCTTTACACTTAACTCACTTTCCCTCAATTTTTTTCTTTTTATTCCTTATACCCCTTCATTTCAATTTTCTTTCATTTCTTTTATATTTTCTTCCTTCCAAAAGTGTCTCTTAATCTGTCTAGTGAACTTTTCACATCACTCATTGTACTTTTCAGTTCCAAAGTTTCTTTTTGGGTTTTTAGGTTTTCTCTGTCTTTACTGATGTTTCTGTCATGTTCATACATCATTTTCTTAATTTTCTTCACATCTTTCTTTAGTTATTTGATAAATTGCTTTAAATACCTTGTTTAATCTACAATCATCTCTTTTTCAAAGGTAATTTCTACTGATTTGCTTTTTTCCTTTGAATGGACCATGTACTCTTTTTTTCTTTATATAGCTTAGGCTTTTATTTACTGAAAACTAGACATTTGAATCTAATCAGATAATTTTTCTGAAAGTCTGATTCTCTCCTTCCTTTGGGGTTTGCTGGCCCTTTATACTATTATTGTATGATGTCATTCTGTCAATAATAAGCCTGAGGAATAAACTAAGAGCTTATCAAATTTTCTGTACTTGTACCTTCCCTGGGCATGTGCAGTGACTTTTAAAATTCCTCCATATTTGTATTTGCTTTTGAATGTTCAGTTTCAATATCTGACTCCCAAAGGGGTAAAAGGAGAAAAATGAAGGTTTTGGTTCTGTAAGTCCCCTATCCATCACTTCAGCCAGAGGAGAAAGGGGCTAGCATATATGAGAGGAGTGAGTATGAATCGGCACAAAGTGCTGAAACTGACAAACCTGTATGTATCAAGTCCCTGAATTCAGACATTATTTTACAATCATATGGTGCTGTATACAGACTACCTGATTTCTGGACTTTCTCACTATCAGAAAAACAGAGTTTATATCAGTAGTTTCTTTCCTTTTTTCTATTCCTTGAATTTCATTAAATCTAAATATATTGAAGGCTGAAAAACTGTTCCTCTGTCTTTACTCTTTCCTGTCTATAAATCCTGTCCTAAGCAATAAGATCAAAAGTCAGATTAAATCTCAGTTAAGACATATAAAATCAGGAACATGGATAGAAAACATGGATAATAGCTAAATAAGTAATTCTTGGGGGATCTACTTCTGTTGTTCATATGCCCCTACCTTATCACAGACAGAAAATGGTATAACTTAACTTATAGGAGAGTAATGAATAGTTGGGGGAAGGAGGAGGAGAGATCCTAATATATCTCTCAACAGAGGACATCAAAATTAAAGGTGCTATGTACAGCATGTGCGTGTATGTACCTTATCAAGAGATCTACTATACTTTTGCAACTCTTGCTTGGTTATGTTTCTGGTCAATGTTTATCTATAAAAGTCTTCAAGTGATTTCACATGCATGAGATATGGTTGTACTTGGGTCAGATATCTTAGGGAACAGTTGCTAACAGTTCACTATAAAGCAAGTCTTTTTGGTTATCATAAAAATAACAGCAACCTAAATAATTTGTACATAAGAATGCTACCATAAATCTACGAACCACACACATAATCCTTTATAAAAATTCTCCCTGCTATTTTTACAACATTCTTGTGGTTAGGGTAGACACAATTATCCTCAATTTGCAGATGAGAAACCTGATGCTCAGAGAATTAAGAGATTTGCTTGAGGTCACAGAATTAATGAGCAGCAGCACAGGAGAACCATAAAGATGCTTCTTAGTTTAGGGCATGCTATTAAATTACAAGTGGAAAGTGTTCCTGGGTAGCTCTGTCTTCTAAATATTAAAAATAAAGCAAAATAAAATAGTGAGAAACAAAGCTTATCCCAGTTCTATACAGTGTATATTTCAATTTGTATAGTGTTATGATGTATTGTAATACTTGTATATCAACTGCTTTGCCATAAGGGCTCAACTTGCTGGTTTGCCCCTACGGTAATCTTTTTTTTTTTTTCTTTTTTCTTTTTGAGACAAGGTCATACTCTGTAGTTCAGGTTGGCCTTGGGCTCACTTTGTAGCCTGAACTCTGTAGTTCAGGCTGGTCCCTAAGGTAAATTGTTACAATATATAGATTATCATTTGTTTAAAAAGCACAAAACAAACCACAGTGTTAGAAAACATCATTTAGAGAAGAAAATACTCTTTGTTAAACAGTGTTCTCAGGGAGAAGACTACTTTTCCATCACCTTCTCAGATTTTTCAGTGCCTTCAGAGCTAAACAATGAAGGATAACTAAATGGTGAGCAACATGGGCCAACCTGTGCACAATTCAACTGGAATGTGAAAAACCCTCCTCAGGCAGCAAATGTGTAGTGTCACCAGGCTACACACGGTTTTATAACCACTCATTTGAAGCTAGTCATAATGTGAGACCTTGTCTGACTGTAAGGTATGCCCCAAGTTAGTGATCTTAAAAGAGACAAACTACTGACCTTGTTTAACATGTATTAAATTAAAAAAAAATTCCTTTCCTCCTAAAACCGTATTTTAGGAATTTGTGGATTTAACTCTTGCAAGCATAATTGGTAATATCCACAAACCAATTTTATTTTTTAAAAATAAATCTATATTTAAGTTATTTGGGGTGTGGTGTAAGAAGATAATTATCATCTAGAATATAGTTAGCTTCTGTGAGGAGAGCTACCTTGCTCTGGCCATAGTAGTATGTCATAAAAACAATCTGTTTATACTGATAATAGAATCAGGAGTCAAGTCACATGAGGAAAACTTGGGTTTGTACCACAATTCATTTAGTTTGAAGCTCAGTTTTTACATATGACTAACAACCTTCAATTGTGAGTCTTTTCTCATTTTTAAAAGAGAAATAGCAGAAAGATGGTTCTGATGATGAAAATATACACTACTACGAGATAAAATTAAATATACATTTTGAGTGAAATATGCAAACTACCTGTAACAAAATGCAGTACTACAACATTTCATTTCTATGGCTTATCTAAAATCTAAATTTGTCCTGCAATCCTTTCTGTTTTATTCTCAAACCTACCCTGTGGTAGGTGGAGGAAAGAAAGTGTTACTGTTATTTGTTGTTATTCTAACTTACGGAATGGATGTAACTCACCCAAGGCTTTATAAAGCATGACTCAGTAAACCAGTCTTACCAGTCAGGAGTCTGCTGTGTTGTTGTGACCCCAACTTTAGGGCTCTCCTCAACATAGCAAAATATAAAAGTGTCCTAGGTTTAAGTTCAACACACCCTATGGTGTGACCAGCTCTCTGCTGCCTACAGGAAAAACTCAAAAAGTATGAGCTAGTATATACTTGACACAATGCTAGGCATCTCAAAGAGTTCAAAGATTTATGATGTGCAATCCTTTCTCTGGGGTGCTTAAAGTCTAGTTGGAAATACAAAAGCAGTAGACATAAAGTCCATCTGAAGAGCAAGCAAAGCACTCTTAAGAATTAAAAAGGTGTTTAGAATAAGAGATTAACTGGCTGGGTTCTTGGAATGGCTTTCAGAAGGGTTTTAACAGAGGAGGAGTCATGGCACACCCAGACTAATTCACACCCTTGCAGATCTAGAGGCTGTATCATTTCATTCAACTCCAACCCCACAGAAGTAAGGTATCTCTACCGCTCATGACAAATTTGTAAAGGTGTGACACAGGGAAAAGGCATTTTGTGCTTTTCAATGACTACTGTTAATCCAAAGTAAATTAAGTCTTCAAAAAGTTTGAAAGTCTACAGTGCTACCTGTTTACAACAGCAATTCCTTTTCCTGCTTACGTTCCTTACATCTCTACAGTCAGATATTAAAACTAGAAACAGGGTTCAGCCACAAGTTGAAACAAGAAAGATGCTGTTTGTAGTTATTCACACAGGCTGCTATGTTTCAGCTTTCCCTGAAATGCATGTGACTTGATTCGGGACAAGAGTTAGGTGATTCAGAGAGTTGCTTTTAGGAGAGGAGAAACCCCCTATTTAAATGCCAGGGTGTCTGAACAATTTGGAACCGTTAATTCAGTCCCATCCCCTTGTGGTAACTGGGTTTGAACCCAGGACCTTAACACTGAGTAAGTATATCATCAGAACTTTATTTTCGAGACCGGGTTTCTCTAATTCACCAAGTTGCCTGGGCTGCGCTCTAACTTGCTACCCTTCTGCCTTTGGCTTCCCAGAATGCCTGGGTTACAAGTGTGCTCCACCAAGTTGGGCTCATTTCAGCTATTTTTTTTTCAAAGTCAAAACTTTTTATCATAAGAAGTTCTTAGTGAAGCTGAGCACGGTGATGTAATCTCAAGCTACTTGGGAGGCTGACAGGAAAATTCCAAGTTTGAGGTCAGGTTGGGCAACTTAGCAAAACCCTGTCTTAAAATAAAAAGGGTTGGGGTATAGCTCAGTCACTGAGTGCTTCCCTAGCATACATGAGGCTCTTATATCACAAAAGTAGGGGGAAAAAAATCCTCAGTACTGGAGAAAAAAGAAAACAAAACCAACCCTTAAATCCCCAAAAAATCTCTCAGTAAAAAATTACTAGTTTGCTCACTATTGTTTCTTATACAGTGGTCTTGCTGTCCTGGCTGGACTATCAACACTGTAAGGTATTTCGTCTCCAGCTGCCTACCACAGACACAAAGCAACAGCAGGCAGACTTTAAATTTTTCTTCTCTAAGGCATCTCTACCACCCCAACTGGGTTCTTGGTTTACCACTGCTTCTTCTACCACACGTCTTCTTATATTCTGGAGTATATTCCTTAAGTGTCATTTTCTTAAAAAATTTTAGTCTAAATGATTCTTTAACTCTGACAGTCAAGCTACAAGTTAGCTCTATAAAGAATTCTAAATTCAAAATACTTCCATTTAAGCATTTTGTAGATCTTACCTTATTTTTTCACAAGTATAAGAAGTTTGATGCCTAGTAAGATAATGGTTGCTTTGTCTGTAATCTTTTAATCTTTTTGCCAAAGCTAGGAGGAATTTCTATCACTTGAAATCAAAACCATCACAATGACATGCATAATTTTTTTTCTTTGTGGTACTGGAGATTGAACCCTGGGCTTTTACTCTAAGCTACAGACCCAGCCTTCCCCTCTCCCTTACTTATGTCGAGAGGGTCTTATTAAGTCACTAAACTGCCCATGTTGGGACTGAATTGTGTTTTCCTGCTTCAGCCTCCCTGAGTGGTGTGATTACAAGTACAGGCCACCATGTCTGCTTAAGTAGTATCTTTTCCACAATATTCCTGGAAACTACTCAATAGAACCCTTCTCTCTGAAGCACTAAGGTTGTCTTCAACCCTGGGAAAATGTTTCTCCTTTATTTTTAAATTCTCTTTTCTTCGCCTTTATTGTCTTCTGGATTTCCCTTAGAGTGCCTTTCTTATAGCTGGACCTTTCGTATCTCAAATTCCTCTACCACTTTGGGTGTTTGGACAAGGTTTTAGGCAAATCTGTTACTTAATCTCCCAAATTACTAGAGTGATCTTTAAACTCCCATTCAGCTCTCCCATTAAGATGTTTACATTTCAGCAGTGACTACTGTAGTTTTTAAGAAAATCGTAAGATTTTTTTTCAGCATTCTATCCTTGTTTCAGGAATTTTCAGAGCCTCTCAATCCTTAAGAGATAGCAATCACAATTCCTTACGTTCACTTCTGTCTCTTGCATTACCTCTCTGACCTGTGCACGGGAAGTAAAGCTTTTCGTCACGTATCTCATGACTTTATTTTCCTAAAAATGTTAGTGCTGTTTAGCAAGCTACTCATATTCACAAATGAGGGCCTAGATGTACACTAGCCAACACAATACCCACAGATAGCTATAAAAGGAATTAAACTGAAATAAAATTAAAATCTAGTCCCTCACTTGCACCCACCTCATTTCAAGTGCTCAGTAGGTACACATGACTAGCAGTTACCGTTCTGCATAGCACTGATAAGGACTAGTTAGGCCACCACCGCGGTGTGCTGGACAACACTGGCATACACTAACCAGCACAGAATGGATTACTAAGGCAGCAATGAAAATCACTACTGCCTTCAGAGAGAATTTATTTTGCGGGGAGTGCTCTTTTATGTAGAGGATCACATCATCTGCCAATAACTGATAATTTCACTTCTTCCTTTCCTATCCCTATTCCTTTTATTTCTTTCTCTTGTGTGATATCTATGGTTAATGTTTTGAGTACTATTCTGAACAGGAGTGGTGAAAGTGGACATTGGTGTCTTGTTACTGATTTTAAAGCAAAAGCGCTCGGTTTTCCCCACTTAATATGTTCCAGGCTGGGGGTTGATAGCTCAGCGGCACAAGTGCCTGCCTGGCATAGGAAAGGTCATGAGTTTGATCCCCAGTACCAAAAAAAAAAAGATATTGCCATTAGGTTTGTGATAACTGCCTTTTATCAGACTGAGATAAGGTCTTCTATATCTATTTTCTTAACAGTTTTTATCATAAATAGGTGTTGAATTTTGTCAAAGGTTTTTTTTTTTTTTGGCATCTATTGAAATAATCGTGTAGTTTTTGTCCTTGCTTCTATTTGGAAATATTTAAAAATTTGTTTATTAGTACAAGTTTGCAATATATAATGACTACTATTTCATTTGATACATGTACGTGACACATCTTTTTTTTTTTTGTACTGAGGATCGAACTCATGACCTTGAGCTTGCCAGGCAGGCCATTATGCTGCTGAGCTAAACCCCCGGCCCTACATCTTTTTTTGTTTAATGTGCCCCTTTTTCCATCCTCTTTCTCCCCTCCCTTCATCTGCTATTTCCCCTTCCATATGCAGTAGATCTATGTCTTTGTTTCTTTCTATGTATCTTTTATTTTGCTCTTTACTGTATTTATATTCTAGAGCTCTCAGATAAAAGAAACCATACAAATTCAAGCTTGTGTGTCTGATTTATTTCACTTAACACCATTTTCCTACGAAAATGTAGGTTCAGATTCATCCTGCTTTATAGCAGAGTAGTATTTCACTGTATATAAAAACCACATTTTTTTAGAGCTGGAGGTTTAGCTCAGTGGTACAAGCGCTGGCCGGGCAAGCGTGAGCTCGAGTTCGAGCCCTGGTACAAAAAAAAAAAAAAGAATAAATGGTAAAAACCACATTTTCTTTATCCATTCATCTATTGATGGACATATAGTCTGCTTCCATATGGAAAAAAGGAATGAAGAAAAGAAGATGTGTTATGTACATGTACCAACCTGGCATGGGGAATGTAATCATTAATGCACTTCAACTATACTAATAAAAACTAAACAAAAAAGGCACATGAATTCAGATACTAATTATACAATCCTCTTTGGGTGAGAAGATAAAAATTAACAGCTTATAGCTTTTGCTTTAGTATGCACAAGAAATACACTGCTTCCAAATGTTGGGGTTCCTTGTTAAGCCAAGACCAAAATGATCAAGAATACTCCTTTGCCTTTCTCTTTCATGATATTTCTTTACTTTAGAGTTGTTCTGATGTTGTCTTAGCATTAATATAAAGTGTTATTGGGAAAAAAATCTTAACTTCCAACATTGTAACAGAATCATACTGTGTAGCTGCCTTAGTCTAATCCTACTACTTTACACAGTAACTTAAATGTCCTGAATTTTACATTTTGTTCACCCACCTAGTATATATATCATAAGGATCTCTACATTCAGATATATAATGAAACAGTTTGTTCATTTCTTAAAAATGATCTGATCTTTGTCAGAAAGCACCAACGGGGTCAAAACAGTTCCTTTCAGGTACTTGTGCAGTTTCCTGGATTTCTACTTCCTCCTCTTTCTCCACAACCCACCAGGTATACAAGGGGTTGTTTACTAGCTTCCGAGAAGGCATCTGTCCCTGTGCTGCTTTTCCTAAGGCTCTTTTTTGCTGACAGTATCTTCTTCAATTTTCTAAAATCTAAGTTTTGTTTTTCCTTTTTTTTTTCACTAAAATTGGAAAGATAAATGTGCTTTCAGTAAGCCATTTTGAATTAAAAACTTTAGTAAAATGCAGCTGATTTTTCTTATTAGACAACAAAAAGAAGACCTTAATAAACACGTCCCTAGAGAAAGCTTAAAGTTAACCACCACAGAAAGTTAGAAATTTTTGGTTTAAATACACTAATAAAGAACTGACCTTGAGATCCTCAAAGAACTGCCCATAGTTAAATAATAAATGTAACTTCCAACACCATTACATACGGAAAAGAAGTAATACATTCTTTATGTAGATGGCAGAAGACTTACCTCACCTTTGGCTTTATCAAAAATTAGACCATGTCATTCAAGTTTACAAGAAATGTAGTATCTTATGATAAAGGCTAATGATGGCATACTGAACATTCACATCCACAAGTATATATCATGATGTCAACTATATGATGACTTCAGTGACATGAGTAATTTCAAAACAAACAAGTCAAGCCACCCGGTAGGAAAAGGCTAAGCATTTAATAATGTATAAATCTTTACAGAACAAAGCATTTAAAATAATCCCTAGCTTAGCTTAGTATTTCATGTCCATGATGCTGTCAATGACTTACAGTATCTAATGATTTCCAGACTGTGTTTGAGTAAAGCTGTAATAGAATTCTGCTGATACAAAACAACTTAAACATTATTACATACTCATAGTTCCATCATCTACAAGATACTTCCTGGTTAATGGCATACAAGTCTTTTAAAACCAAAATAAGCAAGCAAGCACAGAGACAACCAACCAGGCAATCACACATACAACTTAGCTCTTTAAGGACAATTTGAAAAATATTAACTTTAGTACATAAACTCAGTTGTTCCAATTAGAAATGAACTTCATAAACTATCAAAGAACTGCCCATCATAAAGTTCTAAAAATGTATTCAACCTAATGAATAAGCAGATGATAAGAATTAGGATTTCAATTGACATAATCAGTTCCAAAGCTATAGAAAAGTCCAAGTTCATTCCTGATATTTTTAGAAGCCAAAAACCCTATAGGGACCAAATTAATCACTGTTGGAAAACTCAGATCCCACTGGTTTCCTTTCATATACAGAAAGATTATCTGAGGTTGCACATATAAGCAGTAAGGATGATCCACCAGGATGATTTTCCACAGTTACAAACACTGTTTCTGAAAAAAGGAGCTGATGATCCAGGTACCTATGTGCCCCTCTCCTTGGTCACTCCAAACCTGTGACTTAAAGTTTCTTTTAATATATTTCCTATTTCTTAAGATAAGGTTACATTTGAGAGAAAGGGGTGGTGGTCATATGAGTGTGTTCATGTGTGAAAATTCACAGAACTGTATTATGATTGATGTGATTTTCTATTTTTATCGGTTATACTTGAATAAAAGTTTAATTAACGAAAATATTTCATATTTACCTTTTCCCACCTTTAAAACTAGTAGACTGAGATTCCTGAATGAAGAATTTGTATCATACTCATTTTTGTCAGTGATTGGTACATAGTGGGTCAATAAAAAAAATTATTACAAATTGGTAATTGATTATACATTGTCAGGAAGAACTATCTGATTTCCATTTTTATATAGGAACCTTATAGGATTGTGCCATAGGGGATATATATTATATACAACACATGGTTAAAAATGCTTGAGTTTGGGAGTTTGGGAGTTTGGGAGATAGATGGCAGTTATGTATGTGTGTAAGAAGGGGAAGACGCTTAGACAGGTATACTAGTAGCTAACATGACATCACCATATGTGCAATAAGGGCAATAAATGCCACAGGAAGGACAGGTACACATCAACCAGGAAGGCACAATTGAGAGAATAGCACATGAGCATGATGAACGTCTTAGTAAGATGAAAAAAATGGACTAGCAATTACAAAATGCTTAGCACTGTGTGTCAGATGGAATATGAACATTTTCACAAACCCTGAATAATACAGAACAGCAAAACCCAGCAAGACCCAGAAATAATTTGCCCAACATCACACAGCCAGTAAATAGCAAACAATTTGAACTAAATCTTTAGAATCCAAGATCAGTGTCTCTCTACCAATCCATTGTCACTGCAGACATGGTGTTTTTTGTTCATTTGTTTGTTTTGTTTGGGGAGACAGGGTCTCCCTCTGTAGATTAGTTCAGGCTGAACTTGAACTCATTTTGTAGCCTAGGTGGACCTTGAACTCACAGTGATCCTCATGCCTTAGCTTCCTGACTGCTATAGGATTACAGGTATGTGCCACCACTCCTGATGCTGTAGACATGGTCTTGAACAAGAGCTTGATACTCTGGACCAAAAAATCCAAAAGCTCACAGCTGAAACTAGCAGGACTTGCTTTTGCTACCCAATTGATAACCTTAAAAATGTCTTTATTCTTTGAATTCAAATGACCAAAGCCAAAAACACAAAAATAAACAAGAAAAACCACCAGTCATATATCTATTTATAAGAATACCCTAAAAAAGGGCTGGGGATTTAGCTCAGTGGTGTAAGCGCCTGCTTTGCAAGCACGGGGTTGTGAGTTCAATCCCTGGTACCCAAAACAAAAAAACCCCAAACAAACAAACAAACAAAAAAAACCCCTAAACTAATAGCACTAGAATTTTAATTCACAACTTAAGACAAATCCATTCAATTATCCTTTTTTGGTTAAAAGACCTCATTTAACTACTGAAATTGCCCTAGGGTGCAAACTGTTGGGAGATCACACTGAGGCCAAGCGGAGCAGCCTTTAGAATTCATCAGCTGGCTTCCTATGTTAACTTGTGAGTCTGGGCCAGGCCTGAGTGACTCGCCTGATGAGGCAGCAGCTGGATGCAGAAACAGAACTTTCTATGCTAGTGGCACAGTTGAGGCCTGTGGTGGCCTGTGACACTCTGATGTCTCTGAAGGCAAGATAACACTGCAGCTGCGGGTACGAATTCTCTCTCAAATTTTCAAGGGCAATACTGCCAGCCTTAGAGATCAAATGGTTCTTTCCTTAAGCAAAGATTTACTGCTTGGAATTTCTTCATCCATTTCTCAAAGCCTTGCTCATTTTTACGCCTTCTGCCTCGGCTGTCCCCTGCATGTCTCTGTGATATGTTATGGACCCAATAAATAGTGGGTAACTCTGAGAAGTTGCTTTCTTAGCACAAGAGTGCTGACCTTCCCAGGCACTCGATACCATATCACTTTGCCTATTGTCTTTTATCCTTCTCAGTACACTCATCTATACGATCGGGAGCCTGGCCAGCTCCTGCTACAAATTATATAAGAGAAGCTTTTATTCTCATGCTTTTGTCACATGTAATGTAGTGTATTCATTTTGGCAAAGCATAAACACCTATTTGTACTCTTGTTTGAGAATACTTACCCGGGGGAGATAAAACCCAACTTCACAGGCTCTTAACCCATCCTTGCCTTACCCCATTCCTTTTAAAAGACGTAAGTCACTTGCTGGAACATTTCTGAGCAGCCTTGAATGTGCAAGTCTCAAAGAAAAGTGAGAAGTCCTGTTTTGTAATAATGTTACTGTTTCATTTGGCTTTGTTTTCAGAATAAACTCATTCAACATCTTGACACACATAACTTGAAAGCTCACATCATCCATTATCCCATCTAACTTCACTTCTCTTCTGCCCCTCATAACTGAGCTCCACTATTTCTCCACTACGGGAGAAAGGGTTCTTCAGGAGGGGAGGGGGAAGTGTGGGCTGAAAAAATACCCCTTAAGAGTCAATGAACCCCTTACCCCCCCAAAAAAAAAGGTCTATAGACCAATACTGTTTCCAAGAACAGGCACAGTAAGGTGTGTTACATTTTTTATTTTTGAATCATAATGGTAGTACCATGGTTAAAGCATTTGACATACTGTCACATGTATTTATTTAATTACCAATTAGTTGTGGGTTATCTTCTGTGTACCAATTCCTAGTCTAGGTATTGGGGGTGACAAGGAAATCCTTGCCTTCACACGCATTATATTCTAGGGGAAGGGGCTTAAAATTATAACAATATGCCAGAAAAGAAAAGAAAAAGAAGGCTATGTAACCTTTCAGTTTTGCTGGTGAAGTGAAATGCACAATGGCCAAAAGTTAGTTGGTTCTGCCCGTGTAAAGGTCTGCCAGGCTCAGCGCCTCCCTTCAACGCGGACTTCCGGTTTTTCTTCCAAATCCGAAAACTAAATTCCCCAATTTTCATGCCTGCCAACAGCTCCCCAATTAGCTATCAAAACGTCACTCTGTCCACCTCTTCAAACTGCACCCTCAGTTCGGCTTGTCTGCCCCAAAAGGGGATCTGCCCTATACTGCAGCCCTCCCGTGCCCGCAATAAAGGCCTTTTTTCCTTTCTTTACTCTTTTCTATCACACCTAGGAAACACCTATCAAGGTCATTTACAGAGTTAAGGGACACTGCAAAAAAAAAAAGAAGTTCTTTCTTTGCCATGTTATTCTTAAGACAGTGTTTAAAAGGCAAATATTGCTGAGTAATGAAGATGACTACCGAGAATTATTATTTTTGAAATAGATTTTATATTTTAGTCTTAGGTTCAAAGCTAAACGGAGAGGAAGGTACAGAGTCTCACTGACTCCCTGCCTGCAAAGATGCACAACCTCCTCCATTTCCAACATCCTCAGAAAAGTAACTTTGTTATTAAGGATGAACCTACATTGATATACTTTTATCACCCACAAGGACCGAGTATTTTAAAGGGTTTCAGATACAGAGGTCAATGACCTTGTCAACAGTGGTTTAGTGAAGTGGCAGGCATAAAAACCACCCCAGACAGGGAGGAAACAATGTAACATGAAGTGCAGATGCCGAGATTTTTCTAAAAAGAGGAATAGAGCAATGGGGCTGGGGGTGGCCTTAAGATTTTTAAAGAAATTTTAATAACTAACTGAAGATAGATTGATGCTGCTTCTTTATTTTAAAAGAGCTAGAGTTTCTGAGTGAGGAGAGATGGACTAAGGTAGCAAATGGGAGAAAGGGTTCTTCATGAGAGGAAGGAAAGATGTGGGCTGAAAAAAAAATCCCTTAATAGTCTACACTTTTCAAGGACCAAAAAACAAAACAAACAAATAAAAACAAAATAAAACAAAGTCTATGGACCAATACTGTTCACAGGATGAGTCAGGTAGGGTTAAAAAAATGAGAGACACTGCATTTTCAGCACTTTGTCTCCGTTTAATAATAATAAAATCTAAATTCCAGAACGAAAAATGGAGGGCTAAGGAAGGGGCATTGTAAAGACTATTATCAGGCTAAGGTATGTACAAGGCCAAAGAGGGTAAGATTTCCTAGCAATGGCTGATCTGCGAATCCTAAGATACTTTATAAAAAAAAAAAAGTCAAAACAAATGAGCAAAAGCCTTCCTTGAGGTTGCTCAGAGTATCTTAGTATGTTTCCAATAAAGTCCCTTTCTGCTTAAGTTACAGCTAAAGAATCTTAATGACAAAACACCTTCATGAAGTGCCTTGCACACATAAGGTGAGTTCACAAAAGGAATGTTTATTTGATTCATTCAATACATTTAAGTGCTATTTGCCTGTAGTGACAAGGAAAGTCTAAGACAGAAATCTTAAGCATGTTAGCTACTCCTTTGTCCCATTCCCATTTCATTCTTCCTTTCACAAAAGTCTGTGGTGCAAAAGAACTGACAATGAAGCCAGTGGCAGGGGGGATGCTCTGCAGCCCAGCAGGCTTCTGCTGCACAGCTACCTGGGCCCTCACAGTAACATTTGTGCAGAGACAGAAGAGTGTGACAGCTTAAAATAAATGCCGTGGCCTCTAACTTATAGCCAGGCTCTCTGTACTGTAAACTCTGTACTACTTACTGTTCCTAAAAAGAAATAGTGCATTTGGGGGAGAATTCCTGCAAATTACAACCTCTTCTCTCTCAGACAGACTAATGTACCTGTATGATGAATTGAGGTTTGTTTTTAATAATGTGTATCTGCCAGTATATGAAAGCAAATAATTAGCAAGATAAGATTTCCTAACTAATCCAATAGTAAGTGTAGTACTGTTCCTTAACTCAATAGATCAAAGACAAATTCATTTTAGCTGTCATTCATTATATACAAAAGAAATGCTTAAAGTATATCATTTAAGGAGAAAAAAAATTGTAGCATGCTTCAATATTGAGACTATTTTCAAGTGGAAGAATTCTGGGGACATAAGTATATGGAACAACCCCAACCACAAGTGAAATTGCTTTGTGTGAGAGGGAGGAAAAGAAAATAAAAGGTAAATAAGAGTTCCAAATGCAATACTTCAAAGTAATGAAAAGGCAAAAGCAAAAAGCAGACAGCTCCCCTAGCACTATGACATTAACTAGGCATAATATTTATTGTAATATTTAGTATGTATAACAGACCACAAGTTACCTTGTTGACTGAAAAATGTTGTATTTAAACAACAAATCAATGGGGATTGTATCTTCTCCACTGATTTGTTACTAAATAATTTGGTTAGGTGTGGAGGGACAAGCCTATAATCCCTGCACCCTCTCTCAAAATAAAAATAAGTAAATAGGACTGGGGATGTAGCTCAGTGCAGAGGCCCTGGGTTCAATCCTCAGTACCATTAAAAAAAAAATCATCTAACAGCACTGGGAAACATCAAAAAACACTGCCCAACTTGGAAAGAGATATGAGGAAGATGCCTTTACATCACTAGAAAGATACCTAAATTGCCTGATAGTCACCTTGATACCAAGGTACACTCTTTATCTGCCCAACTGTTGTGCTCAATGGTAACCCATGGTTTTAACCCCTAATTACTGACACTCAATGACAGTGAAATATCATTTATTCCCAGGACTGATACTGCATCACACTGAAATTATACCAGGGATTACTTAGTGTGATCTGGCTCTGTTCCCTCTGGCTCAACATTCCTGGACTTGAGGGAGACAGGATAAATATTCCAAAATGAGCCTCACTAATAGTACAGGGAACTGATTTCTACAGCAAAGTTTTAGTCATTTATTTTACATCAAGCATCATAACCAAATGAATTAAGATGACACCTCTATCTTGGAGTGTGACTAGAAATAATGTGTCCAGGCTTGGAAACTAACACACAAAATCCAAATTTGTAATTATTTGTATCTTTTGTATAGAGAAATAAATCAAGTGTCATGACTGGAATTTGTAGATAAAGAAGGGAGAAACAATAGAATTATAGTTAGAGTGTTGTGTAAGATATTCAGTACATGCCATTGTTTTTTGTTTATTCTTCAATAATAATACAGTTTTCTGTTTAAAAAGGACTAATGTATATTCCTGTAACTTCTCCAAAACAAAAACCAAAGAGAACAGAACTTCAGTACATCCCAGTGGTAATCAGCCCTTTGGCTGCAGAACCTGTTTTAGTTGAGCTAAAATTTACATCAGCATCATGCACAGCCTTAAATACAATTCAATAAAATGGGATAACTGTATTCACTCTTGCAATTTTGACTGATTCCATCATCCTAGAACGTTTCTTTGCATCCTAGTCAATTCCCTAGTACCCAGGGCAAGTACAGCTCCTATTTCTTTGGAGGGAATCAGTATCTTTCCCTCCACGTTTTTGAGATTCACTCACAATACATGTATCAGCACTTTGTTTCTCAAATAGCAGAGTCGTATCTCACTGTATCCATCTGCCACAATCTGCTTATAAATCTCCTGCTGACAGGTACCTGGGGTTTTCCTGTTTTGTGCTACTGCCGATAATGAAGCTTATAAACACAAAATCTTGTTCTACTGTATACATGCGATCATACAACCTTAAAGTTAGGACAGCTTTCTTCCTGTTTGAACCAAACAAGAAGCTGAGGGATTGGGCTAAGTTAGCACTGGCTTCTACATTAAGTGGGCAGAAGGAGCTCTAGCTACCATACCCTGGCTGATGAGGCGAGACCCACCTCAAGCTGCCCACATCTATGAAGCATGACACTCCAAGGCCACATGTCACGAAAAGAGACTCTAAAACATTTCAAGCCGGCAGCATTTAGGGGCTACGTTATCTGTGTTCTGTTACTATCTGAGGGCAGGAACCTTATAAACCAAAGAAGTTTATTTACTTCACAGCTTGGGAGGCTGAAAGTCCAAAATGTGGTGACCCCATCTACAGCTTTTGATGAGTGTTGCCCTCTTTGCTGCCTCACAGGATGGCAGAGGAGTGGAAAGGGGAGAGCTGAGCACAGAGGGGGACAAGCACATGCAGTGACCTTGCTTCGTAACAACACACTGGTGAGAACTACCTGAGACCAAAGTTATGCAACTTTGGACACATTATTCAATTTCCTAAGCCCTAATTTCCCAGTAAGTAAACTGCGATAATTATACCATCTATCCTAGGGTTATTTTGAAGACTAGATGATGTGTATAAAGTATTCACAGTGCATAACACACCTAAGAACACAAATATTAAACAAAAACAAAATACAAATATTAGCTGTTACTAAAAACTTTGTTTCCAGTACTATTTATAGAGTATAGCCCCGGACTTGTCCTTTTCCCTATTCAAATCAAGGTAAAGAACAGAGTTTCCCAGACGGTGTGTTTCATAATAAGTTAGTTTAATGAAGGAAAAAAAAAAAGCCGGGGATTTAGCTCAGTGGCATAAGTGCCTACCTTGCAAGCGTACTGTTGTGAGTTCGATCCCCCACCCCATACAAAAAAAAAAATTAGTTTAATGGATATTATGTAAACAAAAGCATTCCATAAGCCAAGCAGGTCTGAGCTAAGTAATTTTTTGTTAAGCAGCAAAACATCTCAGAGCTTTGTGGCAATGCACACTATACCCTCCCCCAAAGTGCAATCTAGTATAACATATATTCTTTCCAAAGAAATTTGACCATGAACTTACTTTTGCCGTATCAAGATCATGCGGCCCTGGAGACCTAAGAAATATACTTTAAGAAATGCTAGTAAAAACAATGTTAAAGAAAAAAAAAAACCCCAAAAAACAAAACAAAAACCACAACAAAAACTGTGGAAGAGACGGTGACAGGCAGGGGAGAGCACACTAAGACAGGAACACAGAGATCTCTGGGAGATACTAATGGCATTAACATATTTGAAATATTACTTGATTAGTGCTCATCGCCTACCAAACTATTATAAGTTCAATTAAGGCAGCTGCTAAGTTTTTACCTAACCAAGCATTCATTTCTTTTCTAATTCATTTGCTTGGCTTTGACCAAATGCAGGTTTATATAAATTACATACTTGCGCTTCATATTTATATCACTATTTCTTAGAAATATTTTTGTAATGATCACAACAACAATCCTGAGAGGAAAGTAAGATGAGATAATATTTTACTTAATTTTTCAAGAGGAGGAAAATTTATTGGAGAAAAGGAATGGGAAATAAGGATAGTAGGTTGGGCGACAGCAGGAGTCCTGGATGGGTTGCCAATGAGCCCATTTCTCAAAGGTTTATGGAGCAAAAACATGAGACGGGGAGAACTTCGGTCAAAATTATGATCACCCAATAAGATTACAAGTATAGTCACTTAGGTAATTTTGACCCCATAGTAGCAAGGGCGTATGGGTGACAACATTAACCTTTGCCTATAATCTGTAGTCTTAAGTCTTCCTCTTAGTGTATCTAACTAGCTGTCTATAATATTTCCTCTTCTGAAGAGGTAACCCTAACTGCTGTGAGGGACTCTCTGGCTGAAGAGGGTAGTTACTGTGACTGGCAGTCAGATACCCCACAGAGGGTCTATCTACAGGCTCTCGATAGATACTTGCTTTCTCATCTTGGATAGGCACATACCTTTACGTCTCCTTCCAGTTAAGTCACTGGGGCTAACAAGAGTATTATCAGACAGCCAATGAAATAAGGAAAATATACGTAACTCCCACACTGCTAGATGTCCAATACACTGAAGTGGGGGAATGAATTCTAAGGAACACCAGAGGTTAAGAGTAGGAAGATTTATTGGGGAAAAGCAATGGGAAATAGAAATAGCTCCTGGGAGACAGGAGGGATCCTAAATGGGTTCCCAAGAGACGGTATTGTATTAATTTAGTAATGGAGATTAAAAGCTATAGACAAGTTGTCTGGCATCCCAAAATAAAATAAGCAACAGAATTTGGGCTAAAACATGGTTTTCTTCATTCAGTTCAATGTTGTTTTTCATTTATATATCACTGCCTCTCCAGTAAGTGAAAGCAGTCTGACTCGACAATCAACATTTTACTTTAATTTATTTTTATCTGAGTCAGGTTGTTGCTACACAGCCCACGCTGGCCTTGAACTCACATCGATCCTCCTGTCTCAGCCTTTCAAGTGCTGGGATCACAGGTGTGCGCCATCATGCCTGGCACAGAATCAACATTTTTATACCACATAACTAGAAGAGATTCAAACCTATTTTCATCTCTTCCCTTCCTGACCTCCATCATTAGTCTGAGTTGTTGCTGATCAGTTCCCCAAAGGGGCACAGACTCTTTAACCCCAGGAAAAGACAGGTTACAAAATCATCATGCAGACTTCTTTAGTGTTACATAATTCCCTCAACAAAATCCTTCAATGTTTGACTTTCTGGTTCAAGTTTGGTCATATGAAATGTCACAATACAAACTTCTCTCTTCTTTTAGAATATTATGAAGTATGGGAATGGATACTACATTAGGTAAACTTCCCAATAAAAACGTTATTACCCAACTTCTAATTTCAGTAAAGGCCTGACAAATTGCTTGACAGAAAGGAGAAAAAAAGACCTCTAGCATTTGAGGTTCTAGTCAACTGCAGTACAATCCTAAAAGGAGTTACAAAGAAGTTACTCTTCAGGGTCAGATGCTCCTACAGTTTTAGCTTTAGATAGCTGCACATAGCTAGGTCAAAAGACTGCTATTTATTAGTTTCCCATGAGACAACTTGTCCTCAGTAAAATGTTTCTGTTTTAGTCAGAACTTCTAATAACAAAGAGCTTGGTGGTCTGAACCACTGACATATGAAACATTTTAATAATCTAAAAGAGAGAAAATAAACAGCTATTGGATAACACCAAGAAGTTGCACATAAAAAAGTACGGTGCAAGAAGTCTAGGAATAGCTACATTTAAATACGATGAAAAAATAATCAGAATCAAATGTTCCTGTATAATCTTTTTTTCCCCTCCTTGAGTCAGGATCTGGCCAAGTAGTCCAGAGTGGCCTTGCACGTGAAATCCTCCTGCCTCAGTCTCCAGTATGGGGATTATAGCTGTACACCACCATGCCTAGCTTTGTGCAAAACCTTCACAAGAGGCAGACAACTATTTGGAACAGTTCAATTTTTTAAATTCTGGTTCTATCAACAACAGACACAAATGTGCAAAACTCTTTGCAGATGTTGCTCAAGGTTTCCTTCTGAAAGTTCTCTCAAATAGGGAACAGGTCCTCTCAGAATCTAATTAAAAATTAGCTCTTTTTTACTCTTCTTTATTGAGCTGTCTTTACCAAGTCAACGCTTTCCAATACTGTATACCCATAAGCCTGGGGCCTCTGATGAGGAGGATGCTCATTAAATATTTGTAGAGTAAACGAAAGAAAAAGGAAAAGAAAGAAGACCACAAGTTATAAACAGATTAGTTTACTGTCTTAATGTTGAGAAACTAATCATGAGCATCTGTTTTGACCCAGACCACTTATATACATGTTTTAGTCTCTCAATAATTCTGTCAGTTTCTCATTTGAGACAAAGTAAAACTCAGAAATATCAAATATTAAGTAACTGTGATTACAGTCCTAATAAGTCAGTTTGGGCGACTATCAGGTTTATCGAATGTAACGCAGACCTTCAATATGCCCTTGTCAATTAGCTCCTCTCTATAGACTTACACTTTTGCAGGTAGAGAGAGAAATCCACAGCACATTAGTAATTACATGCAGTCCAAGTTCTCTGGCCACCTAAACAGTCTTAATTTTCTTCCAGCCTACTGAAATCGTGCTAACGAAGTAAATAACTTTATGAACAGCAACCATTTTCATGTAAATAATGAACTCTTCAAAATCTCACAAAAAGAAATTCCCATTATGTTGGCTGAAAACAATCATTCGCACACTCCTGCTTGGAGTTTGTCAAAAAGAAACGAAACAGTATTTGCATAAACTTGGGCCATAACGCTCGTCTTCCTATTGCAAAGGCGACATCCAGCTGGGAGCATTCAGAGACTCAGTTTCCCCCCTTGTTCCTTGGTTCTCACGAGCGTCCTGTCCGCGCCAGGCAATTAGTTAAATGTGTTGACCATCAGATACATTTAGCAGACGACACAGGCAGGTCAGAGAAAGGGTGTGGGAATAACATTTTAGAAAGGGCTGCGCTGCAGCCAAGACTAACTCGCCCCTGCCAACTCTCATAACCTCACCCCCTGCTAATGAATCATTTCTTCCTGGAGTCAGGGTCTACACAACAGGTTCCTACCTTCGTCTGAATAGTCTTATCAAACTTGTCATTTTTGAAGCTAAATGTATTCTGGTGCTTCTGAGGCCTGGAACGAGCCACATTGCCCTTCTGGGAGCTCATCACAGAAATCGCAGAGAAGACCGAGGAGCAGAGTCCCCCAGTGCGGAAGTGTCAGCCGGTGACCCGGAAGCAGCTTAACCGAACTTCCGCTCCCGGTCTGCACGCGTGACACCCACCCGTCCTCGCGTCCTCCCGGCTCCAGGTGCGGGAATTCCACGCGCCCGGGCGCCGCCGAGGCCCTCGGTGCAGGTTCCGTTTCACACCGAGCGAGCCAATCCCGCTTTCTTCGAAATGAGAATTCCCCTATTGGCTCGAAAGAGGCGGTCCATCACGGCGGAGGGGCGGGGACCCTCTACTCCGATTGGCTGTTCTTTTCCGCAATCCCCGCCTCCTGCCGAGCCCGCTCAGCCTCTCCGCGAGAGCGGAGCGCTACCGACTCTGCTGGGTGGCTTGGCATTGGTGGAAATTGGACGAAGCTGGGCTCGGCCCTCCCCCGGCCGCTGGCAGGCTGGAGCCCGGGTCAGCTTTGGCATCTTCCTCCAGTCAGTGACCAACTCGGGCTCCGCCGGCCCCGCACGTCCCCTCAGCGCCCCGGCGGCTTCCCACCCGCTACCGGAGCGAGCCCGGCGCTCGGCGGGCGGAGGAGGAGCAGAGGAAGGAGGACTGAGGAGAAGAAAGATCCGGCTGGGGCTGGGTGTTGCCTGCAGTGCCCTCAGAGGAGGTGGCGGCTGCGACCACGGCCGCGCGGGACGTGAGGCCCGAGAGCCCCCGGCGGCGGCGGCGGCGGCGGCGGCCGCTGCTCCAGCGCCTCACTCCCGGGCCGTTACTCAGCAGAACGCGAGCGGCGCGGCGGAGCCTCGGGAGCGCGAGCCGGGCCCCCGCGGGCGCCGCCGTCCTCCGTCCCGGCGCCGGGCACCGCAGCCTTTGCGGGCGCCGCACAGCTGGGCCGTCCGCGGGCAGGGAGCGTCCGGCGGCCGGAGCACAGCGCGGCGGCGGGCCTTCTCTCCCGACCCTCCCGGCCCGGCGCCCCGGCCGTGGCCGCCCCGGTGCAGGTGCGTGGGGCCGCGGGGTCGCAGGCGCGCTGGGCCCGGGCCGGACCGGGCCGGGCGGCGGGGGAGGGGCCGGCAGCTTTGTTGTCACGACCCGGTTCTCTGGCGCGGGCGGGAGGCGGTTGCCGCGGCGCCGGGTCTGCACCCGCGACCCGGGGAGGGGCGGGGACGGGCCGGGAGGACTCGGGTCGGCGCGCACCGCTTCGCGTTCCGCTCGGGTCCTTTTCTCCCCCGGGAGCGGAAGGCGGGCTCGCGTTCCCGCGCCCTCCCCGGCTCTCTCGGGTCCGCAGGCGCCCGGACGCCTTCGTTCCAGCGTGCAGAACCTGGCCCGCCTGGTATCACAGGGAATTGGCAGGGATTTTGTGCTTTCGGGTCGGGCCGTCGCAGGGTTGCTTCTTCAGATGGTTGGACTTGAGGCTCCTTAAGGACTCTAGGGCAAGCTTACCAGGAATCGATTTTAATTGGAAAATTACGAGGGTTTTTCTTTTTGAACTGTATTTTACCCGCCCGGAAATGAGAAAGCTGTGTTGTGTTGCGTGGAGGTCGTTGATGAAGGAGAGTCTAACCTCGACTTCTTATTAAAAAAGAAAAAAATGTTAAGAGCTTTGATTGATGGAGAGATTCCTGGCAATGGCAGAAAATGTTTTTAATTGATGCTTCAAATCAGTGTATGGTAAGCTTGGTATGCAAAGGATGAATAACGGAATAGAGTAAACTTTTAACATTTTGGGTGTATAATTCAAAAATGTATGTAACGATACATAAGATAGTTGGTTTTTAAAATAAAGCCGTCAATAAATAGAATTTTGGACAAGAATTTTATGTCAGCAGTTGAGACTAAGGAGTCTGAGTAGCAATTAACATAATACTTACTGTTTACATGAACAGGGAGATTTACAATTCATGGAGTTTTCTCCCTAAAGAATTGGTCTTTTCCTGTGTTTATTGCATGAACTCAGTTGGATAACATAACCTCAGCGTAGCCAATGCAGTAGTTCGTGTAATTAGCATGACTGCCAGTGTTCTAATAGTGACTGCTCAACTCCATGCTTGTTGCTAAATTTTATTTTGGAAGAAGCAGTGGCATGAAGAAGTGAAGATAAACCTATAAAAGATATGAAATCTCTTGTGCGTTGCTTGCTGTGTTGAGATCCAGGAAGACGGAAGTGATTCCCTTACCCATATTTTGACCTCTATTTTCTCCTGCTCTAGTATTAATAAGGTTAATTGGCAAGGATAGGATTAGATTTTCAGCAGGCTAGGCAGTTTTAATTTTGTCCCGTGCTGTACTGTACTGTACTGTAGCTAATACAGGATGCGGCTTGTTTTCTTGGATGTCTTTACCCATTTCGAAATAGCGACAAAGAGATAGCAGCGGACAAAGGTTTTGTTTCTATTTCGTGGAACAAAATTACTGTGGACTATAATTACAAAGTAATGATTTTAGTGTAGTGTAGCATTAATAAAATGTTCCACCTGCTCGTGTAGCAAAGGCAATGAGAAGGATGTAAGCGATAGTTCCTCAGGTTATGTGATACTAGTTTAAGAGTACTAATTGATGAATTCAGTGTCTTCCGTGTTGGTATTGGCATTCTGTATTTGGACAAGTTTATTAAAGTAATAATGTGTTTTCTTGCTTGACTTCAACTAGTCTTTCTACCAAGCCCGGCACGAGAGTGGCAGGGACAGCTTGTTGGAAGTGTGGCATCTGAGGCCCAGGCGATGTGTGCGCACAGGAAAGGCTTAAGTAGTGGTGCTAGAAGTAGTAGTCAGGTATTTTGTACCAATGGATGACACTGTCATTACGACAGCTACTGGATTATAGTTATGTTTAAAGGGCCGTTGATAACACTTTTGGAACTACTCCCAGTTAACTTGAACAAAAATGTGTAACTTCTTTTTTCTATACTGGTTCAATTCTTGAAAATAGTCATCAGCTCCTTTAATACAAATGTGTTGGTGTTAAGTCTCATTTAGAAGTACCTCTTGTTTTTTCCTGTCCTCTGTTCACGTCTGTGATTGTCCAGCAGAGTAGCTAAAAATCGTAGGACATGGAGCAGTATTGTCTTTATACAGAAAGAGTGCCTAGCCTGCTAATAGTGGTGTCCCCATTATAATGACCTAAATGTTGCCATTATCCTGGACCATAATCTGATTGTTTTCTAGATTACAAGGTACAAGTTTCTTCCACTTTATTAGGTAACTGCTAGTATTCTCTCCAAACTGATTACACCAGTTATGTTAGAGAAGGTTTTTCCACCATACAGATACCTGACCTTCTCAGTTTTGGTCATTCTAAGGAATAGGGAACCTCATTCCTTTGCATCTCCCAGTTGTATATAGCTCACAGTATTTTCACTTATTGGCCATTCAGATGCTTTTTCCGTGAATTACCTGTTCAGTGTTACCTTTTCTTATTGGTTTTTAATTATTTTTATATAGTCTGGATAACAGTACTTAGTAAACTTTGAAGAACTACTCCAGTCTTTTTTTTTTTTTTTTTAAGTATGGTCTCCCTGTGTTGCCCAGACTGGCCTCCAGCTCATTGCAGAGTCTCTTGTCTCAGCATCCTGAGTGTTGGGATTACAGGTGTGCACCCCCGTGCCTGGCAGATTTGCCAGTTTTTAGTGTGCCTATTCACTTTAAATAAGGCATCTTTGGGCTGGAGATTTAGCTCATTGGTGTAAGCATCTGCCAGCAAGCGCAAGGTCATGAGTTCAATCCCTGGTACCAAACAAAAACAAGGCAAAAAAACAAATACCATGGATAAGTAAGGCATCTTTGAGTGATTCAAAATTTTTAAACTTAGTACCAATATTTTTTTTCTAATTTTTTTTTCTTTTTAAATGAAGCTTTTAACAGTTTTAGGTTTTTGTTTTTTTTAACATTTAGATCTTAAAATTCACTATCTTTATATGAGGTGCTTGTGAAATTTACTCTATAAAAATAACTACCTTTTTTAAAAACTGAAATTGTCTTTCTTGTGTTAATATATGCTGATAAAATTCTAGTGGTAGTAGCTATTTAGTTCTTAATATCCCTTTGTGGGAAAATTAAAATTTGTTGGCTTCATCATTCCAACTTTTCTTTAAAAATTTATTGGGTTTTGATTCTGTAAGATTTGAGAACCATTGTTTTAAAATACAAGTCGAGCGTCCCTAACCCAAAAATCTGAAATTCAGTATCCAAAACTCTTTAAGTGCCCATATGACCCTTAAAATGTTTTGGTTTGGGGACATTTAAGGATTTCTGGGTTTTGCATTAACAATGTTCAAACTGATAAAACCATACAAATATTCCAAAATCAAAAAAAACCCCAAATTAAAGATAGTCCCATGTATTTTGGATAAAGGATACTCAACCTGTACTCCGATTCTTACATTTCATCTGTGGCTGACATTTGACTTCTGTATAATCATAGGACAATAGGATGTAGCTCCTAAATACTGACTGTTGATCCTCAGCTGCATCTTACGCATTTCGTGATTTGTTTTACCTATCTTTTTGCAGTTTAACTGGCTAGAATTTTTTAAATGATACTCATAATTCAGGCTTTCTTGTTTTTAAACAAAAGAACCTTAGAATACATTTATTATTTAAGTGTAAATTTGGCTCACATATAGGTCTATTTTGCTTTCTTGGGAATTTAAAGTGAAGATGATTAAATAAATTCTTGTATACAACTAAAAATGAAAAGGGGAAGGAAAAATGGATCATTGTCTACCTGAACATGCCAGTTGCTGTGGTTGGAGTTTTGTTTTAATGTAGTTGTGTTCTTGGAGACATAATCTGAGCAAAACAAGTGGATTCCTGATTGCAAACCTTTTAGAGCTTTCAACCACAACCTTAGATTGTACCACCTCACATGGGACCATAGTATTATACACATAAATAAAATGTACTAATGTGTTACAGTAGTAAATAGTTTGCAAGTAGTAGGAGCCAGTAAAGGGAATCAAAAGAAGCAGTTTCACCTATTAAATAGGGTGTCTAATTAGGCCTCATTAAATAAGAGAGAAAGAACAAAGATATGCATTTAGTGAGGCCATTGAGTGTGTTAGATACTAGTAAAGTCAAGGAAGAGTGGACATAATATAGTTTTTGAGTTAAACCTGTGTTCTTGGCTCTCAGACTTGGAAGTTGTGTGAATTTGGGCAAATTAACAACCTGAAGCTTTGTTTTCCTCTGTAAAAAGATGATAGCCTGAGAAAGTACTGTTATAATTGCAACAGATAACAAGTCCTGCCTCCTACCCATTACTTCTGTTCTCATAAAGCACTTTGTACTTTATTTTCATAATCTATATCTCAGCGTATAATTATGTCATTGATAAATGATGCGTCTATTCTGAAATATAGATGAGAAGAATAGTCAGTACAGTAATGTATTTCATTAACATAGTCATTCAGTTTTATCTTTTTAAAGGCAATTCGTACCTTTTGTATTTGAAAATCATGCATATTTATTGAGAAAATGTTCTGTATGTAAAGAGTGTGTGCTTGAGTTTCAGATTGTATTATAGACATTGGAACATTAATCTCCACATCACCTTTGTGATGAAGGTGGATGCGTTCACTTACATTTCAAGGAATTGAGTGAAGGAGCTAATCATAGGAAGTGAAACAAAATCAAAGCAAAGTGGAATCTAATCCCATTACATTTGGTTATATTTTCCTTATATTACTGTTTTTCCTTTTCTGTAATATTGCTTAAATTGGCCATTATTAAAGTAAAGCAAAAACAGGTCATATTGGAAAATATGCAATGAGTAGTTGTAACTTTATCTTTCAGTTTTCTGCCATGAATCTTCCTGGTGTTTTGAGAAGGTGAAAGTGAAAGACTTTATCCTTAAAAATACTGCATACAGCTAAATGATATCTATGAAAAATGATACTTACAAAATGATATCTGTTATGGCTGTCTTGGAGTAGATTTATTATATCATGAAATGCTAGGATTAAGAAAATAAGTGCAGGACTGGGGACACAGCTCTTCTCCAATGTGACAGTGGCCCTGATTTCCATCCCCAGACCACAAGGAGGAAAAAGAAAACAAATACAGTATAACCATACTGCAGATCAGGATAAAGCAGAAAGTATTGCAGTAACCCCATTAACTTGGTGTGGTCAAGTCTGTATTCCAGTCCCAACAGACCTGAGGTATAAACCCTAGTGCCTCCAGGAACAAAAACAGAAGACATTTTCAGTTTATCTAATGGCCACAAACTTGCTTTGCTTCTGAATGTAGATTGCTTTAAATGCCTTTTGAAAATTAGAATCTTTTGACATAGATTATACAATAAACTTTTTCTTGAAATGCCATCTGCAGGTTATGACCTGGATATTTTGCTTCTGATTAGGTTTTTTGTTTGTTTTTGTTTTTTGTCTTTTTGAGGCAGTGTCTCTCTATGTATTTCAGGCTGGCCTTGAGCTCACTTTGTAGCCTAGGCTGATCTTGAACTTACAGCAATTGATCCTCCTGCCTCAGCCTCCCAAGTGCTGGGAGGCTCCCAAGTGGGTGACTGCCACGTCTAGCTCTGATTAGTATCTTGATTAGTATGTTGGTAATTTTTTTCTCTGCCATCCTCACCCACAAAAGTAAAAATTATTCTCTGCACATCAGCAAAAAAAGTAATATTATGTAACTTGGTATTGACAGGCTTAAATCTGAAACAACACAGGTTATATTTTGGATTTTAGCTTTAAAGTTTGTTGTTATTTTGAGATAAGGTTTGCTAAATTGCCTGGATTGGTTTGGATGGAGTTTGCCATTCTCCACTCTCTGACTCCTGAGTAGCTGGGATCATAGATGTGCTGCATCACAGCAGGCAATGGTTTGATTTTTTAAGTGGGCGTGATGAGTTGGGGAGGGGATTTCACCAACGAAAAATGTAACATGTCTGTTATCTAGAAACAGCATGTCCGGTAGATAGAAAAGTGCTCACCAATAAGACTAGAGATCAGGAAGCCAGGAGGTAGGAAAAAAATCGTGTGTGGTATGCTAAAGAATTTATGCTTACTGGAGAGGGCTTATAAGACCCATTGAAAGATCTTAACAGATAAGTGACGTCACTTGGCAGCAATGTAGAGTATGGATTCAAAGGATATGAGGTAGATATTACACAATGATCTTATAACACAATGAAAATGGTTAAGTTATGGCCAAGAAGATTGGAAAGGGATACACAGGAAATAAGCCTTGACTTGAGGAGAAAAGGGGGTTAGAGAAATAAATATAAATTATATAAGAAAAAGATATCAATTGCGATATCCAGGGGCTAGAGTTTAAGGGAAAGATCTTAAATATTAACAGATTTAGATACTATGTCTAGATTTGGAAGTCATGAGTGAGTAAGTGGTACTAAAAGACCTGGGTTTGAATGGGATAAAAAATTAAGGCAGATTATTAAAAATAAATTTGTGGTGAAGCCATCAGAAAAAACAACGTTGAAAATTAGTTGCAAAAAGGAAGGAAAGGACAGTGGTGTCACATGCTACAAAGTGGTCATGTACTAATTATGCTTTGAAATTATGTCAGTGATCCTAAATAATGAACAGGTTGGTGAAAATGTTAGATTACATTAGATAAATGTTAGCTACACTCTAGGTGTATATGCATGTAATTCTTTTTAAGGGAGGAGAGTCTTGAATGTTTGTAAACCAGAGATGACACCTGGCAAGAGAGACTGAAGATACAGTGTAAACAGATGTACATACAGTATAATTGAGTAGTAGGAGTCTCTGAAGATGCTTTTAGTAATGGAACTATCCAGTATGGGTGGAGGGGGAGGTCAGGTCAGTCTCAGCAGTGAAAAATCCATTAGGATTTGATTGATTTTTAAGGTCCAAAAAGATCGAATATACATTTAGTAAGTTTAAGAACAACTTTTTCTGTATTTATTAAGTGTAGACTTTATATGTGCTTGCATTTAATCTTACTATCAACTGTGGAGAATTTACAGCTGAGAAATTTGAGGCCCAGAGAAAGTAGTTATGTTTTGGGGGGATTTTTTTGGTACTGGGGAATCTTACCAGGCAAGCACTTGAGCCACTGAATAAAGCCCAAAGAAAGTTAAAAACTCACAAAACTAGAAGGTACTAACCTGTGATTTGAATACATTTATATTATTTCAAAAATGGGAGCAGAAACCTACTCGTTAAGTTTTGCCTAGTAAAATTTCTTCAGAGAAATAAAACTGAGGACCTAATACCATTATTGTACAAGTCTTTATTTTCCACAAAAAGTAAGACCAACATGTTATCTTTAAATACAGTCCCTTTAGACAGGAATGTATTACATTCATCTAACACATCTAATTTGATTTAGCTATTTTCATTTTTGCCAAATAAGAACTTTATGATAGACTAACTCCTGTGCTCAAACCATCATTGCTGAAAAAATAGTCATAAAAAGGCAATTTTATTTACACACAAAAAAAATAATGTAGCAAATTATTATTGTTTTAGTGAATTTTTTGTTGTTTTGGTGCTGGGAGTCAAATGCAGGACCTTGTGCTTGCCAGGCAGGGGCTTTACAACACTGAGCTATATCCCTGGCCCAGTAATTATTACTGTTTTAAAACAAAATTCAGTTAAGGCTGAGCATTTTATTGAAAAAAAAAAAAACTATTGTATTTTTCTCATGTTGTAAACTTTCATGTTTTCTGTTATTTCAAATTTATTGTTAGGGCAATAATTAGTAAAAAATCAATAAAGTAGCCAATAGACTGAAGCAACTCTGAGATAGGCAACTCTGTGATTGTCAGTCTGCACATGTAACTTTTTTTTTGTCCCTACCATCATGAAGGAGTGAGCTAGGTTGAAGCCTAAGGTTCTGCCTGTGATAATGATGCCAGATGGTAATGGCACTGTAGAGTAATAAAAGCAAGAGAAGAAGGTCAACGTTTAGAGATTTTGAGCCAACATTTGCCTCTGCCCAGTCCTGAAGAGTGTGGAAATGATCAATATAGCACAGCTTTGTATTCCCTGAGGTTGGGGAGGAAGGTCGGAAAGGTGGAAGACGACATGGGTTCTTTTTTTTTAAATTTTATTTAAAGAGAGGAGAAAAATAAAGCAAAACAGAAAAAAAGGGTAGAAACAATACAGAATTTCAAAAAAAATGAACAGTAAGAAATCACTAGTTGATACATATTGTCTTCCTGAATGTAGTTGTTCAAGTTACAAAATCAAAGCATACAAAGTGGACATTCAAACAGTGAGGCTGCAAACAGCTCCGTTCTGATCCAACAAAAACTCTATTATCTATCCTATACCCTTAAATATACATGCAGTTATATCCTTTAGAGCACTTGCTTTTTCTCCTTTTGCTTTTTAAGTCCATTATCTGTTTAGTTATATCATGTTTCAGGTTGCTCAGTACCTTGCTGTTTTGTTGTTGTTATTTACTTTTTAAAATTTTTCTTGTTTATTATTATTTTTTTTTATTCATTTATTTTATTTTGAAGGTAGTAAAATACAGCAGAACAAGACAGGACATAGCCAACTGAGGCAGTACAGTGAAATTGACACAGAACCTCACATCAGACCACCAGGACAACAGCAATAGGCACAATGGTACATCTGGTTTTCTTCAAAATAGTTGTTTTTTCAATCAGGCAGAGCAATATCGAAGGAAATACCGAAATGACAAGAACAGAGTATTGAATAGAGCACTACCATTGATCAAAACAGAGATAAAAATATTTGCCTTCAAAGAGATGGCAGAAGAAAATCCCCCTTATTTGCTATATTGCATATAGTCAAACTCACAAGACATGCTCAGATCTCCAGCTCTCTCTTGCTACGGGCTGGGGGGGTATGGATGTTTGATTCTTAGCCCATGTGCTGGTAGACTCACATCCGCCCACCAGAGGGGTGAGCTGAGCTGGCTGCCCATTTTCCCAGTGCCCCAAGGTCCAACATGGCATGTCTCGGATCTCAGGAAATGCTGATATGGTTCTCGCCCTGGGGTGGCCTCTGCTTGCCAGGCCACAGCCACTTACCAGAGCATCGTGCTGGTGGCTGCCTCGAGGACATGGGTTCTTACCAGCTGAGTACCCCAAATACTGTTTCAGTCCAGGACAGGCTCTGCAGATGAGGTCTTCAGCAGCTACAGTTGACTACCCAAGGAAGGATAACTCCTAAAGGCAGAATTGCGGAATTTGTGATGTTTAGGACTTTGATTAAAAATACTTACGCACTTGGAAAGATAGTGCTGTACTTCAGGTTACAGGAAGATTACTCATTTTTTAAATGTTCATTTAAAAATGAATGCTTCATGAATGTATGTAAGTTTTATTAGCATACCTTTTAAGAAGCTTATTAGATCATCTCAAAACTAAAGCATTCAAGAATGTTTGGTTTTCGCCAATAACATACTTACATTATCTCTTCAGAATAATTAATGAAGAGGTTTATGATGTGGCTTAGGGTTAGAGCACTTGCCTAGCATGTACCAGGCCCTGGGTTCCATCCTTGTCACAGCAAGCAGATAATAATTCATGAAGACCAGGCTCTCTAAAATATCTTTCCAAATTAATCAGTTTGGAAGCATGTCACTTTTTTTTCTCCCTACCATCGAAATGACTCTTCTAGAAAAGTTTTTTAGCCTTGTCTGGGAATGCTCATATAATTTGATATGTGAAAAATATAGTTGTTACTTTAAATCAGATTGTTTGACTATTTGTTGCGGTTAACTGTCATTGGCTAAGTAAAATAATATTTAGCAAATTAGTAAGTTCTTCATGTGATTATCCTCACCTTAATAGTCTATTTAACTGCCTTAACTAATTACTAGGAATTGTAAGTAATTAGAAGGTGAGTTTTTCCTAATATATAGTGTTCTGAGTAGACACAAACACAAATTATTAAGTATCATAATTTCCAGAAGGATTCAAGCCATAAATTACATCAGTATATTGAATTCTTGACTCAAAAATCCTTTTTTTTTTTTAAACAATATTGAGGATCGAATTCATGACCACACGCAAGGGAGGCGCTTATGCCACTGAGCTAAATCCTCAGCCCCAAAAATCTTATTTTGATTACGATCTCAATTATATTTTGTGGAGTCTTTTAATTGTATAACTACAGGTTCTTACCTTCTTGTCCCTTTTGGATAATAGATTATTGATCAGGGGCTGCCTGTGTGAGTCCTGAGAATTCTGACCACATGGAGCTTGAATCTAGTAAACTTAGTAAGCATTAATAATCAGGTTAACACAGAGATGGAATACAGGGCATTGATCACAGTTTGCAGCTGTAAGTGTTAAGAACTGAGTACTGTGGAACAATAACCTACTTAAGATTTGGGGCTCAAAATCTCTTTCAAAGAGTCTCTTTGAGACTGGAATAGAGGAAACAAAACATGGATGCAGCCCTAATGTGGAGACAATGTCATGCTTTCAAGTTATTGAAAGCGGTGAGACTGAGATGGGTTAGGCTAAGGCTAGTTCATGCAAGATCTATAAAGATCTTCACAGGAGAAGCTTGATTTTATTATGTGTACAGAGGGACGCTACTGAGGAGTTCATGAACAGGAGATCAGTCACCTTTAGGCTGTCTAGAAAAAGTGTAGAAGAACTTAAATATGTATGAAGGAAGAAAGTCACATTATTTCCAAATATTTTGTGTTTGTTTCATTCACACTCTTCGAGTTGTTCCATTTTCTCATTCTGTATAATAAACCTGATCAGTCCTTTCTTCAAAGCCAGAAACTGTACTACAAAAGTGTAGTAAAGATAATATCAATAAATGCAGAGAATTGCATGTGCTCATCTTTGATTAAGAGTGATGGAAACTGGGCAACAAGTCAGTGAAAACTGCCTGCATGATGCTGTGTTAGGTTTCCAGTAATGTTCGCAAAAAATTCACTCTTTTTTTCTTTTAATGATGTCATCAGAACTTTTAAATATTCTTAGTATTTTTAATGGAATATGAAATTAGATTTCTTCTTTGGATAGGGCAAGGAGAGAAAAAGAATCATAACTATATAAAGCTAATGTTAGCAGAGCATATGATACCCCTCAATCTAGATAGCAGAAGGGAAGATTTGGTACAATATTGCTGGACAAGCTCTACATTTCATAATTCATCATTTTCACTTAAAATTAAGGCAATTGGGGCTTAAGAGCTTGCTAAAGTACAGTTATAGCTGGAACCTGAGCTTCCTAATTAATTCCTGGGCTGTTTCTCTTCCCACTGTCCTTTGTTTTATAAAAATGAGGTTTGTATGGTGTGAAAGAGCCAAAAATCTGTGTGCAGCCGAAACAAACTGCTAGGCAAATGGAATAGTTGTGGCATTCAGGATGAATAAACCATCCTTCCCTTTCTTCTTGCTCTCTTTATTCTTGTAAACAGGTGTGCCAGAGATACACTGGACCTTGTGATCCTAAAAACCAAAGATTCAAGCTATCAGATAAGTTTCTGTACCTGTTTTTTCTTTATCTACAACTTGAGAAGACTTCTGCTCTGTCAGATTTGGCTAACATATTTTTCAAACCTACCCTGGAGTCATCTCTAAAAAGAAAAAAATCTTTGCTGTATTTGCTGTGCTCTTTCTACTTGCTTTTATTTATTTATTTTTGTCTTTTTGAGACATGGTCTCGATATGCAGTTCACTGCAGAGCCAAGGTGGAACTTGGAACAACTCTTGTGCCTCAGCCTCCTGAGTGCTGGGATTACAGCCTGTGCCACCACTCCTGGCTCTACTTGCTTTTAAAGGGAGAATATTAAAATAAAATTCTTAACAACTGAACTATCTAGCAAAAGCAATCACATTGTCATTATTTCATATGGTAGAAAGTTATATTTGTTATTAATGTGGGAATTTGAAGAAAAAAATTCTTTTAAATGGAGTCAAATATTGTTTAACTGAAAGGTGTAATTTATACATTTTGCAATGTTAATGATATGATAGCCATTGATAATTTTCTGTTTTCCTTGTAATATGTATTTGCCATATCTTCATGTGTCAGGTTGAAATGTATCTGGGATTTCTTTTTCAAAATTTTAAATTGGAAATCCTGAAACTTAAATACCTACAATTTTTTTAACAGCGTTACATGAGTTATCAAGTTACTGTACTCAACTTAAGCCATCAGTACTATCAAATTCTGATGTAGGTCAGGCCTATACTGTGTATAGTGGCTTAAATGACTGCTTCATGCTGAAAGAAAGAATATAGTGATTTTCTACACATTATTATGCAGATTTATTTTTAAATTCCATCTTCTAAAAAAAAAGGTTTTTTTTCCTTTAAATGTATATGCTTTGCTTTAGTTCTTCCTCACTATCGTACTTCATATGCATTGCTCTCCTAGCCTAAAGGGTATTCCCTCTGTTTTTGCAAATCATGTCTAACTCCCAATTTCTTGCTCTGTTATAAAACCTTTACTAATTACTCTATTTCTTGCTGGTTTCCAAAGCTATGCTAGTTACCACTTAATATAGTTTTTTGTAAGATGAAAAGAACAAGTCATTCTGTTATAAAATAATTGAAAATATTAATGAACAATTTAGAAAGGACCATGTAAATTTATAATTTTAAAAGTGAGTCTAATGAACATTAATCCAGTTACCTTTTGTTTTCAATTGTCTTGGAAGAAATAGTTAACTGTTTCCTAATCTGTTAACTGTTTTCTCACTTTAATTAGACTTCTAGATTGTTGTTCTTTGAAATGATTTTTCCAGTTCTTGTTATGAACTACTGAAACAATTTGGAAAAGCAGGGTTGACTTGCTGAAGCCAGGGAACATACTCAGCACAATGGACAACTATTTGCTATACATTTTCTAAAATTAGGGGTAAGTTTTTAAACTTTTACTACAGATCAATATGAGTAAGGGAAAGAAGCTGGCAGACAAAGGAAAAGGAATCGGTGGAGATGGCAGCATAGATAGATGATAGTCAAACTAGATAGACAAATTTAAAGGCCAAATCAGTAAGGATTGATGAGTCCCACTGTCAGTGCAAAGAGAATTAAAGAATATGATGTTGAAAATGCATAATTATCATCTTCCTGTATTCTCTGCTAAATAGATGTTACATATAGAAAAGGACTTGATGGAAAAGGCGAATATTACTAGGAAATCATTTTCCTTTGCGGTATGACTTCACACTAAATGGCAGAAGGTTACTTAATAACATGGAAGTAGTTGACTTCTGAACCAACTGCTAACAATTAATTAGTTTTATTGTTTTATTAAGATTTGCTACCTACAAGAAGGGATATCTGTAGTTTTTCTTGCTTTGATCTTTAGTTAGAAGGTGACAGAGCAACATAAACATTTTCTTATTATTCCTTACCTCCTCCTGGGGGCCTACAATTGAACATTTTAAGTGTTATTCTAAGAAGTGTTCAGTTAGCCTAAGGGTGATAGAGATAAATAATGTTTCTTAAGTTAGCCTCTTAAGCTCAGAAAAATGACCCCTTTCAACTAACGTAAAACACATCCATGGACTGATCAGTTTTCTGTTTATCCTATTTTTTCTTTTGAATCTTGTGTTTTGCCTTTTAAAAAGGTAGAGAAGTATAGGCCTACAGTTCTGAGGACTGTTTGGGTATACATATATATGCATTTTGGGAATAGAGTACTGTATGTCCCATTTACTTGGTTGACCCATAATGATAATCTTACTGCTTTTTACACAAATCTACCAGTGATATAGGACATATGGTATATGACTGCCGAATAATGCAAATACTATTAAGAGAACTATTGTAACTTCCAACCTGCCAGCTGTCCAAATTGAGGAATAAATTCTAGGAATTTAAGAGTGGGAAGGATTAGGTTAAGAGTAGGAAGTATTTATTGAGAGAAAGAAAACTTCTAAGGGGGACAGAAAGGGGCCCAGAAAAAGTGGGTTGCCTGCCAACTCTACTTCTTAAGGTTGTTATATTGAGCAAAGCCAGCAGGTGTGGTGGATAGGACAAATTATAGTCAACTAACAACTATAGTCAACTAGTCAACTAACATAGTTTGGGTAAGATTGATCCAATGGGAAGTCACACGATGGGTGTGAGATGGGACAAAAACCTTAAGATTATAACTAGTTGCTTAGGTGGATCAAATTGGGCAGCAAGTCAAGTAGCAAGCATACCTGGGATGGACTAGGGCTTTCCTGGAAGAGGGTGGGTTAAGGGGATTTTGGCAGTCCACCCCAAGGCAACTTATGCATATTTATTTAATTTTTTTTTTGTACCAGGGATCGAACTCAGTATCACACACTGGCATGGCAGGCACTTATGCCACTGAGCTAAATCCCCAGCCCTATTTATTTAATTTTTAAAGGGAATAAAACAAATGGAACACAGTGATAAGACATCTCTCTGAAAGTATTATGGGTGTAGTCAAGGCCTTCACTAACTGAGCCTTTGGACACAGTTGTCTTCTGCACTGACCTCTCCAGGGCCAGCCCTGTCTGACTACCTACTTCTAAATAACTTAGCTATGTATAGTCCTGGGAAACCTGACAGACTTACCCTAAAATATGACATCTCTTTTTCACTGGCTGAAATTCTCTGTCCTAGTACCTGTATCTCTGATAAGGATTGAGGCATTTTTGAAGTATGAAATCTTGACCAGTTCTCTTGACTCTCCACTAGGTAGGTTTGGATATTCCCTAATGACTATGTGACGGCATAGCTCCAGGCCAGGAGTGACAAGTTAGCAACCAGAATTACTGTATAATCTGGGTCTTATGAAATGCCAAAAGGAAAAAGAAACTGAAGGCAAGAGTACAAAGTAGAATTTCCTATTTAGATCTGAGAATGTTAATCATACAGAAGTGATGTCTGGGACAGAAATAGTGCTTACAGAATCAACGGAAGAATAGATTGAGATACAGTTTGCCTCTGTGCAACACCAGAGATACCCATGCTAACCACAGATCTGATAAGTGAAAAGAAGGGTTTTTTTAGTTTTCCAAATACCTCTGTAGAAAATTAAGATACTACAGTAGTTACAGATTAGGTAAATGCTGAAGTTTGAAAAAGCATAAAGTTATATAACATGTCTTACTTCATGAACTTACAGAGTTTTAATAGTGCTGTGGGTAGCTAAGGTAATTGTCATGTTTAAAACAAAGCTATTGTTACATTAACTGATTTTGCATAAATCCAAGTGAGGATTGTCCAAAGTCAGGTCTCAGAGCATTGTACAGTATTAATCCTGGTGTCATTTAGGCTATTGGTGAAGAACAGTTTATGAAGCACTGGGACATTGACAGGGTGACTGCAAAGGCTGAGAACCAAAATTTGATGCATTTTTCAGATTGCCCAGACTTTACAGAGACATTGTAACCTTTCTATAGCCCAAAAGATCTATCTTGGATTATAATCTTCATCTACCCCTAAATTCAATTTCATTACCACTAGATTGCTTAAAGCTGATACAAGTGGACAAAATGAGAAGCAGTGAGAACAGTTCATAAACTGTCCCTTGATTCTTTTGCAGAATGCCAGTGTGGAGCTGAAATTCTCCACACTGGCATTCTGCAAAAGGCAGGAGAATCTTGAGAGTAAAACACAAAGATAACTCATCCCTGAGAGACAATCTGTGTACCTGCCCATTTGGCTAGGATATAGGTCTTAGGCATGCAGGTATTAGTCCTAGTCAGTCTTCAAGGGATAACGTCTTGGCTTCCAGATCTAAGAATACCTCCTTGATGGCAACCTGTGAAACCCATAAATATACTGTTGACGTTGTGGGGAGATAAAGGCTAAAATTTGCAGGCAGTATATAACCATGGGATTGGTGATGTCTATTCCAGATAAAAGATAGCAAGGGGAATAATATAAGTACATGCTGATTCTCAAAGTCCCTCTGAGACCTGGCGCTTGTCCTGTGTAACATTTAAATAGTAACCCACCCCACTGCTACTCATTAGTGGTAGTTTTTTGGGTCAGAGATAAGTATTTCACAGTTAGTATGTCCTTTATACTTTAGCATAAGTTCTGTAAAACTTCTATGGCTCCATATACTACCATGTTCATATTTTCAGAGGTGCTGTTGTCAAGGAGTTGAGAAGTCTAAAAGGAAACAAGGATTGGACCTAGAGACCCTGGGTGACCTATTGTTTAAGTGTTCTGTCACACAAAATTACAAGTGTGAATCACTAAATTTCAATTGTGCCCCCCCCCCCCAGTCTGTGCCCTTGATATGTTTCCATGCTTTTGGAAGGTAACTTTTTTTGATAATATGTATAAACTTCAATAAAATTTTTAGTTGTAATCTACTGATTTTTGAGTTTAGAGAATTAGTGCTGTTGATTTTTTTTTAATTTATTTTTTTATTGTTTTGGGATATGTGTGTGGGTGTAGGTGTACTGAGGTTTGAACCCGGGGTCACGTGCATGCATTCTTAGGCTGTCACTGCCACTAAACTATAGGTCCAGTTTAAATTGTTTTAGAAGTTGAAGTATTTGACTTTTTAAGAAAATTTTTAACTGCTCATAATTTTCATGTCAGTGTATTAAAATTTAAAGTAATTCACATTTTAAAGCTTACTTTGAAGTAGCAGTTTAGTTCTATTTCATATGTACATACAAATTTGATAGTGTTTTTGTCTCCAGTTTATGGAAAGTAATAAGTCAAAACAAATTTACATTTAGAATAAAACTACTTTTGTACTTTTCAAAATGTATTCCCTCTCTCCCTCTTAAAAAGTGAAAACAGGGATTCAAATGTTTTTCACCCATATTCATAGCAGTATTATTTATAGTAGTCAAAAATCTACTAATCAATGAACAAATAAAATGTGATATTTATATACAATGGAATATTCAGACTTTAAAAGGGGGAAATTCTGACACGTGTTACAGGATATATAGACCTTGAAGACATAGGTGAAAGAAACCAGTGACAAAAGATGATATATCGATTCCATAGTCACATATGTAAGGAATTAGTAAAATCTTAGAGAAAAGCCAGGTGTGATGACATATGCCTGTAATCCTATCTCCTAGGGAGGCTGAGGCAGGATGATCCATGCTAGCTTGAGCAGGTTAGCAAGATCCTGTTCCAAAATTGAAAAAAGAAAAAAAATATTTGAAAAGATTTGGGGATATAGCTCAGTGCCTATGATTCTACAAAAAATAAAATAAAATTGTGGAGTAAAAATGGTTGTGGCTAGGTGCTGGAGGAAAAACATGGATTTACTGATTATCAGGTAGGTGTAAGATTTCAGTTGGGGAAGATGAAAAAGTTTTGTAGAACGCAGGCAGTGGTCATGGTATAACAATGTGTCATGAGCATAATGCCACATAACTGTATACTTCATAAATTTTGGTTTTATGTATATGTTACTATACTTTGAAAAATAAAACATTGTTTTCCTCCAAAATTACACCTCATGAACTATATAACTTGTTAAATGTAAATTAATGTTCCTTTTGAGGTGTTTTGTTTTTAGTATTGTGGGAGTTTTGAAACTTAGTTTTACAAATCACAGATTTTTAAATTCTTGTACACACTATGGAAAATGTGACTCTTATGAGGAGAATCTTAATCACAGTGTTTTAGATGTAGAAATCCTATTATTTGTTCAAGCTTCTCATTTTATAGAACAAAATGAGGTATAGATTAGCTTCCCTACAGTTGCCAACTGTTCAGAAATAAAATTAGAACTGAAAGCCATAGCTTTTTTTAATCCTTAGTGTTGTGAATTTTGGGCCACACTATTACTACACTGTGCAAAAGACTTGGTTACCTTCTTTGGAAGAATTTACTAATTGCATTACTGGATCAAATGGTTAAAGCTGTCAGTGAGAAATCAGTGTAAGTCAAAGAACATATACCTGAGAAATACAGGTAATTGTCAGAACAAAGCCATTTTTAAAATTAGTGTTCTAGTAATTGACAAGGTACTGTGTCCTTAAAGCAAGAACAAACTGGGTTACCTGTATAATGATTCTTTTAAGAAAATCACGATTCTTTTAAATCAGTTGTGCTTAAAATTTGTCATATCCTTAAGTTTCCTAAAGTGTATATGACTACATTGATTAAATTATATTGTGCTATAGATACATATTATGAAGTATGAAGTGTGAAAAGTTCCCAGAACATCTTTTACTTATACATAGAGAGTAATATATATTTGTGGAATGTTTCTTACTAATGTTTCTACACTACTTTGGTGAATTTTGGGAATATACATGATGAAAGTCTTAGAAAATACCAGAAGTTTATGTTTTGGTGGCAACACATGTTTGTTCATGTTTTAGCCTGTACAGCAACAGGAAGAGGTGTGTCTTTGAAAGCTCTGAGATAATTGTACTTTTCAGTCACCAAAAGCTTTATGAGAATTTGATATTAACATATGCAGAAATGGATAACCTGTTTTACTGCTTAATCAGGAAGACTTGATTCACTTGTCACAGCATTGCTTCCGTGGATCATCAGAATTGTAAAAGTGTTCAGAATATTCCTGGGGTATGTTCAGAATTCAGCTACATAACAGTCACAAGATGTCTTACAGCTTCCTGTGGTTTGCTTCAAACTTCAGCATGCAGGGAACCTATCAATAACACGAGTGCTTTTGATATACCAAAACTATGCATTAAAACATAGCCTAATTGATTTTGCATTGGTTATTTTTAATGAAAGAGTTTTTATATTAGAATTGGGTTAGTAATAAGTATGTCGGAACATCTCTATCAAGACACAGGCTTCTAAAATAGTATTGTGTGTGCAATCTCACCTACTTATATGTGCTTTATCAATGTACAAGAAGAGCTATCGATTTCCTGCCTATGTAGATTTTGACGGAGAAACCAGGTTGGAAGGGGCTGCAGCTTTTGAAGCTAGTACAAATGTGGAGTACAGAAGTTTCGACTCTGAATTGTTCTGGTTTCTAAGGCTCTAGTTCTCTGCTGCTTCATAGGGTTTTTAAGATACTAGCCACACATGAGTAGTGGTACTAATTAAATATTTACTTTTAATTGATTGAAGGGTAATCACGCAGTTAGATACTACATATAGTATACTATCTAATAGTAGTTAAAAACGGAGGGAAAACACATATAGAGACAGCTTCATTGAGCTGTGTCATTTCGGATCCAGTTTCATTACTTTGGCTTTATATAGCTCTTCAATCTTAATGTCTGTCTTTTTCTATAATCTTATAGATACAACTTTCTCACTTCTGGTACTTAATGCCTATTTTCTATAAAAAATCAGTATATAGCTTGCACTGAGACAACTATTCTGATGTCATTGGTAAGTGCTTACTATCTTCTCAGGGTTTCTTTTTGTTTTTATTGTTTTAATCAAACTTTACCTTCTCACTAGTGGGAAAAGAATCTTACTTTGGCATTGTACATTTTCCAGTTTGACAAATTTGACAAATTCCTTTACTTTTCTGAACTCAGAATTACCACGGCATTCTTGCAATAAGACACCCCAATTCATTTACTATTCTGTCTAGAATCTTACTAATATTTAAAATTATGATTTTTTTTTTAACCTTAAAAAATCAGACACGGGGCCGGGGATATAATGCAGCAGTATAAGCACCTGCCTGGTGAGCGGGAGATTGTGAGTTCGATTCCCGGCACTCCCCTCAAAAAAATCAGATATGATTCCTTTTTAAGGTAAAATTTTTTTTCTTTCAATTTGAAATACAAAAATATACAGTACTTCAAAAAACTTTTCCTTAAGTTTGTTTCTGAACCCACATTGCATGGTCTGTGCAGTCTGTCTGCAAGCAGAGTTGAATTTTCCCATTAGAGTCAACCAAATTTCACATCCTGTGATCTCATAGGCAGTGGAGTGGCTCTGCTACTGATTCCTATTGGAGTTTTTAAAAAAGAAGAAAGTACAGCCTACCTCAGAGGTGAGTATGAGCTTTATGAGCTCTATTGCTGCATAAAATAATATAAACATCATCCTAAGAGCCTCCTTTTAAATTTGTAGATCATTACAAGTGTTCTCCATGTTCATCATTATTGAAAATTTGAACATTTTGCCAAAATTCTTTCAAGGTAGGGCTGGGGATTTAGCTCAGTGGCATAAGCACCTGCTTTTCAAGCATGCAGTCATGAGTTTGATCCCCGGTACCGATTAAAAAAAAAAAAAACCAAAAGGTAAATATTCAGTTGTCCCCCCCATCATTACAGTGAGTGACATCCTGTTCTTTTTTTGTTATTTTTGTTTTGAGGTAGGTTCCCAGTAGCACTCATAGTTTTACATATTGTGTGTACTTTTTAGTGAATGCTGCTACCAATGATAAGATAGTGCCTAAGTCACACGATGTTCTTAAACAGTACTGAAATGAGTATAACTTTCTTTTACTTGATGTTGATATATACTTAGACCACTGAGTTATTATATATTCACCTTTGTTAGTAGTGTTGAGACAGCTTCCCTTAGATCACTGTACTGGGATAAGTGAATTCCTGGTCCCACTTGTGCAGAACCTAAATTCTGACTTGTTTCTGAATTTTAATAGTTAAATGTCTTTGCTGTCATTTTCGTCCACTCTGAATTTTCTGAATCTTGCTGTTATTTTTCCATTTCTGGTATTGGACAGCTTCTGGGTTTTTTTGTTTTTTTTGTTTTTTTTTTTGTGGTTTCTTCATCTGTCAGTTCATCTAAAACAGTTTTTGTAACCAGAATAAGCATCTGTGTGGTGAGGGCTGAAGTGATGGTAGAGTGCTTGTTTAACATATGCAAGGCCGTGGAGTTCAGTTTTCACTTCTGTACCTACCTGCCTGCCTTAAGCATCAAAAGTAACTTTTTCTTATAGTAGCAGATACACCAATCTATACATTTTTGCAGTCTTGCTGTTGTCAATTATTTTGTTTTTTGAGTGTTTATAGAGATTTTTTAAAAAATAGCTTTAAAAATTAATATCTAGGGAACTTTTTTTTTATTACTTAGAATCACCAGAACCTCTAGAAGCCTTATTATTAAATAGACTGACTATAACTAACTTAGTTACAGATTTTCTGGGCGACATGATAAATTCTCATATCCCTCAAAAAAGGATATATGATGATATTGGTCCCCACGTTTACCAATAAGTGAAGCCAAATTCAGAGTAATTCATCTTGGGCCTTATATTTCTTAACATTAAATCTAGTGTAGCAAAATTTAAATGATTTATTACAACTTAACACTTTGAATAGGGTAAGACTTTAAATTATAAACAGTGTTTAGAGCATGGCTGTTAAAATACTGCACAAACTACAACAAAAAGGATGACACTTTTAATGTTTTTTTCCAAATCTTAAAAGATATTTGAGTTCTGTTCAGTATAACATAATTGTAAACCTTAAAAGAATCAGTGGTCATTTGCAGATGCTAGGATTATGATTTGGTCCCAGTTACCAAAAAATTGTTACAAAGAAATTGAAAGGAGATTTTTATCAGGAAATTATATCAGAATCCACAGAAGTCATGTCAGGAGTTATGTTAGAAAAGAGGAAGGAAATATAGTGGGTCATTCTATTTAGGAACATTTTTAACATTAGTCTTCCTGTTTTGCTGAAAAAAAAAATCTCTGATGCTCATCTTTTTTCTTGGTCAGTAAACACGAGAAGCAGATTCTTAAATTATTTCAAATAATTTTAGGAAATTCCTCCTCCTCTAAGTGAAATAAAATAACCAAATATCCTCTGTGGGGTGGAGGACATAGCTGAGTGGTAGAGCATTTGATCTAACATATGCCTAGGGAAAACCTTAACAGGCCATCTGTTTAAATTGAGATGACCTTTCATTTTGTGTATTGATTTCAAGAAGAGCAAGATTGTCTCCTTCCTGGAAGATTGTCCTATTATTCAAAATGCACCGAGTAATTGTAGTACTAACAATGTATTTCCTTCCACCTGCTCCCAGCCCACAACACTCAGGTTCAGAGATTTTTATTTGACTGATTCTCTTTTGCCCTCCATGTAATAAACATAAGTTTAGTAGTTTTTCCTTCTTGTTCCTCTCCTTTTCTGGGAGCTTCTTAGGTACACAGACTTGAGTTAATCTTATTAATCTCCTAACTCACTAATTCCACAATATTAGAAATCATATTGTGCTTTAGGTACTCTGGCACTAGACATTTGTTGGTAAGCAGCTGATGTGATTGTTACCTTCTAGCATTCATCAGTCCATGAGCATAAACCTGCCTTTGTTAATTTATATATTTTCTCTTTTCTTCAACCGCCATCCTTATTTCCCTTTCCATAAATATACAGCCTATTATACTGTCCTTGAAAATGTATAAATGCTTATGATATTTTAATATTAATGGTTTTGGTAGATCTTTTCTAGTATGTTTTTAAGCTCAGCCATCAAAGTCATGGTACTGACTACAGATAACTGATTTTCCCACTGATAGCATCTGTGTTACTTAGGTTCAGGCATAAATAACACTGCAGTGAGTATACTTATTTTGTATGTTACCTTTTGAAACTATGCAAGACTTGGGAAAAAAAATAGCAACAAAACCACACTGTAATCTCAGCTCTCACTGAGGCAAGAGGATAGTCAAAAGTTAAAAAATAGCCTGAATGAGCTACTTAGAGAGACCCTCTCTCAAAAAGAAAAGAGAATCTCAGAAATTATGTAAGAGTTTCTTTAGATAACTTACCCAAGGTGAGGATTCTTCCTACTCCTGTTTTAGCCTATGCTGAACATCACTGGATATTACCTACTTTTGCAGTTTTCTATAGTTTTAAGTGCTATTTCTTGCATTTCTAATGATGAGATTGAGTCTTTCCTCATATTTGTTAGGCATGTGAATGTATTTCTTCCTCTTGCTTCTGCAAAGGTTCTCATGTTTTATTTTACATTATTTTATTTTTGTGGTTTAGGCAATTGAACCTAAGGCCTTGTTTGTGCTAGATAACCACTTTACATCCCCAGCCCTCATGTTTTAAGTGTTAGCCTCAGTGAAGTTTCGGATAATGAAAAATTTCTCCCTAAGTGTCCTTGATTTGAATAAAGTTAAATCTACTGATTTTGTACTTTTGTGTGTGAAATTTTAAGTTTTTGTCTGAAGTTTGTCAAGTACTGATAGATAGGGATACAGCTATTGCCTAAGTAATAAGTTTTCCCAGCACCATCTATCTACTAAAGAATCTGTCTTTCCCTTCTGCTTTGAAAGCTCCCATGTCCTACTATATCCTTGTTCATGTCTTTTGTTGATCTGTTTGTCTTTATTACTTTGACTTGGTGTCATGTGTCTTCTTATGTAGGAGAGAAAATTCCCAGCTGTCTTGCACAACACACATGTATCGTTTCTGTTAGTTTTTCGTGTATGTAACTGCCTTATTAAGATAAAATTTACACACTGTAGAACCCACCCCATTAAAATACACAGTTTAGTAGTTTTTAATGAGTGTGTTCTGACTTGTACAAATACCGCCCAAATCAATTTTACATTTTCATTATCCCATAAAGCAACTTCATATTCATTAGTCGTTGCTTCCCAACACTCCTGTCTTCCATAGCCCTATGCAATTGCTAATTCATTTTCTATCTATAGATTTGTCTATTATGGATATTTCACATAAACAGAGCCATATGAAAAATGGTCTTTTTGTGATTGACTTCTTTCACTTAGCATAATTTTTTTAATGCTAATCTACTTCACAGCATGCATTGATGCTTTGTTCATTTCATTTGTGTGAATATGGTGTGTTTTATTTACTTAGTTGAACATTATTTTTACTTCCTGCTTGCTGTGAGCATTTATGCACAAATTTTTATGTGGACATAGTTTCTCATTACTCCTAGGTATATATGTAAAAGTGAAATTTCTTGGTAAAATGGTAATTCTGTTTTTGGGAGAATACCAAACTTGTACAGATTTGAGGCACAATTTCCTTCTACCAACAGTGTGTTAGGATTCTAATTTTCCATATTCTTGTCATCTTTGACTACTTGCCTTTTTTTATTATAGATGTTGGTACTGAAAAGTGAACAGTTCTTGTTCTCTAGTAAGTAATCTCTTCCTTCTTTGTGGAAAATTTTGGGGTCTTTGTTTCCAGTGTTTTTAATTTTTGCCAAAAAACATCTAGCTGCCAGAGTTTTCCCATATTTGGCATTTTTTGAAGTATTTCAATCTGAATTGTTATCTTTAATTTTAAGAAATTCTGGGCTGGGGATATAGCTCAGTGGCACAGCTACCTACCTGGCAAACACAAGGTTGTGAGTTTGATCCTTGGTATCCCCCCCCCGCCAAAAAAAAAATCTAAGAAATTCTTTGCCTTTATATTTGCCTCTATTTTCCTGAGATGACCTTATAGTTAGTGGATATTGCTTTTTCTACTTTTAACTCCCTTATAGATTAAATTTTCTTTGATATTTTCTTAACCTTCATCACCTCCCTAAAAGTTGCATATTTGGAGATTTCTCAACTTGTTCTTTTTTCTTTAGGGATTTATTCTAATTTGTTTTAAATCCATATTTTGTTTGGTTTGAACTTTGGCTGCTTCTGTAAATTACTAAATTTGTTTTTTCTTTTATGGCTTTCTTATACTCCCAGTTGTTTTATTTTTTCCCTAGTAATAGTCACTGCCTTTTCTCTGTGGGAGTGTGTGTGTGTGTGTGTGTGTGTGTGTGTGAAAAACTAGTAAATGATATTTTCATTCCATTGACTTTAACTTGGATTTAACAATTAGCTAAATTTAACAAAGCATTACAGTGATTTCTTTATATAAAAAAAAATAAGTGTTTTCCCTCAGTAACTGAACTTAGATGATACAAAAACTTAGTTTTGTTTTGTTTGTGTGTACTGTGGAGTTTTTCAAACAGAAAAGGAGACTAACTTTTTAAAAGCCCGTTTATATTGCAGCCCTACACAAGATTGTTATTTGAAAGGTGATAATTTGTGAGTTGTCATTAAATGGTCCCTGCTCATTCTGGACATGAGAATAATTTCTTCTGCCTTCACAAAGAAGGTCCCATATCTTTTTTTCTTCTTTCCTTTGGCACTCATCCCCAGAAGAATCTTTGTGCCATTACATACGTTGTCAGCCAGATTTATTTCCAAGCTAGTTTATTACAGTGTATAAGTTTTCATGTCTAAGAGGTAAATTACAGGAATATAGTCTAGGTATATGTACTTTACTTACTAATCAAGTTTTTAATTGGCAGTTGTGGCTTAGTAATTGATGGCATGTAAGGTAATTGAGAGTGAGAAATAACCATAGTGAGGGTATAAAACAGATCGTTGATAATACTGTACTTTCTGCTTCATCCCCATCTCCCAGGTCGTCTCCTCTAAAACAGATCCTTGAACTTCTTTCTCTGCCATGCCATTCATCAGAATTGTTAAGCCACCTGTTGCAAGACGGTCATTCTATAGTGAACACTGCTAATTACACCAGTGATGGCGAACCTTTTAGAGCTTTCAGTGATAATGAATCCCTGGCTGCGGCATACATGCCATGCCATAGATTTGCCACAACTGCATCACGCATTTTTTTTTTTTTTTTGTCTTTGCCCTGTGCATGCTCTCAGCATCCTTAGCATCATACTTCTGGAAGCCAATTCATGTTAACTAGAGGTGAAACCTAGTTGTCATTTCTAATTGTTGTTCCAACCAGTTTATTTTGAAGCCGAAAGTCAGTAAAGTTAGCATAGCAAGTAAAGGTATTTCTGATATCTCAGAGACTTCTCTACCCTTTCCTTGCTCATCTTTTAAAGCGCTTCATGTCTGTCATACTTGTCTCTCTCTTCCTGTGCTGTTTCTGCTCTTTTCTTTTTTTCTTTTTGTACCAGGGATTGAACTCATGACCTTGCACTTGCCAGGCAGGCATTTAATGCCACTGAGCTAAATCCCTGGCCCGTTTCTGCTTTTTTCTATCTAGTGTGTTTGCACTGGAAAATTAACACATTTGTATCGAGTCCAATAGAATATATTTTGATATAGTAGTAGTGAGTGAAGGTCATTGTGCTCAAATAACTCAGCTCTATAGTTGTTCCCCTTAGGAAATTTCTTTTCAGAATGATGTTTCATTTTTCCTACCCTTTTACTGAGATACTTTGGAAGAAAGTTAAGTGTGCTCCCAGATCTGTAAGTGTTTGGAATGCCTTCTTCCTGAAATTTAGCTGTCAGCTAAAAAGAGATAAAATAGGAATGCTGATAATGGTATATTTGTTTAAAACAAGTACAGCATTTATTTTTGCCCAAGTTAATATGAACTAGGTACTCTAAATATTATAGTGGAGAAGATACGGAAAAAGGACCATTCTTGAGTGCCAACTGTGGCCATCCCTGGATTGTATACCTCCATGACCTTGTCGTGTTTGATCTTCATAAACAGTGTTGGGTGTAGGTATTGACTGCTTTTGTTTACTGATGAGGCAAATAAGGATCAAAGAGATAAATAATATGCCCAAGGAGACATAGCTAATAAGTGTTAAGTTGGGATTTCACCCCAGCTCTCTGATTTTAAACCTTGTGTTCTTCATCCAACACAAGGAAATTTTACCTTTGTTCGGTTTTTTCATAATTGACTTCAAATTTTAACCTTTTTTTAGTGCAGGCAATAATTATATAAATACATAATACAAGTCCATATGCATATATATTTTGGTTTATGGGTTTTTTGAACCATCTAACTGTAAATGAAAGGCTGCTCTCATATAAGTAGGGTTTTGCAAGCTGTTTTCCTGAGAGTAGGAGTGAATAACATTAAATTCTGGCTATACTACTATTGCACTTTGTGCACTTTTCTTATATGCAATAAATCCCTAGCTTCTTCATGAGATTCTGGTAACTTTTATTGAGTTACACAGAAATTACAAAATAATCTAAAAATAATTCATACTTTTTGTTATTGCTTTAACATTTTTATTTATACTACTATTTGAAACAGGGTGTTTGAGTTTTATCTGCTGGCTAGAAGTATTTGCCTCATTCTAGGGTTTGATATATTTCTAGAGAGATGCCAAATTCTAGTTGGGGTAGATTATTGATATTGTAGGTATTGACCACGAATAATAATTACACATTTTTATTTTAACCTATTGTATAAAAATGCAGAATCCACATTAAGTTATTAAAAATCTTTGCTATTTCCTTTTCTTTTTCAGAGGATGAATAATCTTTCATTTAGTGAGTTATGCTGCCTCTTCTGCTGTCCACCTTGCCCAGGGAAAATTGCTTCAAAATTAGCATTTTTACCACCTGATCCAACTTACACCCTGATGTGTGATGAAAGTGGAAGCCGTTGGACTTTACACCTCTCAGAACGAGCTGACTGGCAGTACTCTTCTAGAGAAAAAGATGCCATTGAATGTTTCATGACTAGAACCAGTAAAGGCAACCGCATTGCCTGTATGTTTGTGCGTTGCTCACCCAGTGCCAAGTACACTTTACTCTTCTCACATGGGAATGCTGTTGATCTTGGTCAGATGAGCAGCTTTTACATAGGACTGGGATCACGGATTAATTGTAATATATTCTCATATGATTATTCTGGATATGGTGCAAGTTCTGGAAAACCAACAGAGAAGAACCTATATGCAGATATTGAAGCTGCTTGGCTTGCTCTTAGGACAAGGTAGGAAAGTTTAGGCAGGTATATTAATACATATATGTATATATGATTTTTTAAAAATTTTAAATCAAATGATGTTTGGTTTTATGAACCCTCTTATTGAGTGTGATAGCCAATTGTTTTTTCATAGTTGTAGCCTATCAGGGAAATTAGAGAAAATGGTGATATTTGATCATTGAGTTAGTCTATCTTTAATGAGAATACCTGACTGAATAGGTTTGCATTTCATGTAATTATGTCCTGAGTAGTATGATTTAAAGACCTTATGGAAATGATTAAAGCATTATTTTAAAATCAGGTGTTACTTTATAGTCTGAATTTCTAAAATTTGGAAAAGTGGTTTCACATTTTAAAAAGTAATGTCTCAATTTACGTGAGAAAATTGTATTATTTTGTCAGTTATTCCTTGATTATAACAAAGAATAGACATTTGAAGACTGGAAATTGCATTATACATTCCTAGTCACCAAGATACATACAAAATTTTCTTAAACTATTTTGTAGACTAGAGTGTATTTTCTCATGAATCATATTAATGTTCAATAAATAGAAAGGTATTTTGTATAAATTACATGTCACAAACTAGCAGACATGAAGAAAACTCACTGTTTTCTAATTTAATGTGTAAATATTAATGTTGCCAGAGAGAACTTCTTCAATTTTGTTAATCGATGTGTAACTTGTTTTAGAAAATGTCCTTAAAAATATTTCCTTCTCCAAACATATAAAGTTATGTTTTTAGAAAAATTCCGTATAAGGGGGATTATTAAGCTATGTGTTGTAGCATACAGCTGTAATCCCAGGTACTCAGTAGGCTGGGGAAAGAGGACCAGAATTTCTAGGGCAGCCTGGGCAGTTTAACAAGACACTGTCATGAAAATACTGAAAAGGCTGGGATATCGCTGGTTGCTGAGTCCCCAATGCCAGGGGGACTGAGTCCCCAATGCCAGGGGGAAAAAAGGAGTGGGGGAGTGAGAAAGATTCTTAATTGAAATTAAATGAAAACATAGAATTGAAGAGTTAAAATATTAAGTAGTAAGGAATTAACAAGAGGTGGCAAAGATTATTTAATATTTTTAATCCTGAGAATTCTAATGCCATAAAGATCGCATAAAGTATAATGTTAGTGAAATAACATGGTTTAAAGTTGCTAAGGTAAAGCAGCCTTTGTTAGTAGTACTTTTAAGCAACACAAAAGGATAATTTTACTGAAACAAAACATGAGAATTCAGTATTCTGGGGTTCTGAACAGTATCTTATGTAATCTAACTTTGCTTTCTCTTGTCAGATATCAATTTAAAGAAACTTTCTAAAATGATTTCCAGTCTTGATTTTTTTCACATACTTTTGATCATCATTACTAAGAAACAAAGGATAATTTAGAATAAATTTAAATCATAGTTTTAGCAATTCTGTATCTTCTCTCATGTTGTACCCTAAATGCATTTGAAAGAGTAAGTATAAGTACTCCTGGGAAAAAATATTTCTTTGACCCTGTTTCTTTATCCATTTAAAGAGGTTGAGTAAAAGATCTCCCAGATAATTTACTGAAATTTATATATGTAAGTATTACATATTTAGAATACATATCTTAAAATTCTTTTACCTAATAAAATAGTTAAGTCTTAAGTGGTATCTTGAATTACATAATTATTGAGTGATCTCCTTTTCAGAAAAGTTGGTGTATCTAATAGCCCCAGTTTCTGACCTTCTGATGAACCAATAGGAAATCAGGTCTTGATATGCACTCTGTAGTCTTCCTGCACAGTTCTTTCTCTGTGTGCTGTAGTGGAAAGAGTGCTGGCCTGGGAGTTGGTCCTCCTTTTTCTCATACAAGTCCATCATTAACTTATTGTGACTTGGAGCATTTCATTAAACAGTTCGATTAGATTGATGGTCTCTAAAGTCCTTCTAGAACAATTTTTTTTTTTTTTTGGTGCCAGGGATTGAACTCATGACCTTGAATTTGCCAAGTAGGCACTTAGGCTGCTGAGCTAAAACCTCCGGCCCTCAAAAGTCCTTCTAATTCATACTGTTTTGAACTTGTTATTCCTTATAGTTCCCTCATGCTTAATGGACAGCTTAGTCCTGTTTCTGAAGAGCAGTGGCGGTGAAGCTTTTAAAGCTTTCAGGTGTTGCCCTTCAGCTCTTAGCAGTTGCTAATGTTCATATATTTATATTGGTACCAGGGATCAAACTCACAACCATGAGCCTGACAGGCAGGCGCTTATGCCACTGAACTAAATCCCCAGCCTGCTAAGTTCATTTTTCCAGTTTCTTTACTTCTGTGAAGTGTGTGTTAACTAGGACTGTTGTAAAGGAAAAAAAAAAACTTGTGAGTTTAGTTACATTAAGAGTAAATTAGGAAGAGATGGAACCCCAGCTTTAGATTATATCTCAAATCTTTTTGTAGGACTGATTAGAATAAAATGTTGGGAAACAGTATCATTACTTGGATAGTTCAGGTAATTGTTTCCATGGAAGAGAAGGTATGGATAGTTTGCCTTGCTCTTTCTGGTGAATGCTTATATTCTCAGAAAGCTTTTTTTTTTTTTTTTTTGGTACGGGGGATTGAACTCATGACCTTGCACTTGCTAGGCGGGTGCTTATGCCGCTGAGCTAAATTCCGGACCTTCCCCTCACCCCTCAGAAAGCTCTTAACTGTGTGAAATTCTAGAAACTGCTTTGTAAATGGCTCTTGGCTACCACAGCTGATTACTGTCTGCCTTGCAAGTGGGAAGGCATATTTAGGGTCACCGTAACCTCAGATTGATTAGCTTTCCTCTCCATCTACACTTGGGTGGGACATTTGTAGTATAGACAAGTAGTAGTTCCTGGAAATACTAGGTACCCAGTATTTACTAAGTCAACAAATTCATATTTCAAACTCTAGCATTGTTAAAGGGGGTAAAACCTTTGTTTCTCTCTTGAGCGCTACTGGATACCATTAAGTGAGATACCTGACAGATACCCTTAAAGTCTTATTCATTATGAACTGACCTGTGTGGTGTTTGGCGTTTTAATTTATCTCTTCTTTTCAGTTATTAGTCCATCTCTACAAATAGGCAAAGGCATATTCCAAGGCTAATTTAGGCAAGGCTAGTTTGAATATTCCATACCATAGATTTTATGTACTATTTCATTAGTATGATCAGGTTAGAAAAAAATGAGCCATTCTCGGTCTCTAGGGAAATAAAGAACTTTGTTATATTGAGTAAAAAGTAAACACTAAATATGCATCAGACTGTTGAAATATTAATGATATAACTGGGCCTGGTGGAGCACGATTCTTTGTAGCTACTTGGGACTGAAGCAGGAGGATTGCAAGTTCTAAATAGTATCAGTAATTGTTTTCTGAGAGATTAAATAGATGAAATAATCTTAGAATAGAGCACTTATTGTAGTCTGAAAATTGATAATGATAACAGAAAGCTTTAAATCATAAATTACTTGATATTATCTCACCCTACAGTATTCTAATGATAAATCTGTAGAAATGATGGAACATTTCCGTCTGGTTCAGCTTTTTGTAATTTCTGAATTTTGTAGATACGGCATTCGTCCTGAAAATGTGATTATATACGGCCAGAGTATAGGGACGGTGCCATCTGTGGACCTCGCTGCTCGGTATGAGAGTGCTGCTGTTATTCTTCATTCTCCTTTGACCTCGGGAATGCGAGTTGCTTTTCCTGATACCAAGAAGACCTACTGTTTTGATGCATTCCCAAAGTAAGTGACAATATTCAGTGTAGTTGAGTTACAAGAAACTTGAGAGGATTTTTTCCCCCTAACTCTTAAGACATGGATGACACAGTTCATTCAGCCTTGAGCTTCTATTTTATATTATCATGCAGAAATTGTGAAAAAATTAAAGAGTGTTGGCAGATGGCTAGGAAGTTGTCAAAAAGTTTGACCAATAGTAATCCACATGAAAGGATAATCTTATACCCCTCACAGTGTCACTAGTATTAGGCACAAAAGAGTAAAGTTAAATAAAATTGATAGAACTGGTTGTACAATTGGACATGAGATACTATAAAAACTTTAATGAAACCTTTGTTTCTCTCTTGAGCGCTACTGGATACCATTAAGTGAGATACCTGACAGTAAGGGGAAGAAATAAGTAGAGGAAAAAATTAGTCAGTGATATTTAGTTAATAATATCTGATTTACAAAAAAATTAAGTTGCAAAATTCATATGAGAGTGTAGAGTCATTTAGTGACCACCACGTTGATAGTCTTACCACTAGATTATTCATTGAATTTGGTCAGTAAATAAGGACTTGTATATAGTATATCCATTATAATATTCAGAACAAAGAAAAATAGTTAAAGGAAACTCCACCTTGATTGATGAGTGGTTTATCTGTATAACTCAAGATGCTGTACTGTAATGTATAACAAAGCATAAAACTACAGTACTGTATAATCAGAAAAAAATTCAGTGTGTATAAACGAGGTTACTGTACCCCACTAAAAAGACACTGAAATGCTATGCATGCAGAGCTGTAGAAGAGGGTGCAGGTGTTGTAAATGTAGGCAACACACCTGGGTCCTAAATAGGAGTGTCTGTGTTGTCACCACACAGCCTGCAAACATAGTGTTACATAGATTTGAAAAAGGGCAACTACTTCCTGCTTCTTAGACAGCAAGTAGTTTCCACCTGTTTTTAGTTTTTCCTCTATGTTCTCGTTGGAAAAAATTGATGACCTTCTTATTTCAAAAGAGTGAGCAGGGCATAAGAAAGATGCTGGTAAATCTTAGGTTTCCCTTTCATCAGGTGGCAGCAACATAAAGAATTTTTTGTGAATGATAGGTCAGAAACCATGTTACCACTTGGTTGTTTATTGCAAAAAAATTTTTTTTCATCAACCAGAAAAGTGTCCTATAAGTAGAGAAACCACTAATGCTAATTTGACCTTGTTACTACTGCAGGCTGGGAGAAGTTTGGGACTTGGAGGCTTATTTGTTTTTCCTGAGTTTTTGTTGTTTGGTTGGTGGTTTTTAAAATTTATATATTTATTTTGTTTTGTTTTTCATGTTTAGCAGTCTTTCAAACCCAGGGCCACCTGTATGCTAAGCATGCACTCTTTATCTACCAGGGTGGATTTTTATTTTGTGTTGAGTTTTTGTTTTAGATAATGAAATTTGTTAAGCCATTTTGTTTAGCTAGATGATAGAAATTAATGGAGGAAGGTGGTTAAGGTGACACCAACTTAATCATTTTTTTTTTTAATTTAAGAGGAAAAAAACAAGAAAAAAGCAAAGCAAAAGAGCCATATAACAAACTCAAAACAATAACAATATAGGTTTTGAGAAGAAGATGAAAGGAATTTAACAGTGGTTGTAATATTACATATTGTTAACTTCAAAAGGATTGCTTAGATTACCAGATATAGACATGCAAAACTGATCTAATCATAGGAGTATTAACTGTTCTTTTCCAAGAACAATACAATTAGTAGTACAGTTATTTTAGCTATATTACACACACATACACAAATACAAAAATGTATGTCTTTTTCCTTTTTTTTCCCTCCTTTCCCCTATTCCAGTTCTATTTCCTCTTTGAGCAGTTTACCAATTTACAGTTTTCCCTGGCTTCCTCATTCTTCTCTGGGGCACCCAAAGAAAGAGAAGCACTGTCCATAAATAAAATATTTGAAAAAGTCATATAGTTTTTATTTTTTAAAATTCCTCTACTATTGAACATCTCTCTTGACAGCTAATAGGATGCATAAGTGTTTTACATACCAGATATAGACTTGAATTTTTCAGTTTCTTCCTTTATAAAATTCTGTTGTTGTTTTTTACTGATCTTATCTCTGAAGATATTTATTAAAAAGACCTGTTTGTAACGTTTCTTTTCTACATAGTTTCTCTATCCTCCAAGTTACCTTTAAAAATTTATTTTTATCTTATATTTGGAGCATTTTCTTTTAATGTCTTAAAGTTGTTGGCTGTTTGCAGTGTGTAGGAGTGGAGAACTAAAAAGCTCCAGAGTACAATCTCCAGAGATAGCTCTTCGTAAAGTTTTCCTTTGGAACATGAAGGCCACTGACAGCATTTTTGGAAATTAAAATGTTACTCAAAATCTAAGATGCCCATCTCTTCTGAGCTGATTTCATACAGTTTCTCCTGTTTGAATTTTCTGTTACAGATTTTAAAAATTATTTCTTTTTTTTTTTTATATGTAGTTAACTTTTTCTCCCTTCTCTTTACCCTACAGCATTGACAAAATCTCTAAGATAACCTCTCCAGTGTTAATCATTCATGGGACTGAAGATGAAGTCATTGACTTTTCACATGGCCTTGCCTTGTTTGAGCGTTGCCAGAGACCTGTGGAGCCTCTGTGGGTTGAAGGAGCAGGACACAATGATGTGGAACTTTATGGGCAATACCTTGAGAGGTTGAAACAATTTGTGTCACAGGAACTAGTAAATTTGTAAAACATTCTGTAAATTTGCATACTGGGTTTTCTTTTCTTGCTGAACTGCACTCTTTGGTAAATAACATAAAACCTGAAGGTTTTGTTTGCAAATCATGTCAGTTGCCTTCATAAATGTACAGGTAATGATTTGTTAACAGACTTAATGAAGGTTTTAATTACCAGAACTAGAAACTGGAAATAACAGTATCATGCAGTCAGGCTGCGTAATTTATATTTTTCTGTGAATTTTTTTTAAAACATCAAATGAGTACTGTATGAAATTTTAATTCTATAAAAATCCAATGCTGTGAAAGTATTGCCAAATGCTTTTGCATATCAGAAAAAATTTATAAATATTTTTAAAACCTCTCAGTGTACTAAAATTTATCCTGGTATACAAATGTAGTAAAGCTGTACATCTAAAGCTGTCAAGTACTCAGAATAACTAAAAAAACGAAAAGAAAAAGAAAACATGCAAGTTAAGTAGAATTGATCTAAACCCTGTTGTACAGGGATAGAGGCTTAAATGGTTATTTTACTATAAATTACATTGAATTTTGTTTTCTCTGGTCATAATACATTTATCCTGAAAAAAAAAAAAAAGAAAATGAGGTCTTAATTTTTATGCCATTGTCACCTTACCAATTAGTTACCTTGTAAATGAGAAGTCATGATAGACTGAATTTTTAACTAGATTGGACTTACAACTTTGAAACTGTGAGGCAACTACTTAAAATTTTCATTGAGTTATTTAAAAGGCAGTTAGGGCTTCAAGCCTGATTTTTGTATGCAATGTTGTTTTAAATTTGACTAATCTCATAGAGTTGTAGTACTCTTTATCATAGAAAAACCTGAAAGTTCATTAGCTGTTCTTTATGACCACAACTAGACTGACTGTTTGGTCCCTTTTCATTTTGGTTATTACCGAGAATTTCATGGATTTACTCCTCATATAGGAGGTAAGAAAACATTTCACTCGTAAGTTTTATATTAACCAGTATAATAAAAAATAAAGCTCACACACAAAGACTAAGTTGCCTTTTCTTGAATGAATCCTGCTTGATTAAAACAGTGAAAGAAAAATAAATTTAACAGTATATAGTTTAATTTGTAAATGAACGAATATTAAAATAATATACACTGTGGATATCTTTTAAGGCCTTATGTAGCTTTAATTGTTCTGCTTGTTCTGTGGTTATGTCTTAAGACTATAGTATATGATTCTCTTCAAAGTATATCAAGTATTGTGAATGCTTTGGTTCAGATGTGTCAAATTAACAGTAAAAAAATCAAATATATCACTGAATTGTGCTTATTTGCCTTCTTCCATTCTCATCGCCATACTACAGTGAAGAAAGAACAGGACATAGTTCTAAACTTTTTTATCTATGTACTAGTTGCATGTATAAATGGGGTTCAGTGTGATATTTCTGTACATCCATGTTCCATTTTCCACACCAACCCCTACACCCTTCCCAATCACTGTTCTGCTTTCTGATTAACTACTTCAGCTTCCACAAATAAGAGGAAGTATTTGCTCCTGTGTCCTACATATTTATCATAACATCTTTCACTTCAGACCATTTTTGTGCAAATGACAGGATTTCATTCTTTGTGACTCAGTACTTCATTGTATATGTAAAATGTGTTTTAATCATCTGTTGGTGGGCATCTAGATTTTAATTCCTATCTTAGGTATTTTGGATAGTGCTGCAATAAACATAGGCATCTCTTTGGTATGCTTATTTCACTTCCTTTGAATATAAATGCAGAGGTAGAATACCTGGGTCATATGGTAAATCTGTATTTAGTTGTTTTGAGGATTCTCCATACTCTTCTGCATAATGGTTGGATTAATGTTTATTCCTGCCAATAATGTATAAGCATTCCTTCCCATTTTCATCATAATAGCCATTCTAATTGGAATGGGATGGTATCTTTCTGTAGTTTTGCTTTATATTTCCCTGATACCTAATGATACCATGCGTTTTTCATATACCATATTTTTTGTCCATTTGTGTTTGTATTCCTTTCTCTGTTCTCTGCAGATGGAACCCCAGTGGCTCTCACTATTGGCATTATCTACCACTGAGCTACTTCCCCAGGATGTGCCACCATGCATAGCTGTGTTTCTTTCTTTGTTTTTTGTTTTCTTTTTCTTGATCTTTTTAATACATTTGTCCTGAAAAAAAAAAATAAGAAAATGAAGTCTTAATTTTTATGCCATTGTCACCTTACCAATTAGTTACCTTGTAAATGAGAAGTCATGATAGACTGAATTTTTAACTAGATTGGACTTACAACTTTTGAAACTGTGAGGCAACTACTTAAAATTTTCATTGAGTTATTTAAAAGGCAGTTAGGGCTTCAAGCCTGATTTTTGTATGCAATATTGTTTTACCAATGTTGTTTTACCAACTTGCTGTGCAGTTGAGGCTGACCTTGAACTCGCTTTATAGCCTGACTGGGCTTGAACTTGCAGTGATTCTCATGCTTAGGCTCCCAAGAGCTGGAATTACAGGTGCACACCACCACACGTGGCTATGGCGGTATTTCTTTTGAGAAATATCTATTCAGATTATTTACCTGTTTAATTGGATCCCTTGGATTTTCTTGTGAATATTTTTTTAAAACTCCTTATATCTTCTGGGTGTGAAGTCTGTCAGATGAATATTTGGCAGATTGTTTTATCCCGTATTGTTGGTTGTCTCCATTAATTTCCTTTGCTGTAGAGATAAACTTGATGTAATACCATTATCATTTCTTGATTGTTTCCTATGCTTTTAGGGTCCTGTCCAGAAAATAACTGCCTGTACAAATGTACTAAAGGGTTTCTTCAATGTTTTTTTCTAGTAGTTAAGTCCTACATATAGGTCTTTGATCCATTTTGAGTTGAATCTTGCACAGGGTGAGGGTGTGTTCAAGGTGAAGACAGTGTCCTTTCTCTAACGGACTGCATATGTTTGGCACTGTTGTCAAGAATCAGTTCACAGTATATGGGTGGGTTTATTGTGGGGTTCTCTATTCAGCTGGATTGGTCAGTTTGTCCATGTTTATGCCAGTACCATACTAGTTTTGGTTACTTTGTCTATGGCATTGTGTTGACCTCTGCTTTACTTATTTGTCCATAAGGTCTTGCATCTCATGTACATTTTAGAATTGACTTTAATAGTTCAGTGAAGAATGTCAGATATTTTGATGGGGATTCTACTGGAAGTATAGATCACTTCTTTAGCAGTATGTGTATTGAAAGTCTGCATTGTTTGTGTATTCTCTTCAGTTTCTTCACTGTTTTGTTTATTCTTAGGTTTTGAGGTATTTTGTTTTGGGGTGTATGTGTGCGCGTGCGTGTGTGTGTGTGTGTGTGTGTGTGGTGGGACTGTTTTCCTGGTTTCTTTACCAGAAAATTCATTATTGCTGTATAGAAAAGCTACTGATGTTTGTATTTTTTTTAATCCGTTACTTTACTGAATGTTAGTGTAACAGTCTCCTGGTAGAGAGCATTTTGCTTTTTCTACACACATAGGCTACATACAAATAAGATAGCTCATATTTGTATGCATTTTATTCCTGTTATCTAGTTGCACTGGCTAAAACTTCCCATATTTTGGGTGAATAAAAGTGATGAGAGCATACCACCTTATCTTGTTCTTTTTTTTTTTGTACTGGGGATCAAATTCACGACCAAGTGATTGCAAGGCAGGCGCTTAAGCCACTGAGCTAAATCTCTGGCCCCTTATCTTGTTCTTGATCTTAGAGGGAAAAGCTTTCAGCATTTAGTGTGATGTTGGGTATTGGTTTGTTGCATATCCTTTATTGTACTGAGGATCCATCTTTCTATACTGTACCTGTTTGTTTAGGAATTTTTCTGTGAAGGAATGTTGAATGTTATTAAATGCTTGCTCTGCATCTACTGGAATCATCATAGATGATTGAACCATCCTTGGATCCTTGGTTGAAATGTACATGATTATGGTGAATGTTTTTAGTATTATTTGTGAGTGTATGTGTGTCTGCTCTTGAGTTCAGTTTTCTAATATTTTCTTGAGAATTTTCATATCTGTGTTCATCAGGCATATTACTATGTACAGTGTTCTGTTTTTGTGTTCTTTTGTCAGACTTTTTGTATCAGGGTAATGTGGGCCTTACAGAGTAAGTTTTGAAAGTCCCCCCCCCCCCCGCCCCCGGTCCCTTTTAGTTCTTTGGAATAGGTTGAGAAGCATTTGTATTACTCCTCCTGTAAAGGTTTGATAAAATTCAGCAGTGAAGTTAATCCATTTCTGGGCGTTCTTTGTGGGAAGACTGTATTTTACAGATTCAATGTCACAACTTTTTATTGGGCTAGTGAGGTTGTTTAAGTTTTTCAGTTGGTTAGCATGTAGTTTTTCTCACTAGTCACTAATAATACTTTTTTTGTAGTACTAATGTTTCCTTTTTCTCCTGATTTTATTTTCTTTCATCTTTTCTGTTGGTGAAAGTTTTGTTAAATAAAGATTTGAGAATTTTATTGGTTCAGAAAAACAGCTCTTGTGTTGATTAACACATAGTTTTAGTGTTTTGTACTTGATATTTGCTAATTTTTTCATTCCACTGTTCTGTTCTTGTTTTTCTAAGTTCTTATTTGAAATTACTTTTTAATGTAGATAGTTGCTGGTATGAAAACTCCCTTTAGTACTCCTTTTGTTATAAATTTTGATATGTTGTATTTCCATTCTCATTTGTTTTAACAAGTTGTTAAAATTTCTTAACTTGATAAGTCACCATTAAAAGTGTGTCACTTAGTTTCCACATATTTGTGTAATTTATGAAGTTCCTCTTTGTGATCAGAAAACAAGATATTGTTTCAATTTTTGATTCTTTAAGCTTGTTTTGTGACCAATATACTATTAGAGATAGTTCCATGTCCTCATGAAAATAATGTGTGCTTTGCAGCTGTTAGATGAAATGTTCTGTCTCATTAGGTCCATTTGATGTACAGTTTATCTCTGATGTTGTTTTTTGTTTGGGGTTTGGATGACCTGTTCATTGATGAAAGTGGCATTTGAAAGTTACCCATTGTTACTGTGTTGGGACCTTGCTCTCTCTTTAGCCCAGATAGTGTTTGCTTTGTAAATCTGGCTGCTGAAACATTAGGCACATATGGATTTATATTCCTTATATCTCCATATTGAATTCATCTCTTAATCATTTTATAGTAGCTATAGTTGTCTCTTCCTATGCCTTTTGTCTATTTTGTCAGTTATAAAGCCATACCTGCTCAAACATTTCTAAATTGTATCATCACGGGCCGAGGATTTAGCTCAGCGGCATAAACTGTCTACCTGCAAGCACGAGGTCATGAGTTCGATCCCTGGTACCAAACAAACAAACAAACAAAATTGTATCATCACTTACATGGAAATATTTTTGTTTCTCAAGATTGTCCTGGAACCTATACAGTTCATGTTTCCAATCCAGGGTTTAACTGTTTTCTCTTATTAGCTATGAAAGTATTAGTATTGATAATAGTAATTTATCATTTCATCCAACATGTAATTATTGAATGCCTGTACTATACAAAACCCTGGCTGGGTACAGATAGACACTGTGACCTCATAGACTTCATAGAGTAGCTGAAGGAAGACACAGGCACCTCATTGCCCAAATAATACTATTTTAATAAAAGCTAAAGGAGATTTTCAGGATACTGTTAACAGGTAAAAGGTATTTTTGACAGGGAGCATGACAAAGAACCCCAGGAAAAGGTGGTACTTTTCACAACAACTAAAGTTGTGATCTGGATGGCCCACAGGGTATTCTTGGGTGAGAGGAACAGTATATGGAACCCCAAGGAAATGTATATTTGTAAGAACCAGCTAGAAATCAAGAGGAAAGGGTGGCACAGAGATAAGACTGGTATAAAGTAATCATGTGGCATTTTGGGTCTTTTTGTATGTCTCAGAGATGGGAAGAAAAATTGGTAGAAAGAAAGTGTATTTGTTAAGATTATAAGAGGAAAAAATGTAGATTTCAGCTCACTAGAGATTAGAAATTGTTTAGAAACTGATTTCATCTTAGAGAGCTGGAAAATACATTGAAATCTCAGGATGCAAGGTGTTAGATTATTCAGGATGCAGTGAAAGGGTAGTCAGAAATTAAAGTGAAGTGTTTCACCAAGTTGGAAAGAGATCCATAAAGTGAAACCCAAGAACAAGTTGATAGATGTAACCAAGGACAATTGCTATCTTCAAATATCTGAGTGAAAATTATCTTTTTTTTGTCTCTCAAAACAGAATGAGGTAAAATGTGAAAATTATAAGAAAAAAGTATGGTTATTTGTTGACCAAAGAAATACATCAGCCAGACATAGTTTGGTGTACACTTTGAATCCTGGCTACTGGGGACTCTGTGGCAGGTGGATCCTCAGTGAAAGTCTAGCCTGTTCTCACTTTTAACAAGACCCTGTCTCAAAGGTTTAACTGAAGATAAGGATGCAGCTTAGAGTAGAGTATTTGCCTACCATGTGCAACGAACGCTCTGTCTGTATTCAGTTCCCCATAGCACAAACACAGTATTCCATCTTAAAGATTAGTGTCCTACCACTTAGCAGAAACTGAGTAACATCTGTGGTCTGTAGGAATTCCAGACTTACATGGAAGTTGATGCATGTTCCATTCAGATGTCCCCTGCCTGCTCCTCAGAGCATCACTTGCTCAATAATTTCTGTATCATTGAATTTGTGATCAGATCAGGGTTCTTCTCAGCTGGCACTGATTAGGTGTGTGAACTTGGGAAAATCATCCCTGTTCATTTGTTTAAATCATTTTGTAACTTTGGCTAGTGTGGCTTCAGTGAGCCTGTTTTGACACTTGACTTCTGTGTATGCTCATACCAATATGCTGCAGTTTGGGTATGACACTGTTAGAATATGATCAACAATTTCATAACTACTACTATGCCCTACAGATACAAAAAGCAGGATTGTAGGTAAAAAATTTCATTAGCTGGTTTATTATCTCACTTTGTGCCAGTATTGTAACTTAAGCAAATTTACCAGTTGTTTATCCTACTTAATGTATTGCAGTAGATTTTTACCCTATAAATACAGTTTGTATTTTTTCTTCATAAATACGGTTTCTGTAAGTACATAGGTATTGCTCACTTGAAGAGAGCTTGAAAAGTGGAAACAAACTCAAAAATTGTAAAGTAACAGCAAGTGTCATGTAAATAGTGATATTCTTGATACCTATAGACATTCTGTATGACAAAAATCTTCACCTTTTCATACATAGGTATTATGGGAAGACAGGTGAACTTGTGAGTCATAGGAAGTTAAAGATAATACAGCCTAATTCCTTTGTTTTGCAGGTGCAGAAACAAATCCAAAGAAAGGGACTTTCTCAAGACCTACAATCTTAGTGTCAACCGACGGTGCTGTAACCTGTTTTGTCTTCAGCAAATTTATCTGGAGTAATAAGACAATATTTGTTGAGCTATAACACAGCATAAATTCTTTTTCTCTCCCATGTTAGTTTATTTTTTAATGACTCCTAGATTTATTTTTCAATGTTTTTTTATTGAACAGTAAATAGTGTTGTGCCTTTCACATTTCTCAAATTAATGATTTGTAAGTTAAAAGTAATTGTTACAAATTTATTTTTACAAGGTGCAGTTTTAACAGCATTTTAGTTATGTTTAAACCTAGTGATGATGGAAACTGCCATCCTAGGTTAAAACTACTTCAGCAACTTGCTTACAAATTTTAAGATTCTGAAAATAAGGGTTGAAAAATGTATCAAAAGTAATCAGTACTAATTGGCTTTTTTGTTTATTACTTTGGTTTAAAATAAGCATTCACAGTGATAACATGCTACATTCTAATAATATCCAGTAATGACAGAAAGTAACAACTTATCCCTGTGACACTTAAAGTTGTTTTCAGTTTTAATTTGCAATTTGGAGAGAGAAGGCATTTATCCCTTTTCTGAATGGCTTGTGACTAAGCATGAGTAAGTAGTAAGGTAGTAAGTAAACATCTCTACCCTGGAGAGTCCCCACAAAGTAAAGAACAGACACTTTACAAGTCTCACTGAGCTGAGACCTGTTAGACTGGTTCTTCATGTAAAGTCACTGAGACTTGAAGTAATTTTATTCTGTTCCCTCTCCTGTACCATGTAGTTAGTACTTACAGAGCTAAGTTATAACAGTGTGCTTTAAGAGTAAGATTTTTATATTAGAAAGGGGGACTCCAATTTTAAATCATTTTTATATGCAGATAAAATACAGTTTTCATCTATGATACTACTTCATTAGTTCAGAATTGATTCCATCCCTAATAACTGCATTAGGCAATATATTGAGGCAGGAAGGTTAGCAGGTGGATTTATGGATACAGAATAATCTGAATCAGAATTTTTAAATGTACTGCTCCTTTCCAGATGCCCTACTGAGCATGGTAGATTCATAAACTATAAATCAGAATGACTAGTAGTCAACATTATGAAATCTTTATGATAGAACTTGTATTTAAATACCTAATAACTTTGAGAAACTCAGAGGTCATCTCTTCCATATTGCTATTTTTAAAACCCTTTTGAGCTTGAAAGTTTAGACTCCATGCCTTCTAGATTCAGTGCTGTCAGATGTAACATGAAGGAAAGCGACACAGTTTATATACACCTGAATTATGTAATGCTATCAGGAGTAATTAAATTTCATGAACTATCCAGTGTAATACAGAGCAAAAAAGAAAAATGATTGTACACCTATAAAAACGTGAATGTCCATAGAATAAGATCAAAGGGAAAATAAATGCAGTGAAAAAACTTTCTCTTGAGGTTAGAGCCTTTTCCTTAGATCCTTATTTTGTTGCTGTAGTTTTTTGTTTGTTTGTTTGTTTGTTTTGTTTTAATGTTTAAAACAAAATTTAAAAAAAAAAACCCTGAAGGACTGGGGATTTAGCTCAGTAGTTTGAGTGCTTGCCTGGCAGGAATGAGGTTGTGAGTTCAATCCCCGTTACCAAAAAGAAAAAAAAAAAAACAAAAAACCCTTGAATCTTCACTATCTTCCTGGTTTCCATTATCAGAAACTAGCATCTGGCTTTCCAAAATAATAAAGACTCCAGGTAGATAACCTAAGTAACTTTCAAATGTCCTTTTAGCCTGTCAGGGCAGGAAATAAAATTGGCCAAAATCAGAAAATTTATTTGGTAGACAAGACAGTGAATTCTGTATTTTGTCTTGTGTAGGGAATTAACAATTTGTAAAACATCTGAAACTATTACATACCAAATATACTCTCTAGACAGTGTCTATTAATGTTACCAAACAAAGCAGTATTAACAGTTATGAATTTATCATCTGTAGTCATTTCCCTATCCCGTTTCAGCTTGGCTTATAGTCACATTATTTGCGCTGTTATATGTTGTAAGCACAACAATATACTAGATACATGTAAGTTTTTTAAATTGCTCTCAAATAAGAGAAGAAAAGAATGTGCATTTGTAGTCACATAATTGCCTTATCAGCATTCTTTGTTCCTATGTATTGTGCTGAGATGGGATCAGTTAGTAAAATTTATTAGTTGTAACATGAGTGCTAGCAATAAATTCTGTCAGTTTTTGTGGGAAGTTATTTTTTCTTCATTTTGAAATATAAAATTCTCAGTTGCCAGATATTTTTGATTTTAGTGCTTTGTTCTCCTACTACTTTCTTGTCTCCATTGTTGCTGATGAGAAGTAAGTTGATCTTGAGCTTCCCTTGTAGATTTCTCTTGAAGGTTCCCTGCATTGGGTTTCTCTTGGAGATTTCAGGGTTGTCTTTGATATTCTAGATTTATAGTACGTTTGACTGTGGGTCTTGTTGTATTTATATTTGGAGTTTTTGAGGTTTTTGGGCCTGTAGGTTATTTATAAATAAATTCAGAAAATGTTTGCCATTATACTTCTGCCTTAAACCTGAGCACTGTAGGATTCAATGATGCCCTTATGATATTGGGACTCAGGCTGCTTTGCTTTTTTTAGGTTTTTATATTTACTTTTGAGTTTGCAGTCTTGTCTTTAACACTGTTAACTGTCACTGATCACTGTTGTGAATTTTTTTATCTGCTTTAACATGCTATTTCTTGTTTCTATTTAGCTGATCTAGAAAACAAGATAATTGGATACAATTTTGTCTAAATTAAGAGCCAACTGGCTTTGTTTTAAGGTTACAAAAGTCCCTGCTGTGTACTACAAGCAGCTGCTGAAGCTATACCACCCTGAGGTAAGAGTTGGTGTCACTATTGGCCAGGTGCTGAGTTCCGCAGGGCAAATCTGATTCTGCCTGCTAAGACACTGCTTCTCTTGTGAATGTTACAGCTATTGTTTTCAGTATTTCCTTTTTTCCCCCCAGTATTTCTTTTAATGAACAAAGTCATGAATTTTCAGTGAATTGCAACATAGTATTCCCAAATTTTGGCAGCATTGGAACAAAGGCTTCTAAATGATTCTTTGCATATAAAAGCTGCAAGAGAACATAGAAGTGATGGTGTGACTTAAGCTTAGTGTAGTTTACTGGCCATTGTTGGAAAAAGTTAAAAGTGCTTTCTTCTGGATGAAAGAGAAAGTTCAGTGGTTGCAAACACAAGGGAATATGGAATTTAATTTTAAAGTGACTTTTTAAAGCTAAGAAACAAGTTCATGAATAGGATAAAGAAGCAGAATAAGAAGAAATAATGTAACATACTTTTTACATCTAAGGTGCTTCCAAACAAATACACATAAAAAAACAATTTAGAAGTAAATGCAGCCTAAAAAACCAATTAGAAAACAGTTGGCAGTTCATGAAATACCTTGAGCACATTTAATAGTTAATTTGAATATGAATAAGTAACGTGGAATTTTATTGAAGTACCGGAAGCAGACTATGGGATTACAATGAGGAAGTAGGTTTACATCTTCACCACTGTTTAAACCCTTCTTTTGATCACATTTGAATTCTTTTTGGGCCTTGGAGAAGCCAGGGTCTGCCTATGAGAAGCAAAAAATAATGATCAGATAATTATTAAACAAGGAAATTCTAACAATAGCTGTTAAAGGTACACTAGTTTTTGAAATCATTCCTATTGTTTTTCAGAAATCTTTACCCAGAGCCTTGCTCTAAAAAGATTTGAGAGAGAGCGTAGGCTGAGTTATGGACTGCCCATTATCTATGAGAACAAGCTAGCGAAAGTAGGAGGGGAGAAAAGGGTGTCCTTGGAAATCTTAAGACAGTAGTCTCTGAGCCACACCAGCTAAACATGGGTAAAGAAAATAAATGTTTTCTGTTGATCTTGGGGATATTCAGAAAGATTAAATAATTCTAAAGTAAATGGAAGTACCTTTATTAGTATTCTAAAGGCATGTAAACTATAAGTTTATATATGCACCATAGTTAGATCTAGTCTAGCCAAGGAGAATGTTAGGCCTGAAACTGCTTTTAGATAATTTTTAGGATGTTTTTATTCTTGATAACGTGCTAATTTGCCAGTGGTTTTCAGAGAACACTGAGTCTTACTTTGTAGATACCCTATCCGTTTGAGATCAGCCTGGGTAATGTATCAAGATCCTTTCTCGAAATAAATCAAAGTAAAGCTATATTCAGTTACAACAGTTTGGGGATTTTGTGTGTGTTTAGAGAAAAATGAGTGTGACAACTGGATAGACTTCCCTTGGTCCTTCTAGTAGGCGCTGCTGTGTGAGCCACAGCCATACCCTCTTCTCAGCATTTAGAGAAGAGCCCCATTTACTTGTGGCACACTTGTTTCTTGGTACATAAGAAAGTGTTGTGGGATTTTTGTCAGGGCAGCAGCCTTAACCAAGGTAGGACTAGGACCCAGGCCCAGCTCAGCTGCCCAATGTCCCCAGTGGGAAAACTGAGTGTGTGTCCTAAGTGGGCTTCCATGGCCTCCAGGGAAATGTGATTCCTGGCTTGCCCAGCACTGAGTGTCTTAATTTTAGACTTTGTCGCTCCTGTAAGTGAACCATTTGCACTCACATCTTTTCTCATAGGTGCACTTCTGGAGGATCTAAAGAGAAACTGCTGTTAAAATGTGTTTGTATTCCCAGCGTCACTGAATCATGGACTACTTAAAATAAATGGAAGGACCCTCAAAAAGGCAGTGGGGTGACCCTTTGGAGCAAGAAACATCTGAATTCAAGTTTGGTACCACTTAGTGAGTGATCCTCTTTAAATCCCACTGTCCTGATGAGTAAATGGGTTGTACTCCAATGCCTGCCCTCAGTACGGGTCTTTGCAAAGACTTGTTAAGATAGAGCATGTGGAAGTTTGGAAAAAGGAATGACAGAAGAGGGGAACAATGCAGAGATTATTACTAAAAATAGTAATATATTGCTATTAATATATTAAGGAAAGCTTCAAAGCACAAATTAGAATAAGAGACTTTCTAGGTCTGAGGCATGTAGTTGTGTATGGAAGTAGTGCTAGTAGACCAGTTAGATTTAAAACAATGTGTGTATAGGATGGGGAGAAAATAATATGTAAGATTACGCTCTCCTGCTTGGGTTAATGAGTGGGATGCAGTATGATACAGAGTCTCAATATATACTGTCAAGGAGGTGTTCTTGGGTAGATCTCTTAGAAATGGCTCACCAATCGAAATATTCAAGTCCTTGCCACACACAAAGAATTGAATGAGAAGGCAAAAACAGTGTCAAAAAATTGATTTGAAAAGTGAGGGGTGCATTAATATGGGAGAAACTAGTTCTGTAGAACCAACTTGCATTCAAAGAAAAAGAGAAAAGTAAAAGTGCATGCTAAGCTGAGCATGTCGGCACATGCCTGTAATCCAGCACTCAGGAGACTGAGGCAGGAAGGTTGCCATGAGTTTGAGACAAGCCTGGGCTACACAGCAAGACCTTGTCTCAAAGAACAAAGGTACATACTGCATGTCTGAGAAACACAGCACAGGCTGTGCTGTGGCAACCCATGATGGTGACTCCCTGTGAAGTTCGGTCTTCCTTAATGTCATTTTCATGGTGTAGGCGTTTGTAAGAAGTCCTATGTACAGAGCGCTGGCCCTCCTCTGTAATTGACATCTCCCACTCCTTTCCCTAGCCGGCTTGGCCACACCCTTTCTCCTGAGCAGAGGTACACTGAAAGATGAAAGAGATCTTAGCAAGATTGCGTTAAAAACTGCACAAAAGACAAGAATCAGGAAAACCCACAAGAGCAGTGTCAGTTCCCATTATGTCTTTGCCAGCACTTTCACGTTCCCACACACCTCTGTGGGTTCGAGGGGCTAATGGTTTCTGGGAATTCTCGAAGAACTATGCTCTCTAGTGACCATCCTGACTGTTTCCAGAGAATTACTTCTCTTAGGAATTGCTTTTCCATGTCAGAAATGTTCCTTTTTGGTGTCTTACACAGCAATAGAGCACAGCCTTTTTCCTTGATTTACATACAAGCTTCCCCAAGGTATTCGAACCTATGTCAGATTTTATTAAAGGCTTGGAGTGACAGGGCAAGTCTAGGACCATGTTTTGCCCTACATGAGAGTTCTGTACAGTATCTCAATTAGGACTTTGATCAGGGACTTCCCAAGGACCGGACCAGGCTTTCTCAGAACCAAGCTGCAGTAGTGACCCATTGTTGGGATTCTTCCTTTCTGGATTCCTTCAGAGAGCAGTCCGAAATGCATCTGAAGGCTCTCCTGCCTTTATTACCCTCCCTAATTATTTTTCCCGTCTCCCCAATCCAGTAAGTCTTTTTGCTTGTGTGATTTCATCCACTTCTGGATGATAGGGTCTGAAACACACCAAGAAGAGTTATGCCAGCTTTAAACATCATCACCTTCCTCCACTCTGCCACACAGAATTGTGGTGTGTCCTTGTTTATGATATTTGGGAAGTATGAATTGTGTCTGTAGGTATGTAAGAGGATCAGTTCTTCATGATGATCAGATTAATGTGGTCTGAAGACCAAGCACCAAAGTCAGAGAAACAGCCATTCTTCATAACTTCCTCTTTTCCCTTAAGTTAAAAAGTGTTGTTATTTCTCTAGTCATTCAAAGGCTAGTGACTGTACCAGTGGCTCCATTATTACTGGTGCCCTGTTTTAAGCAACTTTACTAACCCTGTAAGACCAAGATGCTTAGGACATGGCTTGTGTAGACATCTGTGTAGTCCTTCCTATGCATTCAGTCCTCTGAAATTTGTGAGCCTGTACCTCCTCTAGTTTTTAGAAATATATCTGTTCTCTAAAATGGGTTTTAGCCCTTTCTAAATTTAAAATGCTTTATCTTTTTCCACCTTTCTTCATAATAAATCATGTGAAAACTTTTTCTTGATATTTAATATCAAGAAACCTGATAAGTAGGATTTATTTCCATGGTAGCTTCTCTTGGCCAGTTTCAAGCGACCAGTGGTTTAACAACTGGGTGGCAGTACTCCTGACATGTTAATTTACCTCCCACAAACCCAGATGAGCCAGCATGGACCAGCCGTAGGACAGCACTGAATGTGTGACACTTGGCATGTAGCAGATATTAAATATTAGTTGCTTTTTCATCCTTTAGGCATAAGTTCTTTCTATAGGGCTGTGTAACTCCTTAAATTCCTGAAGAGATGAGAGCCATAATTGTACTTAGCTACATAAATAAACTTAACAAATGTTACAACTATAACATTGGATTAGCATTTGATAACTTTTGAGTGTGTTTTTAGTGTGCTTTCTCTAACAGTACAGTGAAGTGCCCAGACTTAGCTTTGCAGAGCTCTGACAGCTTCCCAAAGAGGTTGGCATTCTCCAGAGCAGCTACAAATGAGGGACAAGGAAAACCCATTAGGATCATGAAGCAGAAGACAAATGGTAATATCAGATGTAAACACTGAATGGCAGGCCAGTGCTCTGCATTACAGTTTAGCTCTTTGTCACACAGGCAACATCGTACGCACTCCAAGATGAAGACAAGGAGTGTGCTTATTTTCCTTCTAAATAGTTCCAAAAGATTCAGCTTTGCTTTGTTTGCTTTAAATTTAAAGATGCATTATGAACTTCTGATTCTAGTGCCAAGGAGTAACTTGTACAGAGTCCCAGCTGCAAACAACTGGGAAACTGGACAATATGTTGTTAAGCAACACAAGTTCAAATACAGCCTACAAAGTTTTAGCAACTTGCTGGGACCCTATCTCAAAATGAAAAATTGAGAAAAAGGACTGGGGATGTACCTTTACCAAGACCCTTTCTTTAAAAAAAAAAAAAAAAAACAATGGAGTCAAATGTAACTTGCTGCAAATGCCCTGGGGTTCAACCCCGTTATGGGGAGAAGGGCGGATGAAAATGAAGAAGTTGTGTGTTCCAACATTGAGGTGGTAGAAAGGCTTACTATTTGGATTCTTCAGAGGAGAGAAACCACTGGAATGAGTTCCACAGCTGTTCAGGTTTTCTGTCTAGCAGGAACACTATTAGATAAAAAAAGGTATTTCGTTAAATCTCAAAAATACCATAAATTTCACATTACAAAAAAAGTTTTAGGGGACATATCTGTAAAAGATACATTGTATGTAGTTCTTGTTTTCTAACTCTGAAAATTATTGGAAGCAATTTTTAGACTAACACAGGGAGAGAAAACCCAAACGGTGTGGCAGTTTCATTCAAATGAGGAGTTTCATTGAAAGTAAATTTGGAAATGCTGAAGTGGGTGAGATTTGTAAGGCAGAATGCTAGAGATGAGCAAGCTTCATAGGAAAGAGCCCCAAAAACTTTCCACAAAGAGCTGTTTCAATTCCTTTGCTGAATACTCTTGGTAAAACTGGGGATGTAGCTCTGTGGTAGAACTTTTTTATTTTTTATTTTTTTTTAGAATAAAACCAAGCAAAATAAATCAGAATAAAGCCAATTAAAACAAGACAGTGTAAATGATGGAGAATTTCAAAATAAGGTAATAGGAAATCAACAATGGTTACCACAATGCCTCTTGTTGTCTTCAAAATAGCTGCCCATACCTTCAGACATAGTAAAATTGAAACAGAAATAGAATAGAACCAATAAAACGAAACAAGCACTACAGGACTTCAAGATAATAAAAAATCCAAAATGGCCACCGTAATATATCTTGTTATCTTTGAAGTAGCTGCCCATGCCATCAGATACAACAAAATCAAACAAGATAAAACAGAATAAAACCCAATTAAAACAATGAGAATGATACAGGACTCAAAACAAGATAGTTAGGAATGAACAATGGCCACCCCCTTTCAGGAGATTCCCATAGATGCTACATTGCATATTGTTATCCTCTCAATATGATCAGACCACTGGCTTTAGGCCTGCAGTCAGTGAAACACTATAAACAGTTAAAGCATTCAGTTGAATTTTACCTCACTGCCATCATCACAGCCTGTGTTTATCCGGATCAGCACCTCACTTACGAGAGTCGAGAGTCAGGGAGGTACATTGGCTCTTGCCTCCCTGCCTGTGCACTGAAAGGGGCTGGCATCTGGCTCTTTTTCAGTTAGCCCATGCATAGCACTGACTCACAAGAGGTTGTAGCTACCTTGTTTTACTTCTAAGAGACTTAAGTTTGATCCTTAGTTCTGCCAAACACTCCTGAACATGTAGAGTGGAGCCCTAAGGCAAAAAACAGACCGAAGCATTCATACAGGGTTTGGAGACATTTGAATTCCATCTGTCACAGTTATTCAGAATATTCAGGGCTATCAGGAAATCTGAGAAGGTTCATACCTTAATAATAAGATCATATTGTGGCTGTAATAAAGGCAACGCTAGACCATGTATAAGGGAACCTTTAATATAAGTCTCATAGCTACAGTGCAGCTCAGGGATAGAGCACTTGCCTAGTGGGCTTCATTCCCTAGGTCCTATCCCTTTCTCCTCCAAAAAAAAAAAAAAAGCCTCAAAAGATCAAGGTGATATTTGCAAGTAACTTAATGTTTCTTAAAAAGGAATCAACAAGATGTTAACCCTCAATGCAAATAATGGTCCAGCATCCAATAAGAATTTAATGGACATGCAACCTCCACTCCCCAGCAAATCTAACGCTGAGTCAGGAGCATTGTAAATTCAGTTAGTCTGGGCAACTTAATGAGACCCTGTCTCAAATTTTTCAAAATACTGGGAATGTTGCTCAGTGGCAGACCACTTGCCTAGTATGTGTGAGGCCCTGGGTTTGATCACCACTACCACCATCCCATTCATTCATTTATTCATCCATTCATTCCTTTATAGACAGCATCTTACTTTGTAGCCCAGACTGGCCTGGAACACTGGTTTTCTCACCTCAGCCTTCTGAGTTCTGAGATCACGGGTATGCATCACCATGCCTGGCTTGCCACCAAATTTAAAAAAGCAAATTCTGACCTTTAGGAGAAAAAGCATAGGAAGGAAACTGACAAAAATGGCATTAGCTAACAGGGCTGTAAGTCAGTTATTGTAAACAGTCATCAAATATTTAAAAGAAAACAACATGAAAGAAACTTGAAACTAGAGAGATAAATTGGATAAATACCTTACTAATATCATTTGATTTGAAGCTGGTATTGTGAAGCACATACCATCTAGATAGTATAGGAAGAGAAGAAAAATGCCTCACTCATCATTTACCCTGTGACATTTGTAGAAAAATGGTAATCCAGAGAAGATTCAATTTCTGCTTAAAGAGATTTTTGTAAGGAAAACTATTGTAAATCATCCAAGAAAACACGGGCCCGAAATACAAGCTTTTGCCCTAATCCACTGTATAAAATAGAGCAAAAACTGACTGGTACAACTGCAGAGCTGGTGAGGAGGCATGGGGCTCACACAAACACAGCATGTAGCTGTGCTGTGGATGAAACCCAGGACCTCCCCAGCTTTAGAGCTGTTCCTGGCTTGTATTTTGATTTCTCAACTGTTTTACTTGCATGTTGAGAAAGATTGGTGCTTTTAATAAGAATAGAAGAAGAAATAACATTTTTTTTAAATGAGTAGATATTTATTCACTAAAAATATGATCTTAGTGCAGCACTTGCCTATAGTGTAAATGGTAAACTCACAATGATCACATTTAAAACTTTATAATGTGTACACGTGGGGTTACTTCAATAATATAAATATTTCCCAAGTGTCCCTTCTGTCTTTATTTTTATTTATTAAATTACAGAACTCAAAATTAGCATAGAAAAGTAAATCCCATTAATAAATATAATTCTACTTATATTTCCCTAAAGGTTCTTAGGCTTCTAAGTAATTGCTCTATATGTTAGCATTCTGGACTGACTTGCATACCTTTTATGCTAAAGAAACTTAGGGTTAGGGTTAGGGGGAAACAAAAACAAAAACATCTGTCTTATCTTTGGCCTCTCATTTTATCCTTCATCACTTCCCTTTCAGTCTTGCTTTGGAATCCCATTCAAATTTTTCTACTCTCAATTACCTTTAGGTAATTTTACCAAGCTGTTAGATCATTGCTAGCTTGGAAAAAAAGTAATCACTAAATAACCCATGCTTACTGTATTATGGTGAAAGTAAAATCTCTGGTATAGAGAATACCTGGTTTGTTGACTCATCATGAAGTCAAACATGGTCTAACCTGCTGAGTCATCACTGTGCTGGGTGAGATAGGACTAATCAGATTATATTTTGCTGGTTGTGTTTTGCTTCCTACCCCCCAAGCATGTTCTAAGAAGCATGTGGTAGGCACAGTGCAGAGAGAATACACTTTCTTCTATTGCCAAACTTCAACTTAGTTGGCAAGTAAAAGAAGAGGACATGTCGCTTTCACTGTCATACCCAATATTTCTTACATCATTTTAATCCAAAACACAATTAGCCACACTCAAGCTTTAGCATTTTAAAACACCACTTCAGAGAACTAAGATTCTGAAGAAGATGCCAAAAAATAAAATTAAGCTGATTGCCATGGCCTTATCAGATTCAGGTCAGAATGTCTTGGAAGGGACTAAAAGCTGTTCCAGATTGTCTCTTGTGAATATGATGAGAAAACAACTGAGCATCCCCTGAGGATTACAGCCTGTTCTCAACATTCTCCTAATCAAATGGGGCTGAGGGCAAGAAGGAAAGCCTCAGAGGAACGTTAAAAGACAAAACTCATTTGGATGGGGGAAGAGTAGAAAAAGGAAAAAAAAAGAAGCTATAGACATTAAGCCAGGTGTCTGTAATCCTGTTACTTAGGTCACGGAGGCAGGAGCACTACAAGTCCAAAGTCAGCCTAGGCAAGTTAGTGAGACCTTGTCTCACAGTGCAAAGGTTTGTGGGTGTAGCTCAGTGGTCGTGTTTGCCTAGTGTGTGCAAAGGAAGCACCTGGATCAGAGCAAGAAGGACAGAGAAGAGATCAACAGAATGATCTTTCCATCTGTCCCTCCTTCCTTCCTTTCTTCCTTCCTTTTTAATTCTTGGACAAGAAGTTCATAGCTTGATGTATTCTCTGTAGATCCCCATGACTGGGGATCAAACCCAAGGGTGCTCTACTACTATGCTACATCCCTAGTTCTTTTTAGTTTTCGAGACAGGGTCTTATTACCCATTTTGGAGTGTCGTTTAAGAGTTGATGCCTAGGTTCTTTCTGTTCTGGACAAAGAATTGAATGAAACAAGCATAAATGGTGGCAAAGTTTCACATTTATTAAAGGTAGAAAAAGTAGATGGGTAGATGAAGAAAGGTCTCCACAGAGGAACTTTGAGCCAAGGAAAAGTGGAAGAAAATACACCCTTCTGCATAGGATGAGCTGCCATGACTAGGCATTATAGTGAGCACTTAGGGGCAACTGTCAGTGTTTTATATTTCCCATGCCACCATCATGGCTAGATCATCCTGTCAAGATACTGCTCAAGTATGAGAAGTCCACATGCAGGATTCCAAGAATTGTTTTGTGCATGTGTCTCAGGATGTGTCATACTTTCTTTTCCAACTAGTTTTAGCCATACCCTATTTTCCAGCAGCTTGCAGTAATAGTTTTTTTCTTTTTGGGTGGTCTTTATCTACAGACAGTTCATTTGAGACTGGCTTTATATGAGAAAGGCTTAGGGTGAGGGTCACATCCCTCATGCTAGGTGGAAGGCTGCCTATCAGCTTGTTTGCTTGGATTGCCTTGGGCTCTCTGTGTTCTCAGAGCTGGAACAGTTTGTTCATGTGACTCATCTCGAGTGCTCTATGTTCTTTGGACTGACCTTGCTTTAGCACCACACATGTGGTTGGTCTCTAGCTTCAGCTGCTCCCCACACTGCCTGTAGGATTTATAGAATTTTCTGCTTGTGCTTTATGATGATTGCATATTAGTTAACAAGTTTTCTTCCTAGATTGCTGCATGTACATGTAGCCTCAGAAAGGCATATTTTTATTTAGCTTTTTGACTTTTCCTAATATCAATGCCTGAGTAAGAGCTATTAGCTCTGCCTTTTGAACCAAGGTCCCTAGGGAAGATGTTTTGCTTCAATGACCTATTGTGAACTGAAAACTGCATAACCTGCCTTTTGACATCCTTCTTGAACAAAGCTGCTTTCACCAGTGAACCACAACTCAGAGTCTTGGAGGGGCTGGTCACTGATGTCCTGCCTACTTGCATAAGTGTGGGAGATCACTTCTTCGCGAAAGTGGCTAACGTTACCCTGTCAAGCGCAAATAGTCTTTTGTCTCTAGAATAGCCCTGACCTGATGTGGAGCCTGGACTTCTTGTCACTATCCTAAAGTTAATTTTATACCTTTCTCTGTTAGTATAGCTGTTAGCATAGCTGTAACTGCTACTATTCTCAGGAAGGGAAGCTAACCAGTAGCTTCCCCATGTAATATTTTTGAAAAGTATGACACTGGGTGGAGTTCTTGTCATAGTGTTTGGGTCAAAACACCCAAAACAATTCCTTTTTTGTTATGTACAGGAAGAAGAGTTTTAAGTTCTTAAGTCAGATATTCCCAGTGTTGGACTCTGAGTAAGGGCATGGTTTATTTCTTTAAAGAAGGCATTACCATGGGGTTGGGGGTTTAGCTCAGTGGCATAAGCACCTACTTGGCAAGTGTGAGATCCTGAGTTTAATCCCTGGTACCAGCAAAAAAAAAAAAAGGCATTGCTAGTCACATTTGTGCATTGTAGGGACACAGACTCAGGGCCTTTGACAACTTCTTATAAAAGCTTTGCCGTTAGTCCAGAATTAGGTATGTAGATCAGGCAGAAATCAGTCATTCTCAAGAAGGAATGCTATAAGTTAGTGGCAAGTGTTTCAAGGTCAGAGATAGCCTGGAAACATTCCCTAGACAGCTGTTATTCCCGAGGTGCAAGAATATATTTCAAATATTAAAACTTTTAGAGGGATATCTGGGCTTTTTCCTTTAACCCATTTTTAGCTAGAAAGTTGAGGGTTTGTATAGTGTTATGGTTGGAAAGTTCTTGAGTTGGGTTGCAAACTAGAATATTATCTTCATACTGTAGGATGGTTCCTTTCCTTGTTAAAGCTCTAAGTGCCTAAGTCTTTCTTTAATACCCAAGCAAAAATATGAGGACTATCTCTAAACCCCTGTGGGAGAACTGTCCAAATGTACTATTGCTTTTCCCTTAAAATGGGATTTTTCTATTCAAAGATAAACAGAAACAGGGAATCTGAATGTAAAAAGAACATATCTTTGAGATCTAAGACTAGAGCCAATCAGTGTCTCCTGGAATTTAGGACAGGATGTATATGGATCTGCTAGCAGGGGGTAGATGGGATGAGAACCTCATTAATGGTTCAGAGGTCTTGTACTATCATATATCTCCTGAGGGTTTTACTACAGGGAGAATGGGAGTATTGCAAGGAGGCTGACAAGGCTGCAGAAGGCCATATTTAAGAAACTTGTCCATAGGAGTCTGGAAGCCTTTATATGTCTCTTTGATTAGATACTGCTTTCCGATAGGAAATAAGCCAGGGTCTTTAAGTCTTATAACTACTGGCATAGCTAAGTTTGCCCTCCATTATACCATGCAACAGGATCTACCTCTTGGCTTGTATGGTCATTGAGACCTGGTATAATCCCAAGAGATAAAGTCTGTTTTTGCCTTTGCTAGAATTTGAGAATTATCCCCAATTTTGCAGTAAATGTCTTCCTAGCAAGTAAGCAGGACACTGTGGATAATTATAAACTGATGGTTAAACATTTGGCTCTCAAAGTGACACATCAGGAGAAAAAAATCTGCAACTAGGGTCCCTTCATCCCCAACTGTGACTATCCATCTAAAGGGGAGTTTTCCAGAGAAGGAAGCCAACCGAATTAGCTGCACTTGTGTCAATAAATAAATTGGCTCACTCATGACACTTCAGATTACCTAGCATTCCTCACAGGAAATAGACATATCTGCGGGCAGAGGCATTGTAGATACCCTTGGGCCTCCTCAATCTGCAGAGGAGAAAATGAGGGTTTCTTCTGCCCTACCCCTTCTTTGGAAGCAGCAGTCAACTCTGGTGCCATGAGTCAGGCACATTGTCTGTCTTACACCTGGAAAAGGATCCAGGCAATGGTTTGGTATAGTCTCATGCCCAATGTCCAGACTTCTTGAACTCGAAACAGGAACTCTTTCCTCGGTTTTCTTTGGTGGTTCTATGATTTGGATGAGTTTAAAGACTCCTCTGGATCCCATTTGTTGAACACAGAGAAAAGACTGTATCCAACACTTGAGTTATAGGTATCTGAGGACTCATTTGAAGTTTTTGTATTTTATGTTGAATATTTGATTATATTGAATATCTGATTAACAAATTAAATAGTGTCCCATAGTGCCTCTGCCTCCCTGGGAAATGGATCTATGTTAGTGTGTTTATGAAGGATTTTTAGTAATTGACTATGGAAGACAGCTGGATTTTCCTTTTTTTTCCTGTATGACCCTGCTCACCTTATCATAATTAATAGGTTTCTTAATACACTTTTTCATCCCCGTTGTAGGAGCAGCTATCATATCAGACAGAATTTTTAATCCTGCACTCGTATTATAGTCCCACTTTGGTTCTGTTGAAGAGAGATAGCCTCTCCAGGGTGGCTTGCTTCCCTTCTTAAAACACACTGCTCATTTATAATGTTGCTAGCCTATTGTAGGATTCTTTGTGCCCAAAATGAATTGGACATCTCACCAAGATAAGTCAAAAACCAGGACCAAAGTTTGAAACCCTACTCTATGACCTATCTTTTTTTTTTTTTTTTGTACCAGGGATTGAACTCAACCTCACACTTGCCAGGTAGGCTCTTAGGCTGCTGAGCTAAATCCCTGACCCTAAATACATTTCCTTTTTTTTTTTTTTTTCTTTTCTGTACTGGGGATCGATCTCATGACCTTGTGCTTGCCAGGCAGGTACTTACGCCACTGAGCCAATTCCCCAGCCATTGAAACCCACTTCTGAATGTACTAGGTTTTTCTCATAGCCTAGTTCTTCTAACTTTTGCTGGGTATCTGCAACTGAAGAAGGGACCTGAATTTGAGCAGTCCTTTCTGCTCCCAGGACCTCTCTCAGGGTCAGGATAAATTATGAATTAGAGGAGTAAGAAGCACCACTTTAGGTATGTCCAGCAGGGTTTAAATCTGTCAGTGGGCACCCAGTGGGGCTTAGGGCTGTCAGAGGTTAATTTTTTCAATTTGTTTCAAGTGTGTTGTACTTACTTTTTCAGGCTATTTTTATGATGGCAGCTTTTCACATCTTTGTTTGAGAATTCTAGCATTTGTATAATCTTGCTCCTAGAATCTGCTGATTATTTCTTCTCATTTAAATTGAGATTTTTTTTGCCAAGGGTTTAGCTCAGCAGTATAAGTTCCTGCCTGGTAAGTGCGAGATTGTGAGTTCAATCCCCGGTACCAAAACTAAAAATAAGTAAATTTAGATTTTTTTTTTGTTCTTGCCCAAATTCATAAGTTAAAAAAAATATCAAACAGCCACATTCATCTGTTTATGTGTTGTCTGTGGCAACTTTTGCATTATAAATGGTCACAGTATGACTGCAAAGACTAAAATATTTACTGTCTGGTACTGTTCTTACTATGAGTGATTGTATGAGGTAGGCTCTTTTTCTCAGGTGGGAATGAAAGTTTTGCTTTCCCCACTTGGCCTCATCTAACATCAGAGGGCTGGCTGGGAAGAGGAGAATCTTGCCATAGTTGGGCAAGGTGAGCCTATGCTCCCTACTCTGCATATGCTATTGTGGGTGTGTCTGGGTCCCAATTTCTGGGGCATTTGGCTAACATAGAGCATCTGTATCTAAACGTGATGCTGTGCCAATGTCACTGGGACAAAACACCCAACACCTTTATCTTAAAAACTCACAGTATTAGTATAAGTCCATAGTTGGCCAACTGTAAGGCAAGAATGGCATAAAAGAATTGCATGGCAGAGGAAAACTCATGTCATGGTGGCCAGGAAGCAGAGAGCGAAGGGAGGAGCCAAGGACCAGAATATACCTCCTTGTTACAGTCCCAGGGACCCATCTCCTCCAAACAGGTGCACCTCTATACACATGAGAATATGGTGGCACACTTTAGACTTAAGTGTGACATCTCACTTGTAGCCTCCAAAGGACTTATGTCTCATCCCACTATGCAGAAGAGTTGCTAAAGTCTTTCTAGTTCTATCGTTGCTGAGACATCCAAATCTAAAGTCTCTCCTGAGATGTAAGACTTGCCACAACACTATTAGCTAAAAGCCCCTGTAAAAATCAAAAAGCAAGTTGAATTCTTCCAATACGCAGTGACCCAGGGTAAATGTTCCCAATCCGACAAAAAACAGGGATAGAAAGGAATCAAACCAAAGCAAGACTGAAACCCAACAAGGCAAACATCAAATGCTGTAGCTTTATGTGCAATACCTAGTGCAGGTTGTGGTAAGATGTGAATTTCAAAGGACTTGAGGGTTCCTTCCCCTATGTGATAGCCATTTATGGCTCACTTGGCCTTTCTCTTGGGCTGGATTTGCTCACTGTCTGCAATTTTCTTCAGAACACATTCCACATTCCTGGCTCTCCAACTTTTGGGCTCTCCATTGTATCTTTGGCTTTAGTATTACCACTTTGTGCTCTGCCTCTTAAGGAGCACATTTCCTGGCCCCTCAGGCCTTCCTTTGAAGTTGGAGTGGAAGCCTGTATAACCTAAAACTTGCATTCTGCATGTATGAAAAACAAGTACCGCATGAATGATGCCATGGTCTATCACCAGCATTAGCAGTAGCTGGACTCCTATGGACCATGCTTGCAGAGTCCTTCCAGTGCCTGGATGGCTGAATTCAGGATTGATTCAGTTCCCTAGTTGGCTCTGAGTAAACAGGGAACTCTTGAACTTTCTTCTCAAAGCTTTCTTTTTCATGCTAGTTCCTTTAGCAATCCTGCTCTCTATGACTTCAACTTTGTGGGTGCTTCCTTTCTGGCCAATGCAAACTTGTAAAATCATTAAGCCCTGCAATTTTCTCCTGATTCTCACTGTATATCTGGCCAAAAGAAACCAGTGGTATCCATGCCACAGTTTGAGTATTGGACTAATTTGAAATTTCCTCAGCCAGGTCAATTAATCCACACTTAAATTTAGCCTCACTCAGTGTCTTAGGACATGGGTAAAATGTAGACAGATTATTTGCTCAGATTAAATACACATGACCCCTAGCACAGTTTCCAATAAAGTTCTTATTCCTATCCCAAACCTTGTGAACTTGGCTTTTACTGTCTGCATTCCTATCAGTATTCTAGTCTGACTTCTGACGAGAATTGTACATCAAGCTCTTCTTAGAGTATGCTAAGGCATCTCTAGCCAACATATGCGAATCTTTCCAAATTCCTCCCACAAATTATTTCCAAAGGCTTCTGAACTGCAAGATCAGGTTCTGTTACATCAAAGTCCCCACTCCCTGTACCAATTCTTTGTAATAGTCAGTAGTAGTCCTGCTGCTGAACACAATACCTGACACCTACAACTTAAAGGAGTAGCAGTTTATTGTGGTTCATGGTTTTAGTCCACAGTCAGCCAGTCCAAGGCAGAAATGACATTGGAAAGGGACAAGGCAGAGGAACTTTTCACACCATGGCCTTTAAAAAACAGAGAAAGAAGCCGGGGACGGGAATACGCATGAATACACCCTCTCAGATCATGACCCACCTCTTCCCACCAGGCCCCAATTCTGAACACGTGAGACTTTGGGGGGACATTTTAGATCTAAATAATAACTAGGCGGCCCTTTTCCTTGTGCTATAGTCAGAGCTGGGTTTTCTTGGGGCTTTTTTTTTTTTTTTCTATACCTGTTAGCATTTTCAGACTGCCTACTTGTCTAGTACCCATGCTAAATCATTTGGCCTGGCTCTTGTATATCTGGCTAAAAGAAACCAGCACTACCCTTGCCACACTTTGACTATTGAGTTGTCTTCCAATTTCCTTGGTCAGTGTGATTAATCTACCATGTTTAAGTTCAGCCACACATGATCAAGATGTTATATAAAGCAAGAAGAAAATCCATGTTATCATGTCATTTCTTAAGTCCTTAGATCTCTGGCCAAGCTTGTCTTTTCTCTTCCTTTTATACAAAGTCTCTATTAACTTTATTTTGTGTAAAGGTATGGACAACTATTTTGAAGAAAACGAGACATTATGATAGCCACTGTTGAATTCCTATTGTCTTGTTTTGCAATCCTGTGTTATTTACATTATTTTGCTCTGATCTGCTTTGTTCTGTTTTGTTTTGTTTTGCTTTGTTCTGTTTAAAAAACAAAAAGTCTCTAGGACTTTGTTGTTAACAGGAGAGATAGGAAGATGTGTATTCATTTTATCCTGGAGACTCTGTCTCAACTTTGTGTGGTTCTTCCTCTCTGCTGAGACACCAGAAAGGTGTAGTTCTTGGAGGAGAAATGGACATTAATACTTACATGCTTTTCATTGCTAATACCTACCCCACCAATTTTAAGTCCATCTAGGTGGATGTAGAGTGTTGTAAATCCATACCCCAACACAAAGTTTTCCCTTCGAGTGTCAGTACATCAGGCAGATGGTGAGACACTTCCGACACCAGAAATCTGTATTCCTTGGATGTGGGGTTGTTTGCTTCTTGCTTGGGAAAAGTGGCTCCACCAGCTGAGCTTCTTCAGGAAACACCCTCCAAGATAAAGATCTCAGTTCTCTATCATGAAGGCTGTATTTGTTTTCATGTTATTCTTGAGCCCGATGCTTTATTCCTTGCAAATAAATTCTGTGTTGAAAGAAAAGGAGCCAGTCACTTGTACACCTTTTCAAATGTCCTCTAATGACACAAGCACTTCACATTTTAATTCTTTGGTGCTGGCACACATTTCCAATAGCAATTGGGTAGACACTTCTGGGAGGGCAGTTTGTGCATTGCACAAAAGCATCCAGCCAATAGGACAGACAAGAGCTAAGGTCCAGCCCAAGCCTTGCTTGTCAAACTATACCCACAGAGCTGCATCAACCACTAGGGTGGGGGTGCTTTTTTCAAATTTGCACAAAGGCTCCCTGTAAGAAGTCAGCTGGACCAGGAACTTAACAATAGCAGTGTTGCAGTATCTCAAAAGAAACATTCTCTTGTATTCCGTAAACTCATTATACTTGAGTATTTGATTGATACTCATACATAATTTATAATCACTTCAGAATAATTTATTTTTTCTGATTTATTCCAAGTCATTAGGAGGAGAATATGTTGTAAGTTTTAGCCAGGGTCAAAGTGGCTTTTTGCAGAGATTTTCCATTCGCTTGCTCGGACAACACCTTCCTGTCAGTGAGGACTGCGAGTTACTAGGGACTGTGTATGTGGCATGGACGTCATGATATGCACAACTTTCTGTCCCTTGCCTGAGAACACCTTCTCCCCCCACACTGGTCTGTTATACATCAATATGTCCTCCCAAGGCAACTGAAAATCCCTGCCATGTGCCGAATATCTATGTCACTGTATAAACCTGGATACTGAAGCTTCAAACAGTAGCCAAAGAGTTGTGAGAAGTCTTTTCCTGGCTAGTTAGCCACCTAGTGGCCTCTGGACGGGTATCCCTTCTCAGAATAAGAATAAGACCTGTAAGTTCCTTAGATCAAAGTAACTTTTTAAACTATGCCAGTCAGTGGTCCTAGTCTTACTGTAAACCAAGGGTTGGTTTGGATGTGACCATGTCTGTCCTTTGACTAAAACTTCAGTCGGGGTCCTCTGAGTTCTCTGCTCCATGATGCTTAGTCTTGGGCTTCCCTCTGTCCTTCTAGAATCTGACAAGAGTAAGAGCCCTGCTAAGTCAGTGCAGAAAATATCTGCCCTCTGACCCTTGGTGCCTGGCCACCCCTGTAGTTTATCATCCCATCAAGTCTGTTTAGCCAGACACCTCTTTATGCTTGATCTTTCTTCTCAGCAGTTTTCTAATATGCTGTCCCCATCCTGATTCTTGGGTCTAAATCTCCACTCACACCTTGGTGGATTGGTGTTGACTCCAGCTGCTACCTACCAATATCTGTGTACTTGTCATCACCGACCTTCTTGAATTAAGTTTGCCTTACCAGCTTTAACAAGTATTCCAGCTTTTAAATGTTTTATTGCTACATGTTCGCAGTACATGCTACATGATGTTTATATCCTTGTGTGGAGCTGGTGCATGTTCATCACACATCTCAATTCCTTTTTTCATCCTCTTTCTCCATGGGTGTATGATTGTGTTGGCTCACATCTAGCAAAATAAGAAAGTACCCAAACCCATCATGATGTCTTTTTTTTTTTTTTCCATCATGATGTCTTAATACCCAACACCAATACTTTATTTTCTGGTGTCATCAAAATATTAAACTAAAAACGAAAAATGATGGTGATGAACTGGTCATAGTACCAAAAACACAGAACCAGGATTGAAGGGTCCTGATCTCCGTCTTCCCCTCTGCCATCAGTATTTGCACAGTTGAACAGCTTCCAGAATGCTTCTGCATCCCAGGAGTCTTGTTACCAGAGAAGGAGCTTCACTTGGCTCTAGAACACACTAATTTGAGGGGGTGGTGTACTTGGGGTTGAAACCAGGGCATTTGCACTGAGCTACATTCCCATCCGATTTTTCATTTTTTATTTTGAGATAGGGTCTTAATAAGTCACTAAATTGTCCAGATTGGACCTGAATTTTTGATCCTCTTGCCTCAACTTCCCTGAGTGCTGGGATTATAGACCTGTGCCACCACACCTGGATATAACACTCTAATTTTCATACATTGCCCAAACAAATACAACAGGTACCTCTTGAGCAAATCCTTTGCTTTGCATTTTCACCTTTGAACCATTTACTTTTGAGGTCTGGCATAGTGGAACATGTCTGTAATCCCAGGAATCAGAAGGCTGACACAGGAGGATTTCAAGTGGGCTATATAGGGCAGCCCGGACTATATAGTGAGACCCTTTCTCCATAAAAGAGAAATACTTTACTAATATATATATATATATATATATATATATATATATATATATATATATGCCTTTTTTCGTGTGGAATTGATTTCCCATCCTCTAATCTTGTCTTTCTCAGATGTAATCATTTCTAATAGCAAAAAAACAAAACAGAAATGCTTTTGCAAAACATAAGATTGTTTTTGGAAAACTCACCAGGAAGAAAAATAAATTTTGGAAACTTTGTATAAGTTTTCGTTTAGTAGTTAGGAGGAGGCAGAATAAACTCTTTATTGTCTTCCAACTGTTAAAGAATTAATTATAAAAGGCCACTGTTTTGGACCAAACTGTACCAGGCCCCAGAAGGCCAAACTGAAAAAACAAAACAGGATCACTCATACTAAAAGTGAAACCACATCCACGCTGTTAGCTGACACCCCCCACCCCCAATCAGGACAAATGGAAGATAACCAAGTTTCCCACCTGACAAGTTTCAGCAACACGATGAGGAAGCCGCTCTGCCTCCTCCACCCTTGCACAAGAGGCTAAACAATCGGCTTTCCAGCCTGCCCCTGCCTTACAGGGAGAGTAACTGAAATGACTGATCCACTTTCTGTTTTTTGTTTCCACTTTTTCCAGCCCTTCTCTGCCTGTAAAACCCAACTGCTTCTCTTCAGCCGGTCAGGATGCTCATTTTATTTTATGGAAAAATATTGCCAATTTTAGATTTGGAAACAAAGCCAATTGAAGTCTCTAAACAAAATGTTTGTAATTTTGTTATTTGATGCTACTAATAGTTTTTACCAACATCATATGAAGTATGGCATTTTAAAAAGTAGATTGAATCACAGATTTTGACTAATATGGTCTCTAACATGCTTGTCATAAACCTACATTTAAAACGATCTGTTTTTATTTTTGCTGCATTAGAGAGAGAGAGAGTCTAGGGGTTTTCTACCACTAAGCTACAACCCCAGCTTTTTAAAAAAATTTTGTTTTGAGACAGGATCTTGCTAATTTTCCCAGGCAGGACTTGCACTTAAATCTTCATGCCTTCGCTGCCCTCAGTGCTGGGAGTATAGGTATATGCATCATTGCACCCAGTTACCAGCCTGTATATTTACTTTGCCATGTATGTAAATGGACTTCCACTGCTCAAATGTTTAGTTTCTACGTGTCTAGTTGGGAAATAATTATGCAGTATGATGGGTTAAAGCAAAACCAGTCTCATTAAAAGACCTTGGTATGTAACTTGGGGATACAGCACTGGCTTCGATGCTGAATTCAATGCCAGCATGAGGGGTACAAAGAAAGATCAGATTCTGTTCTCCATTCTGTTGTATGCCATGAGATATTGACTAAGACACCTCCCTCTGGATCTTTGTTTCCACATCTGAAAAGTAAAAAAAAAAAAAAAACCAACAGCAACTACAAGAAACAACCTAAATTAGATTTTTTAAAAAATTTACAGATGTGTACAGCCTGAGAACTACAAGTATGTCAAATAGATCTTGGGCTATTTTTCAGTCATCTCAGACCTTTGGAATTTATAGCCCCTAATTTACCAATGAAGAAGCGAGGGCTCAAAGAAATTATATAACCCCAAATCCCAAAATCAATGTACAGATTGCCTGATTCTGTACCTGATCTGTCTGCAAATCTCATGCTTTTAGCTAAAGCTAGAATGATACCCTCCTCTTTGAAGATGTCTAGTGGAGCACAAAGACATCCTTATTGCAAACATGCAGATAAGGCTTCCATGACCTTAGCATAGACTCTGTATCACAGTGGTAAAAGTGCTTGGCAACCATGTGCGAGGCCCTGGGTTCAACCGTCTGTGCTACAAGTAACAAATAGAAATCTGTACTCTATACAACAGTCTTTTGGAAAAAGTACTGTATTACTTGAGGGTTGGACTCTACCTTGTCTGAGAATTAACTTGAGTCTCCTTTTAGGGTGTGTTTCTGGGTCAGAAGCATCAGGAACACCTGGAGACTTACTTTAAAAAAATGCAAATTTTTAACCACCCTACCCCATACATATTACACCAAAAATCCCCAGGCTGGGGCCCAGCAGTCTGTGTTTTGACAAAGCCTCCAGGGATGCACACTGAAGTTTGAGAACCACTGAGCTAAGATACATGACCTTGAGCAACACAGGCAATAACGGAGCTGTGGTTGCCAGTTCTATAACCCTATGATATTTCTCTGACCTCACATCTGAATTATTAATAGGAATATTGGACTCATATCCCTAATTTTGAGAACTGGTACCCAGTAAAGTGAAGAAGGGGAAAGCAGATGAAAAAAACGAAGAGGACATCCTTTCCTGTAGCCCACGATTAGTCAAAGCAGAAATTTTGTTTGTGACGATTTATGACTGTGATGCCTGTGACATCCCAAATTAGAACATCTTTTTTGGAGTCACTGTGAATGCAACTAGCTCTGAGAATTTAAAAATTTATTAGGCAGCTTGGAGCTCAGCTCAAAGGATGACAAAATCAATTAAAAATATGCATTCTTTCCTCAGCTCTTCCTTAAGTCATTCAGGAGTCAGCTTCTGGTAATGCAGTCCGGTAGATCTTTTTTGTAATCTGACACAAAGTACTATCAATTTCCGGGAGTTAAAACCTCCCTCTCCCGACCTAGGAGATGACATATATTTTAGGGTCCATTTCAGCCAGAGGTGACATAATCAGCCTTCTAGGTAACTTCAGGAACTCATGTTTCCCCCACTTAGCAATGACTCCGCAATGGCAGAGTATGAATGGCCTTAAGTACTATGTTGGCACTAAGGGTCACATTGTCATTATTTATTAAACATTTTGCTTGTTTTCTGTGCCTCCATTTTTATGGAATGGTGGCGTGGTTTAGAATTTTCTCCCTTAGGTCTATCCCTGAGTTTGAAATGGACACCATCTCCATCTCTGAGCTTGAAGTTACTGATCCATCATCAAAGTATTTGGTACATGGTAGCCACTCAATGAATATCTGTCAAATAAAACAATGAGTAACTCAACTAGTACACAGGCTTAAATTTAGATTGTAAACAATGATGATAGTGCCATTTGGGCCACCCATTCTTACCTATTTCTCTCATGACAGGAAACTAAGTTAACATGTCCTTAGTTGTGTCCTAAGTACCGAGTGTAAATTTTTCCTTTTTAATCCTCACAGCGACCATGTGAAGCTAGAGTCATTAGCTCCATGTTGTTGAGGCCAACACTTTTAAAACTGAATCATACACAGCAGAGCCAGAACTGGGAGAGAGCTCTTAACCTCCACTTTGCCCAGCTGTCTAATACCAGATTTAGTGTATGGGCAAAATGACTCCTTTCTATTAGTGCTCAGATGGGAGCCTTGGAATGAATGAAATAAATGTTCGAGAATCACAGACCCCTTGGGCACCCTGATCAATCAGACAGACAATCGATTATGGCAGAGACAAGTAATTATACAGGAGAAAGTACCAGAACCCCTAACTCTTTATCAACATTTTGTGTATATTCATTGAGTAAAGTCACTTATACATGCAATATACATTGAATACAGATAAATTGTAGAGAATATAATAAACATTCATGTATCCATTAAATAAAAGTTATGATAAAAAGAAATGTTTACATTTAAAAAATATTAATAAAATAAGACACATGGCCATTAATCCCACTCAAAATGCTCGCCCCCACTTTGAACACTTATCCCATTATTTGTGCCACTTTCTGAAGAAGCTCTGAAACTCCTGTTTTAGAGCTATGCTTTTGTGGCTAGAATAATTCAAAAGTTTTACCCTTCAGGGTCATGTTGACTTTAGGGGAGAGCCAAAATTCGCACAGAGCCAGATCTGGTGAATAAAGAGGATAAGGGCACACCATGTCTTTATTTGACAGAAATCTCCATAAACATTTGATCAGTTTAAAAAAATTACTGTGGTAAAAACACATTACCATTAATCTTCCTCAAAATACTGCCCTTTGTTTCTAACACACTTGTCCCATCATTCTTAGCAATGTGTCTTTTACTGTAATTTTTATTTTATTTTATTTTATTTTCAAGGTAGTAAAATACAACAGAACAAGACAGAATAAAACCAATCATGATAATGCAGTGATATTGGTACAGAATGTCACAGCAGGTTACCGGGCTAACATAGTATATCTCATTATCTTCACAATAGTTGTCCTTTCAATCAGGTATAGCAAAAATCAAACCAAATACAGAGCATCATAAAACCTACCAAAACAGAGTATTGAATAGAACAATACAATTAATCAAAACAGCAAAACAGTGATAACAATATTTGCCTTCAAAGAGGTGGTAGAAGGAAATCCCCATATTTGCTATATTTCATAGGGTTGTCCTCCCTAGAGATGCTCAGACTTCTGGTTCCCATTTGCTAACGGGGTTGCGGGGCAGGGGGAGGTAGGCTCATGGCTGCTTACCAGGGAGGCGAGCGGGTTCCTTTGTTGCCCAGCACCCCAAATTTCAACATGGCGTGGATCTCTAGTGATGCTGGCTGCCTGGGTTTACCGCCTCTCACTCCAGCCACGGCTGCTTACCAGGGAGGTGAGCTGGTTCCTTTTTTGTAATTTTTTTTTTTTTGGCATTACTGGGGATTGAACTCATAACCTTACTCTTGCCAGACAGCCACTTATGCCACTGAGCTAAATCCCTGGCCCTCTGTAATAATTTTTTTAAATGGAAACATTCATTATATTTTTGAACACCCCTTGGTTGTATCATTTCTTCATTATATCTCTTGAACAAAGCCAATATCTTGTCTTTGCTACACATCTTTATAAATGTTTGTCCAAAATGTATTAGTAATCTTGCTTTTGCTTTACACAAAAGATGTTTCTTTTTTTTTGTCGGTACTGGGGATCGAACTCATGACCACGCGTTTGCAAGGCAGGCGCTTATGCCACTGAGCTAAATCCCCAGCCCCTGCAAAAGGTGTTATATTACAAGTATTCTGCAACTCACTTTTAAATTTACAGTACTGAGTTTAGGGTGCAGCTTAGTAGTACAGCACTTTCCTAGCATGTACCATGCTCTGGATTCAATCTCTAGCATTACCATCCAAACAAAACAAAATCCCACAAAACCCACCACCAAAAGAAAAAAAATAGCATTATGTCCCTGATATTAATTTACTTGTCACATAGAGCTGTGGTTCATTCATTTTCGCTGCTGTAGAGCATCCCATTTTATGAACTTGGTACCATTCTACCTAGGGGCATTTGGGTTGTTTCCAGTTTGTCACCTTTGCAAACAGTGCTTTCATGAACATGTGACTGAGTGAACTCTTGATTATTTCTCTAGGTGAATACTGGAAGTGAACTGCTAAGTCACAGGATACACACATATTTACATTAATGAGATAATGACATTATTTCCTAAAGAGTTTGGACCACTTTACACCACAACCAACCATAGTTAAACTTTTATATATCTTCCCAATATATGACCTCATGACACTTTTTTATTTACCAGTATAATAAGTAGAAAATAATGTCTTACAGTTTTTATTTATACTTCCTACATAGAGTATCTTTTCATGTTTATTACTTTTTACAATTTCCTCATATATGAAATAAACACCAGTTCATACCTTTGATTTACACATTTTTTCTTCATCTTCATTCTCTCAATATGTTTGTGTTTACAGTGTGATAAGGGGTTGGGGATGCCTGATTAACACTGAGGAAAAGAAAGAAGGATGAGTGGAATCAATGTTCCAAGAAGGGGAGACGCCCTGACTGGGAAGCTAGAGGTCGTTGAGAATGTGGTATGTTTGAGAACCTACAGAAACAGCAGGTAACGCAGTGTGAAAAATAAACCTTGACCTTAAGGTAATAGAAATAGAGAGAGAGAGCTCAGAAACTGATTTTCAAGATAAACTATGCTGTGGTTCTTTTAAAGTAGGCATCCAGAGAGTAGAAATGTAACTCTTGAATTCCTCAGCCTCATAAGGATGTGGAAAGATCAAGAGAATGAAAATGGAGGAAAGGTTTGTGGAGGTGACTTTTGCCTCCAAGGGGCAGCAGGGTGAGTACTACCCTTTCACCTTGCTGACAGAAAAGGACTTCCGTGGGGCCAGTAAGAGAGCCTGGTGAGTAAGTACCTCAGGGGTTCAGTCTCCATGGCAGCCTCTCGGCAGTTCATTCTGTAACAACATAGGCAAAATATCTGGAGTCACCTGTAGTCACAGTCAAGAGAGGCTGGCAGTAGAAAGAGCTCGGCCTTTCCATTCTGAGTGATAACCAGGAAGGACTTTAATCCTCTCTTCCTCTGCTTCACTTTCCTGGTAGAGCCAGTGCCCATGCCTTGGATAATGGAAAGGTTTGAGAAAAGCAAGAGCAAATTAGAAGGGACTGTGACCCACCGTTTCTCTGCAAGCTGCCAGACCCTCTTGGGTCTGTGTGGACAAGGACGCAATTTAATCTGAAATGAATTTGGTGTTTTGATGATTGTATGGCTAGATATTTGGCAACATTGAACTGAGGATCTGATTACCAAAGTGTGTGTGTGTGTTTGTGTGTGTGGTAATCAGGACTGAACCTAGGGCCTCTGAGTTGCATCCATACCCCTTATTTTCCCTTTAAATTTTATTTTACAGAGAAAAACAGATAAACTATGAAAACGAGTTTCAATACAGGATAGTAGGACAGTTACAGTACTTACTGGTGTCTTGTAGTAGTTATTCAGAGTACAAGACCCTGGCATGATACCTTGTCTAAACAATGTTGGCACAAAATACTGTTTTCAAGGAACAAACAGGAGCTAGCTGTGTAACTCCCTTAACCATTGTGTGCATACATATATTTTTTCCTTTTGCCCGTTCTTCCTTTCCCCTCTCACAGTTTGTCCCTTCCCCTGCACAGCTTCTCTCTTTATCTTTTATTTTGAGACAGTGTCTCATTAAGTTGCCAGCGCAGGGTGTGAACTTGAAGTACCCCAGCTCTAGTCTCCCAGAGGACTGGAATTACAGCAATGTGCTGCCATGCCCAGTTTATATTGTTTCCTTTTACACAAAAAGGAACTGAAAAGTCATAGAAATTCCTGGCATTTTCATCAGTGTCGGAGAAGAAACTGTCACAGGAAGGGCTACAGAGACAGCAGAAGAAAGATATTAATTTGTTCCTTGATTAGTTTTCTAATTTCACCAGAGCATGGCAAGGAAGAGATGGTAGAGAAGGTGGCAAGCGTCACATCTGAGGGCCAAGTGAGTCAGAGGTGATTTGGAACATTCCTTAAGGACCCTTCTTAGAAAGCCATGAAAACAGTTTGAGGTAGGAGAATTCTGAAGAAAACTCCTGCTCTTAAAATATTTATGTTTCAGACTAAATGATGTTTTGAAGAGTCTTGGAGGCCTGGGCTACCTAAAAGGACTTAGGTTTTGGGCAGACATGGTGGTTCAGTGCAGTGGCAGTGGAGATACATAAATAGACTTTTCTTTTTTGGGAAGGGGTGGCAGAGTTTCACTGTATAATCCAGGCTGCCCTCGAATTTGTAATCCTCATGTCTCAATCTCCTAAATCTGGGATTATAGGCATTCATCAACCATGTATTTTAGTTACTTGTTCATTGCTGGGACAAAATGACACCCACAAGTTAAAGGAGGCACTTTTTATTAACGGTTTATTATTATTTGAGGCCTCACAGTCTGTAGAGGCCTCAATCCAGGCAGACTCCAAGGCAGGGTAGCCAGGCAGGTGGGCCTGGCAGAGGAGAAACAGTCTATGGCAGAGCGGGCAGAAGGCAGGAAGCAGTGACTGAGCTTTTCTCTCTCTTTTATTCCATCCAAGCTATTGGATGGTGCTGCCCAACCCCAGGATGGGCCTTCCTGTTGTCCATTTTATGGCTTGTATCTAGATGTCCCCCCAAAGCCTCATGTGGTCAGAGTGAGGCTTTCTGCAGGTGGGTGGATCTAAGGAGTGTAATGTTAGGGTTCAGTATGTAATGCTGGGAGCCACACCTTGGGTGTGATGGAACACAAGTGGCAGAAAGAGGGCTGCTGCCTGAGTTTGTTGCTGCAGCGTTTGCTGCTGGCCCCTGCCTGCCTGGCCTACGATGAACTATTTCTCCCCTACAATGCCCCTCTGCCATGTCACCTGCCTTGGAGCCAGCTGACTATAGGCCGAAATCTGTATGAGCTGTGAGCCAAAATCAGTCTTTCCTCTTTTAATGTTGGGGTGGCAGGTATCTTGTCTCAGCAATGAGAAAAGTAAAACTATCCACATCGAGAACTATGTTACACCAGCCAGGGGACTAATTTAGTTATCTCACACCCTAATCCATATCACACATCCTAATCCACATTCACATACCCTAGATCCAGCCATCTGAAATGCCCCACCTCTGAGCACATGAAGCTGGTGGTGGCGGTGGTGTGTGGGCCATGTCTAGAGACAAGTCAGAATACTGTCTGGCAAATGGGAAGTTTGGAGAGAAGCAATAAGCCTGATGGTCACTGAAGCCTGGAAATTCCTTTGACCTTTTAACAGTCTTAGGAAATATATAAAACAGGCACAATTGTCTCCATCTTATTGAGGTAGTGACAAATATTCAAGAAAATCTAGTAATTGGCTAAAGTTCATGTGTCTCAGCTGCTTGGCTTCTTTAATAGTTCAGTGTTTGCTCCCCAATTCCCTTTGCATTTGAAAGCAAATGCAGCATGATAGGTGGAATTAAGTATGTGATTGGAAGAAAAAGAGAAGGAAACTGAGTTCTGATGTCATCCTCAAAGTTACAATATTTATACCTTCAGCAGTTGTACTTCTTGGAATCATGAGACCCTAGATTTTAATACAACTGAGAAAAATCAGAACTGGCCAAAATGACATTTTGTATTTCACCCAACCACAGGAATTTGAAATTTATCTTTCAGAGCATTAATTCTTAAATCTTAATGCACATACAAATCACTTGGGAATCTTGTGAAAAGGCCACTTTTGTCTCAGTGGATCTGGGGTGGGGCCTTAAGCACCCAGAAGATGCTGATGACAGTGGTCTAGCTTTTAAAGAGTGAAGGGTTTGGACTGGGGATCTAGCTCAGCTGCACAGTGCCTGCCTGGCAAGTGCAAGGTCCTGACTTTGATGAGAGAGAGAGAGAGACAGACAGAGACAGAGGGGAGAGACAGAGACAAAGGAGAGAAAGAGTGGGCATGGAGAGAGATCAAAAGTAGGGACCCAGAACCATCTCAGAAAAATTCGGTTATGGTGGGGGTAAAAAGAAGGCAATCTTGCAGCAGTGATGAGGCAGACCAATTCTGTCAGGGGAATCTCCCCGCTTTCCGAGTTTCATTCCTCCTCCACCATCTTGCCCAGGGTTTAGTTACCTGCAGATGAACTAGTCTTTACCCAGGGGCAGACTGAACAATGATTTTTCCCATTATACTTTCCTCACCTATCACAAGGAAGTTGTGTCCTCTTTTCTTTTCTTTGTGCTATTTTTAAGACAGGGGGTTTCACTACGTTGTCCAGGCTTGTCAGAATTCCTAGACTCAGGAGATGCTTATCAAGGGAAAATGACAGCCTCCCAAATAGGTGAGACCACAGGGATACATCGTTTCTGCCAGCTTCAGAGGCATTGTCAAATTGAGGACCTAAAGGAATAACAGTTGCATTGGGGTGACGGGCAGTGCTTTGGTTTTATGGGGCAGGCGTCCACTCAACACTCTTCCCATATCAGTTATGCTCAAGTCCTGGAGAAAAGTCTTTGTTCAGTGGTTTGTCCTGTAAGGAACATGCACTTTCTCCTGCTATTTTCCCTGTGCCTCCCTACTGTCTGTCTTTAAGGTACCCCGCATCTGCTGGCAGCTTTGGCTGCACTCTACTCGAAGGCCATGTGGAGCGTGGGGAGCACTGAACAGCTCTCAGTGAGTTACCGGATAAATAGGTTGCAGTGAACTGGATTAGGCAGCGTTGTTCCAATTAGTCATGCTGAAGGTGGAGCCAAGAGACTTTGGGTTCTGCTCTTGACTTTGACATTGACCTTCTCTGTGATCTTGGGCGAATCATTTTGTGTCTCTGGTTTGTTTTTTTCACATGTAGAAGGAAATGACAGGGCAAAATGACTTCTCAGTTTCCTTCTGGCTCTTAAAAGTTTTGTTTCTGAGGTTTCAGAGGGAAATGAGTTTTTTCAGTGTAGGATTTCACACAGGCTAGTTATCAAAATGATTTTAGAGCTTTCAAAAATATAAATCTAGGGCTGGGGATTTAGCTCAGAGGCATAACTGCCTGCCTTGCAAGCATGCAGTTGTAAGTTTGATCCCTGGTACCAATTAAAAAAAACAAAAATATAAAATCTAACGCCATCGCTATAGCTCAGTGATAAAGTACTTGCCTAGGATATACAAGGCCATGGTTTGATCTCCAGTACTGCAAAGAAACAAAACAAAAGAAAACAAAACTCCTCCTACCTGATTCTAGTAATCCAAGCTTTAACCGTGGAGATTTGTGTTTTCTTTTTTGAGACTTTTCGTGAAGTTCTTTAGGTAAAGCCAGGCCAGAAGTGCATGACTGTAACTTGTTACTTAGAAGAGTGAGGCAAGAAGTTGAAGGTGCAAGCCTAGCCTGTACAGCTTACTGATATCCTGTTTCAGTATGAACAGTGAGAGCTGGAGGTGTAACCTGGTGGCAAAGCACTTGCATACAATGTGTAAGACCCTAGTTTTAAGCTCTAGTTCCTACTCCTATCCAAAACAACAGTTCCCCCGGACTGTTGGAGAATTCTTTCTCTAGGAATATTCTGTCCTACCCAAAACAAAAGTTCATCCCCCAAATTTGGGAAGGACACCTGGGAAGATAGCAGAGTGGTAAGGAGCAACAAATCAACCTCTCAAAGATTCAGAATCCAAACACTGGAAAGCCACCACTTGAGGAAGAAAAGAAAGGAGGCAGATCCCTGGGACCTGGTAAGGATCTAAAAAGAAAATTTGAGCCCACAGAGAAATTGAAGAGACAGCCCTGGAAGAGGAAAGGGCAGTCAGCAGTTTCTTCCCAGCTCCTGGCTTGAGAAACGAAGACTGAGTCCACAGAGATTCAGTGCGAGTATGTGACTCCAGCGGCCTTCAGGGCTAAGCAGACCAGTGCAATGGGTGGGTGGGTGCTGTGTAGTATAACAGCTGGTTAGTGACTCCAGTCCAAGTGACTGCCGTGTCCCCTAGAGTGCTTGATTGGAAGGACCAAATGGGCCTAGGATTTAAAGCAGCCCTGGGTTGGCTTCATCTCAGGGCTCCCAGTGTTAAACCCCGACAGTGACTGGGACAACCTCAGGAGACTTCCATGGTCAGAGAGCCATGCTCAGGCAGCAAAAAATATTCATAATGTAAGCTAAACCACTCAGGACCCACCTCCATTACCCAAGTCCAGGTCAAGCCTGAATTTCCAGGAATTTGAAAGTCTCAGAACTGAGCATGGTGGTACATGCTTGTAATCCCAGCACTAGAGCGGATGAGGCAGGAGGATTGCCATGAGTTTGAGGCCAGCCTGGGTGACATAGTGATTTCAAGGCCATCTTGAGCTAAATAGTGAGACATTGTCTCAAAGAAAGAGAGAAAGCCCCAGAAACAGCACGGCCCTTTAATCTTACTGCTGGCTTTGTGGTGATTATCCAGCATGGATCTGTGCTCTGACAGTCTCCTTTGTCTACCAGTGAGAGCAGAGTCGGCCCTTAAAGTGGACACTGCCACAAAACTGTAGACCCCAGAAGGTAACCACAGGCTTGAAATTACAGGGAAATATTTTTTCTTTATTTTTAAAAAACTGTTTGTTCATGAATGTGAACATAGTTTTTAGATTTTTGTTTTGTTCTTATTTCTGTTTTTTCTTTCTTTCCTTGCCTCCTGTCTTCACCGATTTCCTGAGGCTTGGTTAATCTTTCTTTGTTCTCCAGCCCTGCTTCTGATCTGTTTTTCTTCTTTTATTTCTCAATTTTTTTCCTTCTCCCTTTAAAATTCTCTCTCCTTAGGCTAAAATTGCTCTATTAAGTGGATATTTACTGTACATAATTCTCTGGTTTTTCCTAAATTTTGTTATATAACTATAAATCTTGTACCTATGGTTAAAGGTGATCAATTATTAGTTATCAAAGTTTGTTATTTTCCAGTCTGTTTGATATTCTTGTTATTACTGATTGTACTACCTTAGACAAGATGACATAGTTGTTGTGATCAATTGATCTTCCTTGTATGCCAATACTTAGATTGGCTGGGGGCGTCATAATCAATACTACAGTCCAGTACCAAAGAACTAGGTACTAGGTCAACCAGGCTGCAATGTTTCATTCTTATTAAACAGAAGAGTCAGCCTTCTGGGACAGACTCAAAGGTCAAAATCCAACTATTGCTAGAGGATATCTCTGAAAAGTAGTCATTTCCCAGAATATCTCAATATTAGTAATAAATCTACCTACCATATGCAGTTTCCAAGCTTCAATGCAGAAACTGGTTTAAAAAAAAAATAGAAAAGAAAAAGAAAATGAGAAATACTGAAGCAAAATGCAACCCCATATCCCTAACTTGCCCAAAGCAAATCTTGGGGCCACCAAGGTGGAAGAAATCAAAAGCCACCCAGCTGAAATGTTAGCAGCAGAAGTAGCTGAACAGATGAATGTCTTTTGATAGGCCAAAACAGAAAAATTATACACATGATTAAAGAGATGATGACCATAATGAAGGAAATGATCAGTTAATTTAGAGTAGAAACAGACAAAAAAAAGAGAGAGAGAGAGAGAGAGAGAGAGAAGCTCAGGAAAGACATGGGAACAATGAATGCCTGACATCAGAAAGAACTGGATTTCATAAGAGATACAATTAGAAATCCAGCAAATTTAAAATTCTATTGAAAGTATATGTAGCAGAATGTACCAGTGTGAAGATAAACTATTGGAACCTAGAAGACAGGGTTGTGATTAGCAATCATTGAATAAAAGAATTCTTAATTCTATGAAGGAATAAAAAAAAACTGGTAGAAAAATGGGGGAGAGGGAGGGAAAGAAGAAAAAAGAAAAGAAAATGCAAAGAAGACTAGTATAAGATTAATTGGAATCAATGAAAAATCAGAAGACAGTACAACAGGTCTAAAAAAATACTACTCACAGAAGTAATAGCAGAAGACTTGCAAACATGGAAAAAGAACTGAGTACAGATACGTGAAGCACTGAACTAAAAGATATGATCAGAAAAAAAACTAAACCAAGGAATGTAATAGAAATTTGACACAAGAACAGAATATTAAAAGCTAAATAAGAAAGAAAAAACAAATCACCTACAAAGGGAATTCCATCAGAATCACCAGAGACTTCTCAGCACAAACCCTTAAGTTAAGGAAAGCTTGGAATGAAGTATTTCAAGTCCTTAAAGCAACCGCCAGCTTGGATTGATGTACCCTACAAAATAATCTTTCAAGATTGAGGGAGAAATAAGATATTTTTAGAATGAAGAAATTCATGACCACCAAACCTACACTCCAAAAAGTTCTGAAGGATATTCTAGAGAAGGATAATGCAGACAACAATTCCAAGAACCCCAATAGAATGAATCCACCAGGCACAGCAAGCAATTGAATAGAAAGGAAAGGAGAGCCAACCACAGGAAAAATAATATAACAAGGATAATTCAGTATCTGTCAATAATAACCATCAATGTGAATACTCTCAACTGATCAATCAAGTGAAACAGATTGGCAGAATGTATCAAGAAACAAGATCTAATGATACACTGCATAGTAGAAACACATTTTACTTAATAAGAAATCCATAGACTAAAAGTCAAACATTATTGTATGCAACAGGAACCTGGCAAAAAGCAGAGGAAACTAATCTATTTTCAGACAAAGTAGATTTTAAGCCAAGACTGACTAGAAGAAACAAAGAAGGTCACTACATACATGTCAGGGGAATAATCCAAGAGGAAGAGATAACAATCATAAATATATGTGCACCAAATACAGCACACCCAACTATATAAAAGAAACACTAATGGATATGAAAAATCAGATAAGCATGAATACAGTTTTAATGGGGGACTCAGTACTCCACTGTCACAAATACATGGATCAACTAGACAAAAAATCAACAAAGAAATATTACAGCCAAACCAAATGTTTGAACAAATGTATTTAGTGGATATTTACAGTGTTCCACCCAATAACAATTGAGTACACATTCTTCTTGCTAGTCCATGGGACTTTCTCCAAAATAGACCACATACTAGTCATAGAAACATGCTTAACTAAATGTACACGAATTGAATTATCCCATGCATATTTTGGGCTCATAGTACATGGTAATTGGAAACAAATGGCAAAAGAAAACACAAAAACTACATGAAGACATGAAAATTAAATAATACCTTGCTGAACAATCAAGGGGGCACAGATGAAATAAAAGAAGTAATCGGAAAATTTCTACAATTAAATAATACCAATAAGACATACTGGAAATTATGGGATACAAAACCTTCCAACAAGGGAAATTTACAGTGGTGAGTTCCCACATCAGATAAATAGAGTGATCTTAAATAAATAACTTACTGTTGAACCTTAAGTGTCTAGAAAGAGAAGAGCACGTTAAACTCAAAGCTCATATGAGGAAGGAAATTATAAATAACAACAAAAATTAAAGCAATTGAGACTCAGAAAACAATACAAAGAATGAATCAAAGAATTGGTTATTTGAAATATTAAGTAAAATAGACAAACCCTGTTATAGTCAGGCTTTGCAAAGAAAACAGTTACAGACAGGACACTTAATTTATAGTATTATTTATAATGGTCACCCAAAGAGTCAAATACAAAAAGTGCATGAAATCTGCACACTAAAGACCTAGAGAATCTAACCAAGGGCCTGGATCCCATGGCAGGAACCTGCATGAGTTCATCTGAAAACCCAGAGCCAGGACAATGCTTCCCGCAAGTCCAACTGGAGGCCTAGAACCCACAGCAATAAGCCATGTCATGCAAGACTGTTTCATGGATCTGTGCTGGGAAGGCCCCAAGGTCAGCAGTGGAAGCTAGAAAGTCTGTGCCAGCAGGGTGAATGAAGGCTCTGTGGCAGCAGGCTGAGGGTTCTGCACTGGAGCCAAGAAGCAATGGTCAAAGTAAGAACCAGAGCACCTCTGAAAAGTACCACAGCTATCCTTAATGACAATGAGGTCCTGAACTCCGATGATGAGAACAGCTGAGTTCATATCAGGAAGCCAGCATGACAAGCTTCTCCTGGAAACTGAGTAGCAAACCATCTTCCACTCTGGAGCCAGGAAGCATGCTCAAGGTAAGGATCAGAGCTCCCCCAAAGTGAACCGCAGCCACTGTCAGTAACAAGGTCCTGAGCTCCTCTGACAGTGTGAACAGCCAAGTTCATATAAGGCAAGAAGCTTGACAAGCTCCTGCAGGAGAACCCACAGCACCACATAACACTTTTCTTGTCCAGGTCTCCTTTTTATGCTGGCAGCAGTCCTCAGCTGGGCCATCCATGCTCAGCACCGTGCCGATTCAGTTTAGCTGGGATTAAAAGTTGACCACCAGTTATCAATGCACCACAAACCCTTAGCCAACCTCACCCAAACAAGGAAAGAAAAGACACAAATCCATGCAATGATGAATGACAGGGACTAAATCACAATAGGTCCTGCATAAATCCTGAAGATCATTAGAACCTGTGCTCTAATAAGATGGAAAATTCCAAAGAAATGGACAGATTTATAGATACATATAAAGTAGGAATACTGAATCAAGAAGATATAAAAATTCTAAATAATCCAATATTAGTCAAGAAGCAATAAAAACTACCAACAAAGAAAAGTCCAGGTCCCTATGGATTCACTGCCGAATTCTACAAGAACTTTAGAGAAGACTTGATGTCACTTCTCAAACGAATAAAATTGAGAGAGAAGTAATATGTCCAGTGCATTCCTGGAAGCAAGATTACCTTGATCCCCAAACCAGAGAAGGATCCAACTAAAAAAAGAGATGGACCAATCTCTTTAATGAACATAGGTTCAAAACTCCTCAATAAAATACTGGAAAACAATGCATAAAATCGTCAAAAAGCTTGGACACCATGACCAAATAGAATTCATCTCAGGAATGCAGAGGCGGTTCAATATCTGCAAATCAATAAATGTAATATATCACATTAAGAGGACCAAGGACAAAACCCACATGATTATCTTAATAGACACAGAAAAAGCAATTGACAAAGTCTAATACCCATTTATGATAAAAACCCTAAAGAAAATTGGAATAGAAAGGCCTTATCTCAATCTGATGAAAGCCATCTGTGGCAAACCAATAGCCAACATCATATTAAACGGTCAAAAACTGAAAGCTTTCACTCTAAAATCAGGAACATAGCGATGTCCACTATCACCACTCCTATTCAATATAGTTCTGGCATTAGCCAGAGCAATTAGACAAGAGAAACAAATAAAAGGAATATAGATAGGAAAGAAGAAATGAAATCAGTATTTCTTGAGGACATAATAAACTATGTACAAGACCACAAAAACTCCACCAGGTTACAAAGTTGGCACTCAAATGTCAGTAGCCTTCCTGTACACAAATAACGAGTCACCGAGAGAAAAATCACCTTTTACAGTAGCATCAAAAAAAAAAAGAAAAGAAAAGAAAAGAAAGAAATACTTAGGAATCAATCTAAAGAAGGAAGTGAAAAACGTTTTACATTCAAAACTACAGTACTCTGAAGAAGGCAATTGAAAAAGAAAATGCAAAGATATTCCCTGTTCTTGGATAGACGGGACTAATATAATGAAAATGGTCATGCTTCCAAAACTGTCATCGGGTCTTAATGAACTCCTAACAAAATACCAGTAACATACCTCACAGAACTAGAAAAACAATCCTAGAATTCATGTGAGAACCAGAGACCTAGAATAGCAAAAGCATTTGTGGTCAACTAGGGCAAACAGTGATGTCATACTTCCCGATTTGAAGTTCTATGAAAACTGCTGTGATAAAAACAACAGGATACTAACAAAACAAAATGCCACCCCCACCAAGAAAAGCAGACTCCAGGATCAACGGCAAAGAGTAGAAGATGAAGAAACAACTCCAAGCACACTCAGCTCCTCATGTTTGACAAAAGGACCAAACACCTTCAACAGAAGAAAGATAGCTTCTTAAATAAATGGTGCTGGGAAAACCAGCTTTCACAGGCTGAAGATTGAACCTAGACCCATATCTCTGACCATGCACTAAACTAAAATCTAAGTGGATTAAAGTTGATCAAAGATCTAAATATTAAAACAGAAACCCTTAATCTGCTGGAAGATAGAATAGGTGAACTCTTAAAAACATAGGTGTAGGCCATGACTTTATGAGCAAAACCCCAAATGCACAGGAAATACTGCAAAGAATCAATACCTGGCATCACAACAAATTAAAATGATTTTGCAGAGCAAAAGAAACCACCCACTCAATGAAGAGACAATCCACAGAATGGAAAAAAAGTTTTGCTAACAGCTCTTCCGACAAAGGACTAAAGTTAGAATACATAAAGGACTAAAAAACAAAACAAAACAACAAAAAACTGAGTCCCTGAAATTTAAAGACAATCCAAAAGTGGGTATCTGAAATTAATATACTTCTCAGATAAACAAGTGCAAGCATCAAATAAAAATATGGAAAAAATGTTCAACATCACTGCAAATTAAACCAACACTGAGGTTCTGTCTAACTCCAACAAGAATAGCTATCATTGGGCTGAGGTTTTAGCTCAGCAGCATAAGTGCCTGCCTGGTAAGTGCAAGGTCGTGAGTTCAACCCCTGCTACAAAAACAAAAAAGAATAGCTATCATCAAAAAATCAACCAATAGCAAACGCTGTGTGGAGAAAGGAGGCTGAGGAGAAAGGAACTCTTCCTCATGGTTGGTGGGTGTGTAAGTTGCTACACAACCACTGTGCAAGTCAGTATGGAGAAACCTCAAAAAACCTGAAATTGGCGGTTCCATTTGACCCAGTCATTCTCCTTCTATTTACCTTCTTGGAAGAGTTAAAAGCTCCATACCACATAGCAGCACAATTTATAATAGCAAGATTTTGGAAACTATCCATGTGCCCATCAACACATGGGTGGGCAAATAAAATGTGTTTAATAAGTAATGATAAACCAGAGTCATTTTTAGGTAAGTGGATGCACCCGAACGTAATTTTGAGTGAAGTAAATCAGACACACGAGTTTAAATACTGCATTGTTTCTCTCGTGTGAGAAACTCAAAGGGTGAATAAGGAGCAAAATGGGAGAGAAATACTGGGAAGACGGAAGAATATGTTCACATGGAAAGGGAGCAAGGGAGGGGAGGGGAAGAGAGAGAAGGGAAGCGGCATTTATAAAGGGACGGAAGGAAAGGTTGAAATGAAATTCTCGTAAATGGGAGGGGAAGAAGGGTTGAAGGGAGGACAGGGGAGCGGGGGAAAGAATTAAGATATATCATGTACAGTCACACATGCCCTGTGATGAATGTGATCATAATGTATGACAAATGTGTACTAATAAAAATTGCTTTTTAGCAATCACTACGCGAGGCCACAAGGGGGCGCCTGGGAGATGCTGATTTTATTTCAGTGATTTAAAAAACCATTTTGAATACTAAAGTAGAAGTAAAGGTGATTTCCCGGTTAATTTTGCTTCACATCACTTGAAAGAAATGTAATTAAATGTATTTCTCACTTCTTTGGATTTTGGGCTTAATTTTTTCCCTGTATGAGCCAAAGCTCTATTACTTAATATGATATACACACACACACACACACACACACACACGCACACAATCTTTGAGACTACAAACATCTAAACGTGCTTGTAAAATTAGTGTCACCTTAAGTGTTCATGCTTGGCTTGTAGGTGTGGAGAGGGCCAAGGTATCTCTGGTATGAATGAAGGCCCCATGTACCAAATTTTCTAAGCTAATTCCTTAGCCCATGGCCCATATTTCTCTTGCTCTTTTAAACACAAGCTTCTTAGAAAGATTACATTATATTTACTTTACAAAATGTATTGCATCATTTTAAGACATCTGCAAAAGGAAGTTACTAAGAGAATTAATGCCATAGGATGGTTGTGAGGATTAAGTGAGTTGATATACAGGCATTTGGAACAGTGCCTACCATATAACTGTCATTCCATATATACAAATTTTGAGTATTGCTATGATTATTCCCCTCTTATCATTCATTCCCTGCCCAAAAACTTGGGTTACCCTCTTTCCCCCATAGCCCTCAAATGCAGTGTCCAACGGGCAATGCGTCTTTCTTTCTTGGACCCAGTCCTCTCCCTCATCACCTCCTCTCCCTTCACTTTATCCATCGTTATTTTACTGCCAGACCTCTAATATGTAATTTTTAAGATCTCTCTGCCTTTGTGAGGATGGTCGTTGGTTTTTTTCATTTTCCCATTTCTCAGAGCTGGGGATTTCACGTTGGCATCACACACGCTAGACAGGTGCCCTACTGCTGAGCTACACCTCTAGCTTGATTATTTTGAAATACAAGGCTGATAATGTTCTCACAGTAATGATTAATTTTTTACTTACAATAGATATAAAAATTATATAGTTAGGAGGGAGGAAGAGGGAGAGTGTTGTAAGTGGGGGAAAATATTAATAGGTAAATGGCAAGCAAGGTTTGTGTGTCATCTTTTTTATTATTGCAACTTGTCTAGATAGCTTTAAATGATTTTCAAAATAAAGTTAAATAAAAGGAAATGTTTCTCTAGCCTTCTTCAGAGTAATATCCGCAGTCTTTTCCCTCTTCTGCACATTCGTCTCCTATTCTTTCCCCTCAGTTTGCGGGATTTCCTTTGCAATCCTTTTTTATTGTGGGAATGCAGTGTCCTCGCCTGCCTTCCCTCTACCTGGAAATTCCTAGCTGTTCTCCGGTGCTCCCAGGACCGTCCCTCTTCCATGATGCCTGCGCTATTTGAATTAATCACCTGCTTCCCTTGGGGCTCCCGCTCCTTGTTTTGACACTTGTCCCCAGTTCGTGTCTCCTCTTCTACGCTCAGAATTCCTCGGGGCAGACTCCTGGCCTTACTCCCCACCGCGTCTGCTGGACAACCCGTGCCCGTTTCAGGACCTCACAGACCCTTTGGCATTTGCCGGCTCTGCAGAGGCCTCGCCTTCTGCCGGCCGGGCTGTCCGGAGGCAGCCACAGCTGGCTGCCGCTGCCTGTTCTCAGCTGGGGCCTGGCTCCTAGCTGCTTTCCTTGGTGTGCTTTTTTTTTTTTTTTTCCTCTCTAGTTTTTTCTCCATGTGGAGGAAGTGAACGTTTTCTGATGAGGTGCTAAAATCTAGTGGTCATCACTGTTACGAGCTCAACCCCATTCCCGCACCCTCAGTGACTTCCCTTTCCTTATCCTGTGCTTCGTAGCGGCTCACTCCATCTCTTGGCAGTCTGTTTCCTCACCTAGGGGAAGGGTGAACTGCAGTTCAACACCCCTTATAAGGGCGTTATTATTTTATTTGCTTAGGCCTCCTGCTTAGATAGTTCGCACGCCTACCCTTTTGTGTTAATTTGTCAAAGTCCACCAGATATTAACAGCAAGTAACAGTCATTTCTTTAAGGTTATGAATGACGAAGACCAGCGTGCCACACTGCTGGTGCCACACTCCTGGTGCCACACTGCTGGTGAATGTGTGTGTCTCTTGGCATCTTACATTTCATTTAGACTTTTAGGTAGGGCAAGCTTAGCACAGTTTTGCAGCAATAAGTGATTCTCCTTAAAGTTGAAGTTTTCATTACTCTTTTTTTTTAAAAAAAAAAACCTATCATTTAATAATGCATATTTTGTGACTAAAATACAGAAGGATCCCTTGAAGAAAAAGCTCCATACTGGTAGTAAAACGCATTCACCCTGAAATTGTACTGGTGAACACTGTGCATTTTCTACTGATGACTTGCTTAAAATTTGCTCACTGGGACATAATAAGACTCCAGAGTAAAGGCTTCATGGTGGCTCCCCAGCTTGGGTCTTACACAATACCTCATCCATGGAAGAACTCAGCGCGTACTTGGTGAATGTATGATTGAATGGGGTCAGTAAGCTCTGTTGCATCAGACAATAGCTCTCTGTGAGCTGTGCTCTGAATGTCCTGGAACTGAGGACTACAGCAGTATCTTTCAGTTTCTTTGTGTTCCTGTTGGGGGTTTTCTAGAGCAGTTTACTGTAATTAAGGCCCGGGTTACTGACAGCTGTCCTCTTTCGCATCTGCTCTTTATCAGCACCATACAGTTTCCTGTATTTGTCAGTAATGGGGAAATGATACAGCTGCCCTGGGTCCACAGGAGTGACACCGAGCTAGCTGTGCTGTGTAATCTTCTGAGTCATATGCTCTAACTTGATTCGTATTTTAAATGGTAGTCGGTTATTCTCAGGAAGATGGTTTTATTTTCTCTTTGAGTTTGCCTCGTAGCCAACTCGAGATATTCTTCATGTATTGTGTCTTAGGTTTGCCGAAGGCTTTTTCCTTTTTCTGCCTTTCAAGTCTGGGAATTGACAGATGACATGTTGGGGTAGTGGGGGGAGCCTGAAGATACACTCTATAAGTCATCAAAGTATGATGTACTATACATTGTCAGCACGAACTGGGAATTAAAAAGAAAAAAAGATTGCTGCAAATAGAACTGAGTCCTTTGGGCTTAAGTTGGGTTGGCAGTAACACAGATTCGACTGTGGGCTGAAGTCATTTTCTACTTCTGCACTACTTAGTCCGTGGGGAATGGTGGTCATGATTTAGCGGCAAGGTTCTGGGAGCAGGCCAGGGTCTACATCTGTTCTGAACTGTAAGTGGGCTGGAAAAACACTTTGAAAAAAAGCCAGAAGGGAGAAGTCAAGGAGAACATTGAAGCTTTGCTCCTAAAGAGGCCGTGAAAGAAGACTTGATTGATTATAAAGAGATTGAATTTAGAGGAATTTTGATAAAAAATAAAATGTACACAGTTATTTCTTCATCTTAATCTGTTAAATCTATTCTGACAATACAAAATCATAATTCGTAATACAAGAAAGCCATATGAGGAAAGACTGTAGAATTCCTTATAATACTTGGGATGAATCTTAAGGATTGGAATTCAGTGTTTTGGTAACATTCAGTAGACATTCAACACATTTTTATGAATTACATAATAGACATCTATTTTATTTTATTTTATTTTAAAGAGCAGAACAGAATAGAACCAATCAAAACAAACCAATGTAAAAGATACAGGTCTTCAAAACATTATGAAATCAGAAATAGTTTCCATAATGCTTTTTGATGTCCTCAAAATAACTGCAGATAACTTTGGACATAGCAAAAATCAAACAGAGCAGAATAGAATAGAAACAATACAAACAAAACAGTGAATGTAATAAAGGATTTTGAAACAAGCCAATAGTAACTCCAAAATGGCTACCGTAATAGTCTTCCTATCTTTGAAATAGCTGCATAGTAGATCTCTTTTTTCCAAAATACGTGACTACACTATCTTATAGGAGTCATTTAATTTAATAAAAAATCTTTTTACATCAACAGGTTCTCGATCAGTTGAATGTCATTAATACTAAGATCAAGAGTGGCCAACTTCCATGAAAGAGGTTGGAAACAGACTGACCTGAGTTTAAATTCTAAGCCACCTTTCCTGGCTACTCAACTTGAGGCAAGTGGGCCTCTGACCTGCAGCTTTTTCACCTGTGATAGGTGAGATCATAATACCTAAATCACAGAGCTTTTATAAGGATTGAGTGAGTTTCTGGGTGGGCCTACAGAAAGCATAGGAAATACGATCACTCTCTTTCTGTCCAATCTGTCTTCGTTTCATCTTTTTTTTTCTTAGGTTTAAAAAAAATTTTATTGATATATCATACTTGTACATATATATGGGGACATCATGTGATGTTTTGACACATGTAGCCATCATATAATGATCAAATCATTAGTAATTAGTGTATCTGTCTTAAACATTTATCACATCTTTGTAGTGAGAACATTCAAAAATCCTTTTAGTTATCTTGAAATATCCAGCATACCACTGTCAACAATAGTTACTCTGCAGTGCAATAGGACACCAAAACCTCTTCCTGCCTAACAATAACCTTGCACCCCCTGACCAGCATCTACCCATCCTGTCCCCTCAGCCTCTACTGACCACTACTGTATTCTCAGCTCTGAGATATACTTCCTTCCAAACCCATGTCTGAGTGAGGTCATGTGGTGTTTGTCTTTCTGTGCTCCATTTTGCCCTTCAGACACTGTTGGATATCCTGTCTTGATTTCTAGAAAAGATATTTTTGTCTCATTGAAATCAATGAAACAAATTTTGTTTGCCTAAACTTGAAATTATTTTTTTGGACTAGCCAAAAATGACCAGGAAAATCAACAGGCCAAAACCAGATTGAGTGGCATCTACACACAGGGAGGAATTCTGACTCTCTGTGGTTCAATCACAGTAGATTTGGTGACATTGGAACAAGGGTCAATTGAATGCTTTAGCCAAAATGCCAAATTTGTCTTGGCAGGACTTCCTGAAATGGAACTTTCAGTCAAATTTCAGTAAGTGGCAAATAAATGATTCAAAATAGAAATGGAAGAAATGATTTCTACATGATTTGCGAAATATTTTTTTTGTTTGTTTCTCAGAAAGATGTATTACCTAAGTAATTAACAAAGAGAATAAAATACCTCTTAGGGAATCCCTGGGCCATACTCAACCTTTCAGAATCATGGTTTCCTTAAGGAAAATGAGACGATTGCAATGAAATTGATTATTTCTGAATTGAACTCAGGACCTCGTGCTTGCTAGGCAGGTGCTGTGCTGCTGAGCTACATCCCCAGCCCAAAATTGATTATTTCTAAGGTCCCTTTAAAATCTAGCATTCCAAGATTTTTTTCTTTTCTTTTTCTTTTTTTTGTACTGGGGATTGAACTCATGACCTTGAGCTTGCCAAGCAGCTAAATCTCAGCCCTTTTTTGGTCTTTTTGAGACAGGGTTTCACTGTGTAGTTCAGCCTGGCCTTGACCTCACTTTGTAGTCCAGGCTGAACTCGAACTCGCAGCAATCCTTCTGCCTCAGCCTCCCAAACACTGGGATTATAGGCGTGAGCTACCACACCTGGTTTGTGCTTTGTTTAAACTGATGTTAGAATTGGTTTTATAGGACCGGGGATGTAGTTAGGTGGTAGAGTGCTCACTTAGTATGAGCAACATCCTGGATTTGATCCCCAGTACAAAAGAAAAATAAAACTGCATGTTTGCTAGGTGTGGTGGCTCTACTCACAATCTCAGCACTTGGGAGGCTAGTTTAGGAGGGTTTTAAATTCGAGACTAGCCCACCATGCATGGCAAAACCATATCTCTAAAAATTAAAAATATTTTTAAAATGTATTTCCTGTATCAACAACAAGATTAGCAATGATTTATTGAGAGTTTACTTGACTCACCTCAGGTAATTTACTCCCTGTAATATCACCCAGGAAGCACATTTCATTATTATGCCCCCAGCTTTTCTTTTGGTACTGAGAATCGAACTCACGACCTCGCTCTTGCCAGGCAGGCACTCTACCGCTGAGCTATAGCCCTGGACCTCTGATTATCATTTTAAAGATAAAGAAACGGAAGCGGGGAGAATTTAGTAATTATGCTACGGTACCAGGTAGACAAAGGTGGAATTCACGTTTACTTGGTACTCTAGAGGGCAGCTTCATGGTACCCAAGCCTACGATCTCCCGGTAAGCAGGACACACACTGCCCCTCAACAGCAGATACATTTTCTTGGTAACAGAAAATTCTGTCTGGGGAAAAACACTGCTTTGCTAAATGGTGCAGGGGATAATTGTGCAGTCAGCGTGGTGGGCCGTACGTGATTTATGTAACGGGCTCCTCCTCGTCATGTGTAATGGGCGTGAAATAAATTGTTATTGACAGTAATGTATGTTGTACAGCTTCATTAAAAATCTCTATAAAGTTGTTGAATACCAGCAGCAGCTACGCATTTTATCCAGCTGCTCCCCACCCCAACTCCAAATATATCAGAGGAGGAGGAACTGAAATTCAAGGCTGGTGGAGAAGGAACAACCCCCAGGACTCCCGGTTCTCTGGCCAGGCCCCTTGGCATTTTGCAGTCCTGTGAATATTTTGTGTCCCAAAAGACTGCTGCTGCTTGACTCGGGACTCACAGCCCGGCTGCCCTCCGGTGGAAGGGAGCTCAGGCCTTCGGTTTACCCCTTGTCTGCTGAAACAGGCCGGGTGCAGCCCGCATGGCGCAGCTTCCCTTGAGAGAGAACTCATCTGGCCTGGCCTGACCTGGCCCTGCAGAGCTCTGTGGGATTCTTCAGCTGCGTCTGTACCGATACCCCTTGAGGAGGGAGAGGAGGGAAAAGGCTTCCCCGTCTGGCTGCCCTGGGTGGGGGGACGGAGGGGGCGCTGGCCTCTCCGCTGTTCTAGCCGGGTTTGGAAGTCTTCACGGCCCCGGGCCGGTCCACCGAGCGGCTCCTCCTTGGGCTGCATGCTGCTATCCGTGAGGAAACTGCTGGCTCCCACGCCCAGGGTGTCCCTGAGGCCTGACCAAAGGTCTGCAGACAGCTGCGACGGCAAATGCGCCTTGAGCCCTTCAGGACACGGCCGTCCACTTCTCCTAGATGTCAGCATACATGTCCCATCCCATTTGGATAGTCATTGGGAAAGGTCTGGCTTCAAACATGAGAAAGAGACAGAGACAGAGACGGGGAGATTCCTGCGTTACAAAACAACTACATGTTTACAGTAAAAATCTAGACAGTGGAGAAAAATACAGGAAGGAACATGAATGCCATTATCACACCAGCATGCAGGGGAAGTCACTGGGACATTTCTGTTGCATCTGTTAAGATGTGTCCGCACAGAGTGGGGGTAGCGAGTGGTCAGTCGTGTGTGCTGGGCGTTCCTCAAATCCTGAGTTCTGTCCCCGGCACCCTTGGGCTTGCATGTGTATGTGCGGTCTTTCAAATACTTCACCTTTTCTTATACCACCGTGTCTGATTTAACGTCTTCAGCAGCCGTGCAGTACTCCGTCCTATGCTTACACTATTCTGCAGCCAGCCGGCCCCCCAATGCTGAGCACTTTGTGTTCGTCAGGCTTCTGTAGTTCTTGTTGTTATTACTATGAGTAAGGTGGCGATGAATCTCTTTTCTGATTGTTTTCTTAGGCAAATTAATCAATTTATTGTGGTACTGGGGATTGAACCCAGGGCCTTTTACAGTCTACCACTTTACCACGAAGCTATATTTCCAGTATTTTACTTTGTTTTGAGACAGAGTCTTGATAAGCTGCCCAGGCTGGCCTTGAACTTGCAGTCTGCTTGCTTCAGTCTCCTGAGTAGCTGGGGTTACAGCTGTGTGCTACCACACCTAATACTGGACTAATTCTTTTTTGGGGCGGTACCCCCAAATCAAACTCAGGACCTCATGCTTGCCAGGTAGGCTCTGTGCCATTCAGCTATATCCCCAGCCCCTGGATGAATTTCCCCCACCCTGGATGAATTCTTAAAAGCAAAATTGTTGAGCCAAAGACCATGAGTAAGTAGTTTCTGGTTTTAAAGCTTTTGCTGTTCATTGCCAAATTGTTTCCAAGCAAGATGATACTAACTTACAGTCCTACCAACAGGGTATTAAAAGGCAGGTTTCTCAGTATCCTCTCTAATACGAGAAATTAGCTTTAAAAATCTTTTGTCATTGTGAAAGGAGGAAAATGATAACATTTGATCGGGAAGCTTCAGTGTGGTGGCTTCCAGCATCTAAGACAAGCTTAGGTTACAAAGGCATTCATTCTAAAGATAAGGACATCTCCTTCTCTTTCTCCTCCTCCTCCTCCTCCTCCTCCTCCTCCTCCTCCTCCTTCTCCTCCTCCTTCTCCTCCTCCTTCTCCTCCTCCTTCTCCTTCTTCTTCTTCTTCCTCCTCCTCTTCCTCTTCCTCCTCCCTCCTCATCCCCCCTCCTTCGCCTCCTCCTCCTCCTCCTTCTTTGCAAATTATAACCCTTTCCTTATTAAATTACACTGAAAGTTATAATATCACTTTGAACTTGGTTTACGAATGATAATATTCATTTTGGAGCAGGTGACCATGAGTACATATCCATATCCATACTTCTTTGACAGATAAATCACCCTGCCTTTTGCAGTAATGATAAAGAATATTTCCAGCGACACTCTGGGTGTTTTGGAGAGTGTCTGCTCCGAAAGTTGGGATAAATGCTTCTGTAGCAGAATTTTGACAACACAGAAATATATTTTTGCTGTGTTGCATAAAGGAGAGGTATCTTGGGGGTAGACTTTACTTTGGGAGAAAGAAAAACTTGAATCGCTTTAGTGCAATTAAAAAATGCTAGTGGGGAGGGTGGTGTTTTGGTTTTTGGGGTAGTGTCAGTAAGCAGAGTGAGCGTGGACAGGTTGTTTTACTAGACCGAGATGCTCATGAGGGTGATTTATCCGTCACTGTATTGTTGGTGCCTGTGACAGCACTGGAAGGGATGTTCTACTCAGAACTTACTATTTCTTTTGAAGTTTTGTGCTTGATCTAAGAATCAAACCAGAGATGGTAAAGGAGAAGAAAATTCTTTGTGTTTTGTAGCAAAGAAATGGAGACGATTAGATGAATTTCAAATTTAAAAAGCTGTGTAGTTATATTTTACTTCAACTGGTATAATATTACCCACCTATGGTTTTCTCAGTATACTATTGAAATTTCTCAGTATACTTTTGAAATATAGCACATACACTATATTTCTGAACTCTTTGGTATATTATTTACAAGAAAAGTGCTTGTAATTAATAAGTACCATCCTCTGTATAGGCAAAATATTTCTCTATAATTGCTATGGGAAAGGAAAATTCTAGGAAAGATGGCTCATGTTTGTGTGTGTGCTCGCTGGGAACTGAATCTAAGCCTTACATACGCTAGACTCAGACGCTACCACTGAGCCACAATCCCTAGTCCTAGATGATTTTATTTCTAGTTTAAGATTCTAGCTTTTGAGGCCCTGGGTTTGATCCCAAGCACAGCAAGAAAAGGATTCCGGCCTTTTTATGTACTAAGGAAGACCTCGTTCCAGTGCAAATACTATAGTTAAAATTCATCTCGAGGCAGTGTGTGTGCTTCAATGGACAATTCAAAATTCTGATCCTAGTTTTGTAACTCGTGGGGGAAACTGAGATAAGCCAATTGCCCTCTGCCTGCTGATTTGTAAATTTCGGTGTTTTGGCTGAGAATGTAGCTCAGAGTGATGACCCTGCGTTTAATCTTCAGTATTATAAAAAGAAAATTAGCTTAATCTGAGTTATGTTAACATTACATAGTTAAAATAAATGGTAGTTGGAGTTAAATTTTAAACATACACAAAAAGTTTGAATTGCAGTCTTATAAACCAAATGTTTATTAAATGTTTACATGAGCAGAAACAGGGTCTCCTAACAACAGCGTAAAAAAGTCTGAGTAGCTCTGCTATGGAGCATGTGTAATAAAAGCCAAAGCCAAGCTTATTAGTGAACATGGAACTTGTGCCTCTTTGCACAAAGTGATTAAGGACCTAGCGTAACAGAGAGAGGTCTTCTGACCCCAGCTCGCTTGGTCTGCCTTTTGCTACACAAACTTAGTGAAACAAAAGGAAAAAAAATCCTCCACAACCGACGCCCTGTCGGTTTTGACTGTGCCTCCCTCAAGTCATTCTGTTACAATCACACTCTGGGTCAAGGCTGAACGCAAGCTCTCGTGAGCGCAGAAGCACCGAGGGACACCATAAAGCGAACGTGCAGTTCCACAGAACGGCTGGGCAACCTCCCCTCCCCCAGCCTGGCCCCACCCCCTCGCCCCTTCCCGGCTGGCTACACCTTTAAAAACAATGAAAGCAGCAGCATCTGTCCTTAGCAACCTTCTGGCCCCAGCGGCCCGGTGCGCCCATGGCGCCCTCTACCGGCATAGTGGAGTCATTATTTGAAAGGGATGGAGTGTGAGGTGGATGCTTTGGTTGTCGGACCAAGTCAGCCCATACAAAATCCAGATAAAGGTCTTCCTGATAGCTTTCTGTATATTATAACCTTTATTCGAACTAAAACAGACGACATATACTTTTTTTTTTCAATTTAATGATGTATGTTTCCATGGAAATGTAAAATGCTTTGTAGTAATTCCTTTCATATGCAAGTCAACATATTTTATTATCTTTATGTTTAAAAAAATAAAGCTAATTACTGATGAAGTTTAATAATAATCAGAAAAATTCTTTCAAAAGAATTCTCTCATTACATCGTTGATACAAATCTCATAATTGCCAAGATGCCTTATTGGGAATGAATCCAAGCCATTACATTTTTTTAAAAAGCATATTGTAAAACAAAAGTGCTATAAAAGAAGATGCACAAAAATATGCACTTGCATGTTTCCCTAAGAGACATAAGCTTCATTTTTACATGCTGGTTTTCTTTGCCAATGATTCAGAACAGAACTTTGGCTGTCTAGATGCTAATGCAGGAAGACGACTTATGCAACTGCACTTTTATGTATGATAAAAATTTTATGTATGGTAGAAAGTACCAAGATAGCATTTCAAAAAAAGGTTTGCAAAGACAGCTATTTGATTTTTGAAAGTCTTGACCTTTCATTTCATTAAAAAACTCAAAATCTCTTTATATGGTGCCCCTGGAGTAAAAATTTTGAATGATACATAATGTGCAGCATCTTCATGTTTAAAGTGAATTTTACAATTTTTTGTGTGTGTTTGTGTGTACCAGGGAATCAAACTCAGGACCTTGCACTTGCCAGGCAGGCACTTGTGACACTGAGCTATATTCCCAGAAAACTTTACAATTTTTAAACAGGTAGATATTTTGTTTCTGTATTGTTTGAAATGCTGACTGTGTAAGATAAAGTTTATTTGTAACTAGAATGCTTTCTTATAATGAACTGCTAATTAGTTTTGAAAGCCAACTATTTCTTGTATGCCCTTGTGTAAAATGGACATATTCTAACTATGGACTGTTTAGCATGCTGTGACTGGATACACTTTCTAATATTGCCTAGTCACGAATTCTTGGTTTTAAAAAATGTTCTGTTCCTTCAAAGAAAATTTTAGTCTAATTTCTTTGTATGTGCTCTAGAGTAGACTCACAAGTCTATTGGGCATGTGTGTTATACCTTTAACGTATTTCATGGTGCTTCTAATGTAGCACCTTCATGACATCCAGAAATAATCCAGGGATGCTGCCTAATGCTAAAATGGTTTGCAGGTCATCAGCTCCTGTCTCTATTGCTTTGTGCAGGGCAAACGCCTTGTGTTACCTTTCATGAGGATCATCACTCCCTCTCCCCCAAAAGAGATCTACCCTTCCAGCTCATTTATTTTCTTTTCAGATTCATCACATTATGCTTGTAACCCTGCAGGATTCCTATCATAGATGATTAAGATCTAGATCAATATATTTAAAAAGATGTTCCACATATAAGAATGGCAACTCTCTGGATGATTTTTGCACGGTCTTATATATAGTCATCCATGTTCAATGTCTTCTCATATTTAAAAAAAGATCTGAAGTCTGGTGATACTCTTTAGCTTTTCTGTTTTGTTTTCTTTCATTTTTCCAAGTCAATAAAGATTATTGTCTCGTTAAAATATTACAGATTGGTCTTACAATACAGAAGCTTGTTCTTGTGGATGGATAACTCTGGGATCTCATTTATCTGGCTGCCAAACTGTTTACTTTTCAGAAACATAGACACCCATCCAAAAATTTTCTTATATCCTTGTTTTTGGCCATTCTGGCTTGCTGAATCAAAGCAGCTGCATTTGAAACAAGCTCAATGTCATTTCCTTCGAGGATTGGTTCAACCTTCCTGGCTTGAGATGCTGAGCAAAGCAGTACCTGCCCTCATACGAACCTGGAAAATGCATCTTTCACCCAAGAAAGTCCAGATTTCGACAAAAGACCCGTCCCAAATAACAGCAGGGATGGGGGAGTGAGCACACTCATCTTGTAACAGAAGCCCTGCGTAACCCCCTTGATCACATTCTGTACATGACTACACATCATGCAAACAGTAGCCAGTTCCCTTCTGTTTCCCCACCATTTGTCAACCTAGAGCCTCTTTTTCTTTCCAGGAAGACTGAGCTCTACACAGATGTGGTTAAAGTCCCTCCACAGGGCTCCTCTGGGTCCCTTCGCAATAACTGTGCCCCTTGAGAGTGATGCCAACATCTGGAATGTCAGCAGTAAAGCCCGTGTCTGAGTGTGTCTGGGGTGCGACATGTGGTCCCTTGCCACTTCCTCTCTGGCTCTGTTTCTCTGCTTTGCTTCCCAGTCACACCGGGCATTAAACATGGTGGAGGTGCCATGTCCCTCCACCATGATATTTCTCCAACCCAGCTGACCACAGACTGAATTCTCCGAAACTGTGAGCCAAATTAAACCTCTCTTCCTTTAAGTTGTAGCTATCAGGTATTGTGAATCAGTGACAGGAAGCTGACTAATATAGACCACCTACTTAGCACCTGATGTTGAACTTGTGGTTAGGGAGTTGCCCAGGTGATGCCACCATGTTAGATGTGATGAACCGAACTCTGTTCTCAGTAAAGAGGTCTTGCTTGCTTGCTTTCTTGCTTTTTTTCTCTTTCTTTTAAATTAAACTATTCCATTTTTCCTGTCATTAGGATTTCCTAGCTCTCTTGTGCTGGTGTCAACATACCCAGGCATAGTAGCCAAACACAGTGAGCTGTTGTCAATGAACTGGTTTTGGAGAGGAGATATGAAAGGCTATTTAGGAATGGGCATGTAGCACCCATACTTCCCTTTCATGATGTGACTGCCAATGAAAGTCTGAAATTATCCTGTAGCCAAAGGCTATGGATTACTGTGCTTTGGGACAGGAAGAATTTTATACAGGCAGTCAGATGTCACAGTGTGGTGACTTATGGGTTCCTCTTTGCTCTTTTCCTTTTCCACTTTTTTTTCATCTTCTCCTTTTCCTTCTCTTCTCCTCCTCCTCCCTTCCCTTCTCTTCTTCCTCCTCCCTTGACCCTCCTCCCTTCTCCTCCCTTCTCCTCTTTCCTCCGAGACCTCACACATGCAGGGCAAGTGCTTAACTACAGAGTGACATGTATTTCTTATGATGAAACACTTATTTTTAAATGTCCTTTTTATCTATGCAAAATATTCTAAGCCGAGTGCCTGACTGCCACACATGGTGGATGACCTAGAATGCAAGTTGAGTTTCGAACACAAAAACTGGGCCACAGGGCTGTCCTTTTCCCTCCGTGGGTGCCTCTGCCAACCCTTCTAAAACACTGCATTGAATTTCCTCAAGGCAATGGAAACAAAGACCTTTTTCGTTGCCATGTGTTTTTAAATCAATAGTTCTCTTGCATGGCTTTATTAATTACATAATTTAAAAAAACATATTCATACTGAGAGAAAAGTTATTTTTAAAATGTTGCAAGCCATACAGCACATTATGAAACAAATTTAGGTGTCTTTTCCGTAGAGAAAAGTCATTTTAAAAATGATTAAATGTTAATGTTAACAATAATAATCTTAAAGCTAACACTTTATGCTGAAATTTAAAGTGAAGGATATTCTGTAGAGAATGAAATATATCGCATAATATATTTTATTCATGCTCTTTACAAAGGACTATGGCATTTTTGAAGTTAGATCAGCAGAGCAAGGTCCTGAGTTCAATTCCTGGTACCAAAAAAAAATGTTTTTAAGCACTTATAAATTATGACTTTACAATATAATGAATTTTAGCCTACTATGCTATGCTAAAAGGCTCAAATTAAAACTTAAGAGTATTAATAAAATAAGAAGTTCTTGTCAATTTCCTCATTTAAAAATGCTAACAAAGATAGAGGATGGAGAAATAGCCCATTTATGAAATGGACAGTTGCATTGTATCGAATATGTGCCAAAGCAAACATTGTAACTCTAAGTACAGAAATATTGATGCTTTACTCATAATAGCTCAGCATACTGATGGCAAGTGAAAGGAAGCTTTACCTGTCAGATCTGTTAATAGGTTAAAAAATCAGCTTGAACAATACTTAGCAACCCTTCCTGTACACTCTTATACTGTTCACAGAAGCAAATCAACCTTTCCTGTACTGCCTGGTGACAGAGGAACGCTTCAGAATCATACCGTAGATCATATTGCCGTTCTGAAAGCTCGTATCATTGAACTATCACCAAACTTTACAGAAGGAAGGTAACTAGGTCAGTGAGCAATTATGTTTAAAGTAGTACTTCTCCACAGTTCTTATTAGGGGTGCTCATTAAGCTGGTGGATTGCTGGGGAGTGTCACCTAATTCAGTTCATTAGACTCATTCTAGGAGGCAGAAAGAAATTTCCTTGAAATGATTCCACGAGGCTTCACTCTGAGGTCTTCATTCAGTTAGTGCTGAAGTACCTTTGTTACGTGTGACAGTCCCTAAAGTATTCCTGTGTTTGTAATCCACTTGGTTTTCACAGCAACCCGAAAGGAGTGAAAGCAGCTGTCAGTTCCTGTTTTGTAAGATTCTGCAAGGAAACTAACATGGTTAGGCACACAGATGGAGGAGAGCTTTGGACTCCAAATCTTGGTGACTCCAAATCTCAACTCATTTTATAATACTGGAGTAAAATATTCTAAATCTTTTATGCAAACTCTTACTGCTGCTGTAAGTCCTCAGACCTCACCAGACAGTACCACTGGGGCCATGTGGTGTCCTTCCTGGGTCACAAGAAAACATAGAGAAGGTAGAGGTCAGTCTCAACTCAGAATGTTTGCTGGCTTCTTGGCTCCTAGGTATGTGCTATCACAGTTTTCCCTCAAAGGAATAAACTTCAATAAAGTTTAAATAGTTGGGACCATCTGTTGCATAATTATTTCTCATCATCTTATTACCATAGCAACCCACATGCCAAATAAGCAAAATTTTATCAGGAATATTTACAAGAAAGTGCCAGTAAATACAGCCTTCATTCCGGGCTTGAAGGTTATCTCTGGCGTCTCAGCTGGTGCTCGGTCTTCCTGCTCCCTGGTACCGTATGACACTCCGCTCTTGTTCTGATCCAGGTGGATCCCAGTGTTCCAACATTTTGTCACCCAAAGTCTTGCCTGGGTTTTTGAATGATTTTCCCATCACTGTGTCCCCTTAGATAAGGACAACACCAACAATACATAATTGCTTTTCCTCAGAAAAAAAAAGGAAAGGGAAGGGAGTTTTGTTCTAAACAGATTGTAAAGAGTTTTCAACATGGATTACTGGTTATCACTTAATGGCTTTTACGATAATATTGAAAAAACATTAGATTTATGAAGCACATGTAACAGAGTGTTAAATGCAATGAATGCACTATATTATTTAATTCTTACAGTGTGTGAGACAAGTATCCTATTATTTCCATCTTACAGGGGAGGAAACTGAGATACAGGGTGTTTAAATGGCTTGCCCAGTGGCTCAGCTCACTTGTATGTTATAAGGCTAACATTTTCACCCGAGCTCAGGGAAGAATGTTGATCAAAAAAGTAGTGTTTGTGCAAGCAAGGGAAAGGGCACATGGACCAAAGGTGGTTGCAATAACCATTGACTTCACTCCTTAAATCAGCTTTCATTTTTATAAAACTTGAAGGACTGATAGAAAACAAGACTGAGATGAATCACAAACAGGCCCTAATATTATTATATTGCGTGGTCAATTTAAGTATATTTTGCACCGATATGAAATAATGCCCTAGGAGAGATCCTTTTCTGATATGCAAATCAAATTCAAGAAACCTTGTCAGGTCAGGGCTGGCCATAGTGGCACATACTTGTAATCTCAGCTACCCCAGAAGCTGAGGTAGGAGGACTGCCAGTTCAAGTCCAAGGCTAGCCTGGGTAACTTAGATCCTGTATCAAAATTTCAAACAACATTTTTAAAAGGCTTTGGTGTAACTCAATGCAAGGCCCTGAGTTGAGAGATCCTAGCTAGGATCTCTCCTAGCTAGGATCCTAGCAGTTCATTCTGAGACACTGACATTCTTTGCAGCACAGAAGAGGGTAAGAATAGACTTATTATGGATGTGTTTGCCTTTTCATTTGTGCTTTAGCAAAAAGGAGCTTTCATATGTACTGTCTTCATTCATTTCAACTTGATGATCAGTTAGTCTTCCCTGTGTGAAGTTACTCAAGTCTAAATAGCTGCTTCTCTTGCGGACACCTGATCAGCCGCAATTCAGGGAAAGAGTCTCATTTCTTCAGCTCGGACCCTTCCCGTGAGTTTGAGACAGTGAAAACTTACAGTATACCCACTAAATTCTCACACAGCTACTGTGTGTGGGTGGGGAGGAAAAGAGAGGGGCATTGTGCCATTCTGGGCCTTTGAGAAAATATTGGTCATTTTCTGTGTTTAAGGAATTAATATCTGACAAGGACCCATTTGAGATCAAGCCCTGATGACAACAGAATGTACTTCTTTCTTGTCAATGTAGAACTTTCATGCCTGGTTAACCAACTAGAAAGTTGATTTTCACATGCATTAAGAAAAAAAAAAAAAGCCGTAGTTGGTTTTAAGGGATTTATTCTCTAGTTGTTACCTAACCAGGCTGGGATCCTAGATATAAATTGAAGCACTTGGGGCTGGGGATTTATCTCAGTGGTGTAAGCACCTGCCTGGCAAGTGCAAGGTCATGAGTTTGATCCCCGGTACCAAAAAAAAAAAAAAAAAAATTGAAGCACTTCTATTGGATTATCCAGCTTTCAACCACTTTCATTACTGTGTTTATCAAAAGTAGAAGAAAACATAGGGCCATATGCATAGTTTGGTGACTGGTCCAGCTTGGTGATGTGAAGGACTACAAGGTTTAGATGGAACCAAATGCAGGGAAGGGCTCTGTAGCAGGTCCAGGCTCTGTCTCTCAGAACACATGTCCCTACAGGCCCATTGCTATTGGAGGTGTCAGTGATGGGAAATGTACCATATAGATTTTGAGGCAGGACTTAGTGGAAGGTTAAAATTAAGGTCCTTGGGTACTGAGCGTAAGGCTATGCAATCTCCAGTGGGGAATCCCATGCTTTTGAAAAGTGATTCCTGCCATGCTTCAGGACCCTGGTAGAGACAGAAATCCTGCCAGTGGTCACTGAGTGACCATTGCAGTGAACGCCTCTTTTTGAGCTGAGATAGACCAACCAATCATAAGATACTACCTAACAGCAATCCATCATAAAACGAAGGTGCCTCATTCAGGATTAAACATAAGGGGGTCCAGACAGGATAAGTAAGTTACATGACCAGTAACCCACAGTATCTACCGCTGTTCCCTGGTGCTTCTAATCCTTTCCCCCCCCCCCTTTGGTACCTGGGATTGAATTTAGGACTGCGCTCTAGCAAGGCAGGCGCTTATTCCGCTGAGCTAAATCCCCAGCCCCATGTTAAATCTTTTTTTTTTTCTTTTTTTGGTGCTCCTATCCTAATAAACACCCCTGGCTATATAATGGACTCTGTATGACCAACCAAGGCACAAGTAAAAAATTTGAGATTGCTTTGTAGACAGGTCCAACCTGCATATGAATACAACTTGAAATGGATGGTAATTTCTCTACTGTTCACTCCGTGATGCCCTTGAGAGACAAGGATGAGGGAAAATTCTCTCAGTGGGTAGAAATTTGATGAGCACTACACTTATCATTCACTTTGTAACCTGAGGCTACAATATATGTAAATTTGTGGCAACAGCAAACGGCCTGGGAAATGGCCAAGGAACTGGTAGGGGAAGATATTGGAGGTCTAGGTAGAGGCATGAATATAGATGTATAGGAATGAATATCCACCAGTGAATGCCCACAGAAGAGGCATAGAAAACCAAGTCAATAAAATGACCGACCAGCTGACCAACGGCCAGCTCCTGTTACTGGCCACACCAGTGCTGGCATGATGGGCACACGCAACGGATAGAGGTCATCCAGGGAATAAGCACTGTGCATCCCTGCTCACCAAGGCTGCCAACAGCAATGTCCAACTGCCAGCAGCAGAGACCAGGGAAGAGACTGACTACCTTGGGCTCATTTCATCATAGAAGGGGCAGTGGTATATTCTCAGGAAAAGATATATATTCTAGATGTGGATCTGCTTTATTCTGAATTCCAAGCCTCAGGCAGAACCACTCTCTAGGGACTTACGAAGGGTTTAATTCACTGCCCAGGATCCCAGGTAGCTCTGCACCAGACGGAGACTTGTGTCAAAGCAGTAGAGATGTGGGAACAGTCTTGGTCCGAGATCCTATTACATCCCAGGCCACCAAGAAGCTGCCATGCCGAGCGGGCACAGCATGAGGCTCAGCATAGAGGAACAACACTCCGAGTGGAAAATTTCTCCATCAGGCTTGCTGTACCCCCACGTGTGCCTCTGACATTGTGGGATCTGACAGATCACGTGGTAGCAGGGCAGCTTCCACTGCAGGCTGAGCTGGATTCAGAGTCTTTTCCTGCTCTGGGCCTCATCGAGGGTGGCAGTCCTTGGTGGCCCTAAGTTTGTGGACCAAAGCCAAGTCTCTAGGTGTGGAATGTGTTGCCTTTAGAACCCAAAGAGGCCCAATACACATTGTGCTTCCTTCACTGTGGTTAAGAGATGCAAGATGCAAAAATTAATGCCTTACTTGAAAGGATAACCCAGCACACCCCCTTACTCTGAGCCCCTGGACACATTATAAAAACAGCAAATTCTGAGCTTTTTCTGGGCTTCTCCCTCATTCCCTGGAACATATTTAATCTTACCAAAGTTTCCAGCATGCTACTTCTTGCTTATGCTGTTGATTAATACAGTGGCATCAGCGTAAAGGAGAACTCGATGTTCTCTGGGATATCTAGAAGATCCAGCTCCCTTTGGACTGTATTATGGTAGAGGGCCAAGAGTTCAGCCCTGGGGAAAAACTGCAAATGTTTATTATTATTACATGTGAAGGCTCAACTTACCTTTTTCTCCTGGTCTTTCTTTCCAGATCAGGGTAAAAAAGGACAAACGTGTAAAATCAATGACTGCTCACCACGTACCTGCAGCCACCGTAATCTTCTTTATTAAAGATATTAGATGCTGCCCAGCAGATGTGATTAGTCTACTACATGGTTAAGGTGGCCAAACGGTTCTGTCACACAGCCTCCTCCTTGCTCCTGTGTGCTTTATTCTGTTGTATTTTTCTTTTGTGTGTTTATTACAATGCGATATTGTATCATCTAATTATTTGTTTATTTGTTAATTGTTTTCCTCCCCCAGTTCCATGAGAAAGTTTTACTTGGCAGACACTCTGTCAGTTTTGTTCTTTGTTATGTCTTTAGCTCCTGGAACAAGCCGTGGTACATAGCAGGAATTCAATGTAGACTTGTTATGTAAATGAATACATCCTTAGTTTTCTTTATAAAGAATCATGGACACTTGTCTTTAATTCACCACTTGGAACTGTGGTGAATGATTTATTTTGAAAGTCATTGTTAGAGCTCAAAGTATATGTTAACTTTTAGCCTCTTCATAATTTTACTACATTTTCTTTGCTTTCTTTTTTTCCCTTTGCTGGAGATCAAACCCTGGGCTTCCTACATGCCAAGCAGGTATGCTACACTGAGCTGCAGTTCTAACCCTTTCTTATTTTATTTTGAGACAAGTTGCCCAGGCTGGCCTTGAACTTGAGATCCTCCTACCACAGCCTCCTGAGCAGAGCTAGGACTACAGGAATGTGCCACCATGCCCAGCTTACTTCCTTCTAATTTTAAGTGCTTGGTTCCTTCAGGTATATTCGATGCAGGCAGGATCCCCTCCATCACATAGAAATACAAGGACTTGGCCTCCAAAACATCTGTGGTTAGTTCTGTCTGTCATTACCAGCACCAACATAATAGTCTTTGTGACACTTAATGGCACTAATGGATAGGGTTCTAGAAATGTATGAATCTTCTTGAACACCTCCCCCCCCACCGGGATGAGCCCTCTCTTTTGGCACATTTTAAAGGAGCCTTAGAACCTTCCACAGAGGTTAGGAACTCCTTAAATAGTTGTGATTGTCATCATTCACTGTGTGTCCCCTCCTTGAAGCCTCAGTGCTGACTGAGCATTTCATGGTACAGGACTTTGAATTGGGCAGAGGCTCAGGAGTGGCAGAGCCCTGAAGTTATTTCCCCAGTGTGTTAGCAACATGAAGAAATCTGATTCCTGTGGAAATTGGCCATAAATATTAAAGAATAAAAATCTAGAGTCAGATCTCTTCCTAGCCATCTCCAGTCCTTCAGCGAATCATATGTGAGGCACATTCATTCATAGTTAAGAACATCTATTTGACCTTTCATTTACTGACCCATTTCTCTGTTCATCCATCCATCCAGCCATGTGAAACAACTCCCGGCAACAAGTCTTTCTCCACTGAGTGAGAACTATTCTGTTCTCAGATTCTAATCTTGGTGTATAATTCCACTGAGTGATCCATGGTTGAGATCACTTTCTTCCTTATTACTTAATGCAGTTCTGATCTTAGACATAAAAGCAATATTTTCTATAACATTTTCAAACATTGTATAGCACGCTTTTGATGGTGGTTAATGTTCATCAGTGAAAGTGAAAGTGAGATGGAGGGGAAGAGAGGAAAGGGATTACAAAGAGTTAAGATGTTTTACGTATGTTGCTTCAGTTACTTTCTCATCATTAGGATACAATACCTGTGGGGACACCCACAGCTCTAAAGAGGAAAGAGATTTTTTTGGTTCATGGTTTGTAGACATTATCATCAATGGTTGGCTGGCTCCATGGCAGAGAAGAAAGACTCAAATCAAAGGAGGAAAGAAGGAGACCCTTCCGGGCCTCACCCCCAGTGCCCATCTGCACCAATGAGGTTCCACCTCCCAAATCAGTTAGCTGTAAACTCCTCCAGGGACTATTTCACACAATGAGTATCATGTCCCCATGACCCAGTCACCTCCCCAAATTCCCAACATATGAGCACATAAGGTTTTGGGGGACATCTGGATATAAACCATAGCATTCATGCATCAAATCCTTTAGTGAGTGCAGTCATTATGTAAAGCAAACATGTATTAATAAAAATAACTATTACAATATTGAAAAGATTTTATGCCAGTGATATAGCTTAGTGGCACAGCACCTGCCTGGCAAGCATGAGGTCCTGAGTTTAATTGTTAGCACACACACACAAAAAGTTATGTGTACTAATAATAAATTTATATATTGTAAAAAAAAGAGATTTTTCTTCTTGAAACCAAAATGATCATTTTTCATATTTAATGAAGTAATTACTGATACAAAAATTTTCATTGTACTAAAATTTTAAAAACTCAGGTAAGGGCTGCACATGTAGTTTAGTAGTAGATCTATTGCTTAGCATTTGAGAATCCCTGGGTTTAATCCTCAACACAGGGCCAGGGATTTAGCTCAGTGGCCTAAGCACCTGCCTGGCAAGTACGAGGTTTTGAGTTCAATCCTGGGTACCCTCCTCCCCAAAAAATCCTCAGCACAGCAAGGAAAAACAATGGGTAAACACCAATTCTAGAAATGGATACTTTCCTAGATATTTATGAATTTCCAAAACTGAACCAAGGAGATTTAAAAATCCTGAATAATCCAATAACAGGAAATAAAATGGAAGCAATAAAAACAAACAAATAAACCAGCAAAACAAAACAAAAATCTAACAAATAAGAAAAGCCCAGGACCTGATGGATTCATCACCAAATTCTACAAGAATTTTGAGGAAGCTTTAGCATTCGTACTCCTTTAACAAAGTTGAAGAGGAAGGCATACTCCCAGAGTCATTCATGGAAGCTGGCCTCATCCTGATTCCAAAACAGACAAAAGACCCCACGGAAAAAAGAGAACTACAGACCGATCTCTGTAAGGAACAGACGCAAAAATCCTCAGCAAGGTACTGGCAAATCAAGTGCATGGCTTCTCTCCTATGAGAAACCCAAAATATAAATAACAAGCAAAATGTGAGATAGATTAGAGAAAGTAGGGCACCCGATCTTTTGCAAAAGGGAAGGAAATCAAGAGATGGAGAGAGGGGAAGACAAACAAGGAATTTAGATATGTTATGTACCTACACCAACTCCCCACAAGGAATGTTATTATTGTGTGCTGCAAACATGAACTGACACAGTAATAAAAAAGCATTAAATTGTATCCCACCTCAGTAGCTGTCACTGCAGCCTGTGTTTCTCTGGATCAGTCAGTTGCTTACAGAGGGGGCGGATGGGGGGTTTGTCTCTTGTTTCCCAGCCTGTGCACTGGAAAGGGCTGGCATCTGGCTCTCCCCACAGCAGCTCACAGATGGCTCCAGTTCCCAGGGAGGGCTTGCTTCTTGGTGACTTCTTGTTCTCTTCCCCAGCAGTCCATAAATGGCACTGACTCATGTTAGAAGGCTGGGGTCGGGCTGTCCCCTACAGTGGCCTGAGCGTGGTGCCAATTTGCAGGGACAGCTTGCTTCTTAGTAAACAATTTTGAATCAACAAACTAGCTTTTAAAAATACACCTCATTAAGGAGCACCAAGATCATTTTCTTTCTATTATTACAAACAGTCCTGGGTGAACATCCTTGGATAAATATCCACAGGCACTTTCTTAATAGTTCTTTGTCATGACCTTTTTTTTGTAGTTGGAACCTTGGCCTTTTGTTTAAAAAAAAAAAAAGCACCCATTAAACAAGGAGTTGAGTTGCATGATCTCAAAGTTTTCCTCTCAGAATCCAGTTCTAGAAGGTATTTCAAGTTAAACCTTGATGTGCTGGCTGATGCATAAATATATCTTGTACTTATCAGATAAGAGAATATTTAGTGTAAAAAAATAATAAATAAAAAGAAACCTAAACTTTTAAAGATTGCTAGAAATTCTTCTGGTAATATGTTTTAATACTACATTCTTGCAGCGTTTAGTCACCTTTTTGCCGGGCTCAAACCTGATTCTGTCACGTAAAAATTGCCCTCATTAGCACAGCTTGTCTGAACCTTGTCCTACAGAACAATGTTCCTTCTGTGTACTCCCAAAGTGCAACCATTCAAGTTTTCTCTTTTTCTTTAAAAATAATTGTAGCTGTTGTTGAAGAAGAGAAAGGTGGAATGGACAGAAACCTGAATTATAGATGGTTATTAGCTTTTCTGCCTCAGTGAAAGAGCATTACGTGAAGAAATGCCCCACACTGATGGGATGTTTGGACAATGAAAGACAGGGAGATGTTGAGGAGTGTTCGGATGAAGAGAAGGAGAAAGAACACTCCAAATGTACGATCCTCAGCTGGGTCTTGAGTTCTGGACCAGGGAAAAATTCTGTAAAGGACATTGTTGAGCAAGTTGAAAGTCTAAGTATAGAGTGTGTGCTAAGTTTTCTGAATTTGCTAATTATGTTGTTGTTATCTTTAAAAGTCCATTTCAATTCCATCATATGAACCGAAGTGTTTAGATATTAAAGGAAATGACATCCGCCATTTATTTATAAATATATCTTACTGTAAAAACAGAGAAAAAGATATGTAAATGTGGCAAAGTGTTAACAATTGATGATGAACCTAGGTGACAGGCACACAGGAATTTTCATTCTATTTTTGTAGCTCCTGTAAGATTGAAATGATGCCAAAATAAAAAGCAAAGAGAATTGTTTATTGAAAAAAGCCTCTTCAGAGCACATGCTACTTTTTTCAAGTGGGATGAGGATGGATGTGATTGGAGAGGATTATAGCTATGAAATATCACTCAAATGTGACATCAGGACTTCTCTTCAATTCATGTCACCTATGCACCACATTTTTATGCACTGAATGTGAGTTAAGGAGAAGATAAAACAATAAACAAAGGCATTCAAGTGAGAAATGAATGTTTTCTAACAGTTTTCATCATGAAAAATTTAATTTAGAGAAAGTAGAGAATAGTAAAATGTGCACCTAACACAAAGTTAATGACTGTTAACATACTGCCATAGGTTGTCAATTATTATTTTGCGCTAATGTCTTTTAAAGTAAAGATGTCAACACTTCACCCCTAATACTTCAGTGGGAAACTAAAAATCAGTAAAACTTCCCTACTATAAAGCCATTATAATACTTGACAAAATTAACAATAATTTTTATTGTCGCCTTATTCTTTGTCTATGTTTAATTTTCTCATGTGATCCCCAGTGTGTCCTGTAGTGATTTTTTCATATCAGTATATAGTCGAGTATGTATTGTCCCTGATTATTTCATATCTTAAATCTTTTGTAATTTACAGCAGGCCCGTTCCTGTTCTGACCTTTAACTTCTTTTCTATTGTGAACAGAAAATAATCTGGGGCTGGGTTTGGGAGGGTGAGTAGGGAGTTTGAATAAGACCAAAACTATAAATAATATGGGCTAATGATACAAAACATTTAAAAATCGGCAATGTTTATTTTTTTTAAAACAAACTGAATACTATTTTGAGTGGGGTTTACCATCCCCTGGAACTCACTTTTCTTATCTGTTTAGTGAGGATGAGTCTCCATCATGCCCAATCTGTAAGTGTGTCAGTGACACAGTGGTGAACACATTCTCGTCACTTTATAGGTGAGGAAACTAAGACAGAGTAGCTAATTAGTTTGTGAGAATTAGACAGGTAGTGGGCACCAGAAATTTAAACGCTGGGAGCCTTGCATGTTAACCACTGCACCAACCACACATAAGCGATAGTGTGAAGGACAATAAACAAGTGTGGGTGTTTATATGCTCCCAGCAATATTTTCGTTACTTTGCCTGGCAGAATGACTTCTTCGCTCTCACCTTGAGAGTGGACTTGAGCCATTAAATCCATGAATTTCCAAGGGCAGGAGGGAGCAAGGAAAGGAAAGCGCTTTTGGCCCCCTTCATCCTGTTATTCTTCCCCTCCCAAGATCCAAACCCCAACCTAAACTGATGGTAATAACTACGAACCAAAGCTGTGAACACGGTAGACACCTCCTCTGCTCCAAATCTGAGCCATGAGCCTTGTGTAAGCAGCTGCCAGATGTAGCCTGTAGCAAGAAATGGCATCACGGTGGTGTGTGACATTTTGGCACAAACAAGCTGCTCTCCCAGCTCTGCCCTTTCTCTTCTCCATGCGTCAGTGCTCCTGCAGTACACAGCATGAGCAACTGTGCTGCTGACATTGTGATTTCCGGTGAGAATGAAAGGTTGCTTCATCAGGAGGTCACGCCTAGGGTCTGGCTTTTGGAAACATCTCGTTTGTTGTTCCGCTCTCCCTGAGTGATGTGGCCTCACCAGGTGCAGGCATCTCTTGCTTCCTGTTTTATACTTGTTTCTCTGTCCCAGTCAAACCCCTTTAGCTGAGATTATGGGCCCGGGAGTTCTCAGTGCTGGAAGGGACCTCAGAATTACTGACACCAACAACACCCACACTTGTTTATTGTCCTTCACACTATCGCTTATGTGTGGTTGGTGCAGTGGTTAACATGCAAGGCTCCCAGCGTTTAAATTTCTGGTGCCCACTACCTGTCTAATTCTCACAAACTAATTAGCTACTCTGTCTTAGTTTCCTCACCTATAAAGTAAGGAGAATGATAACATCTCTTCACATGGTGTTGTGTGGATCAACAGAATTGATAGCTGTGTGTAAACCACACATTACAGTGCCTGGCTCTAGCAAGCACTGTTGGTGTCACTATCTGCAGGTGTCTCCTCCTCAGAAAACACCCCCAGGATGGAAGATTTCCAAGCTCATGAAGCAAGTCATTTAATCTTTGGTCAATTCCAGCTACCATATGTGACTCCTTGGATTGTATGATTTGGGGTCAAGGAGGGAAATATAGTACTAAAAGTATAATGGATACCCCATGATTGAATTTTTTTTGCTTGCTGTGTTTTGTAACTTTATGTATTATTTGCCCCCATTTTATGATTTACACGTGGCAAAAGTTGAAGCAAAGAGGATTTGGGAAATCAGAGCCCAGCAATGAGTGAACGAAAGAGTCAGGATGTGAATGTGGGTTTTTAAGGCTCCAACACATTAAATCTCCGAAGTCATTTTCCCATTAAGACCTCAGTTTCTGTTAGTAGTTGGCATGTGGTAAACTCTCAAATCTTAACTTTTACATTTAAAAGCAGTTAATGCCCTCTAGGACCATTCCGTCATTTTTTCCCTTCCTTCCTTCCTTCCTTCCTTCCTTCCTTCCTTCCTTCCTTCCTTCCTTTCTTCCTTCTTTCTGCTTTCTCTCTAACCTGCTGAAGCTAGCTGGTTACATTTCCCTTTATTGGATTTTACTGAATAAAAATGTCCATAGATTGCATCTGTGACTGGAAACTTAGTCCCACAGAAACAATGACTCATGTGGAAAGAAGTGCTTCCAAAGGGGTTTTTTTTTTTTTAAGTTCTTTCTCCTGTAGGTCAGCAAGTTTTTGGAGTCAGTGTTCAGTCTCTTGCCATCTTGAGAGGAATTTCTCTTCTTGCATTTTCACTAAGATAATCTCTTTCCTAGAGACTCAGAGGAAACAATTCAACGTCCCTATGCATTTACTCTAACCCTTTATCAGATGCGCAGCTGTAGATACTTCTTGGAGTGGGGTTGAAGCAACCTGTTTCATTTTGGACAGTTTCTATTGTTTACTTTATTCATTCAACAAATATTTAAAGAGGGAAAAAGATCTGTGTGCCAAGTGCTGAGATGCAGTCTGGGGATACAAGAGAATCCATCTCTTTTTATTGGAGGAGTACTGGGGGTTGAACTCATGACCTTGCATTTATCAGGCAGGCACTTAAGCCACTGAGCTAAAATCCCCAGCCTGAGAATCCATCTCTTGATCTACCTGTTAATATCACTTTTGCCCTCTTTTTTTTTATTATTTAAAGAGAAAAAAAACATGAAAAGGGTAGAAATAATACAGAATTTCAAAAAAAAGATAAACAGTAGGAAATCACTAGTTGATAAATTACATATTGTCCTCTTAGAAATAGTTCTTCAAGTTACAAAATGAAAGCATACAAAGTAGATATTCAGACTGTAAACAGCTACGCATGCATGAGTCTCTACATGTATTTCTATACTTTCTGTATTAGATGGAAAAACAAAACTTAGCAAGACAAAACAAAACAAATCCCTATAAAAACATGAAACCAAAAAGTCATATAAAACCACAGTACAAGGTGATCTACAATGATTACTGTGTTGTCTCTTGTTATCTTCAATAGAATTGTCTATATCATCAGGCATAATTGAATGTAGCAGTATAATTGAATATAGCAGTACATAACAATATTAGTAAAAATAAAACATTGTAGACAGTATAAAATTTCAAAGGCAGGTAATAATCAAACCAGAGTGGATATTCTAGTGGATCTTGTCATCTTAAGTGCAGTTGCCTATACTCTCAGACTTGATACTATCAATCATAACAACTTTGAATAAAATCTACCAATACAAAACAGTGATCTAACAAACCATATTTGATTAAGATCAGTCATGGTAAAACAGTGTAGGTTTTACAGAGTTTTAGATTAAGTTAATAGGAAATTAAGTTTGATTTCCATACTATATCCGGCTATTTTTGGGATAACTGTCTGTGTCGTCAAATCTAGTACAAGTAGACAAACTGGAACAGAATATAATCCATCTAAGTGGTGTGGTGTGAGTAATGTGGGTTTTAAATCCTGGTGCACTGTTAACAATATCCTCTGCCTTCTTTCTTTAGACTATTCTTCCCCTTTCACTCCCACAGGGTGCTGCGCATTTTGGGTCCCATCAACTCCCTATTTTTTTGATTGGGGGGGGCAACCTGCTTTTTACCTAAGTGGTTCCAAACCTTCTCACTCCTGAACTTGAGCTCAAGTTGTATTCCTTTACCTACAAAATCCTCAAGGTTTTCCTTCATTATAGCTGAGTAGTTTTCTACTGCACATAAGTATCCTGTCTTTACAACCTATCTGCAGGTGGTGGTTGAGTTGCCCCTATTTCTCTCTGGCTCCCTATCACAGAGAGCATTGTTTTCTCATATTTGATTTTTGGTCCATAAACCCTCTCTCAGGTTGATTATAGTTCCTGTACAGAGCATCTCGATGGACCCTACCTCCTGATCTACTCTGCCTGTATTTTTTTTTTTTTTAGTGTTTCAAGGCCATCTATGTTAGAGTTTCTAGTTATCCTTCTCTGCCTCATTTCCGCCATGCTATTTTTCTGCCTTTGTTTGTCTACTTTTCTCCTTCATTCTACTGCCTGCCCCACTCATTGAGGCATTTCTACCACTCTTCCTAAAATCCTGGTATTTTTTTTCTCTCTCTCTAGAATGTCCTTCAGTATCCTCTGTAGGGTTGGATTGGTGGTCACAAACTCGCCCAGATCCTCTTTGTCATGGAAGCATCTTGTTTCCCATCAACTTCTAGTGACAGTTTTGCAGGGTACATCAATCTGGGCTGGAGGTTATTCTCTTTCAGGGCTTTGAATACTTCACTCTAAGCTCCTTTTGATCTGATGGTCTGTGTCGAGAAGTCAGCTGTGATTCTGATGGGCTTACCTTTATAGGTAATCTGTTTCTCTTCTCTGATGGCTTTTAATATTCTTTTTTTATATTGAATTTCTGGCATCTTGATTATTATATGTCTGGGTGTAGATCTGTTTTGGTTGTAGGTGGCTGGGGTTCTGTATACCTCACACAACCGAATGTAATTTTCTTTTCCCATGCTTGGGAAGTTGTCCTTAATTATTTTCATGACTAGCCTTTGTGATTTGCCTGTTTTTAATTCCTGCTTTTTCGTTCACATTTTCACATTTCTTATTCTTAAATTATAGATTCTCTTGTCATCGTCTAGCTTTTGTATTGTTACTGCCTATTTCCTTATTATTTTTAAGAGATCTTTCCTTTCATGATCACACATTGCAAACTTGTCTTCAAGTTTTGATAGTCTGTCCTTAGTTTCTTTTAAGGAGTTTTGCCAGCTTTCAATGGAGTTTTTAATTTCCTGGTAGTCTGTTTGAATCTGCTTCATGTATTCTAGGTTTTCTTTATATTCTTTATTGAACATTTCTCTCCTTTTTTTGTGTTCTTCCCTTCTTCTGTCTGTGTCTTCTTGAGAGGTGCTTAGCATTTCTTGTATTAATCTACTTATATCTTGCTTTATCTGATTTAATATTTCAGTTTTGAGCTCATCCACAAGGTCCCGAAGATATCTCTTAATGTCCATCGAAGCCGTGTCTGATGTTGCATGTCTGCTGCCCTCAGTCTCTTTTGTATTTCCCTCTCCTGGATCAATGTTCTCAGGGTTCTGGGCTGCGGGGTGGGGGGGGTGTCTTTCTTGTTTCTTTGTCATGTTTTTGGTTTCTTCCATATAGGTGTATAGTGGAGGTCTCAGCCCCTTTCCTTGTTGGTTATGGTTCTTCTGAAGCAGGCTGGTGAGGGATTTCTGCCCTCTCCTTGTCATTGAAGTGTAAGCAGGGGCTGTGTATGCTGGCCCCTCCCTACCGGGCCAGTCAAGCTTCAGGGGCCTTCACCAGGTTAGTGTGTGCTAGGTGTAGGGAATCGGTTTGGGATGGCTTATTGGGTCCTGGCCAGGGGCATGACCCAGGCCAAGCAAATCCCACAAATCTGCTCTGGGGAGGGAGCAATCAGCTGAAGTCACTGTTCCTAGTTCAGGCTTCTCTTGCCCAGTTTCAACATGTCGCCCATTTGGTCGCACCCTTCCCGTGAGGGGGTGTTCATTCCTGGCGCTGACTGTGGATTAATGAAGGTCCCTTCGCCGGCTCCATTCTCTGTTGGGCTCACCAACCCCCGACTTCGGCGCTGCTGTGGCTTCTGTGAGTCGAGGCGGGAATGAATCCTCTCTGGGTCGCGGCCACCGCAGAGACCCAGGGGCTCTGTATTTTGTTGCTCACTGATTGGACATTTTTAGGTCCTCCCACTTCTGCCCTCTTTAACTGCAGAATTTCTGATCCTGAAGATGGTCTGCTCTTTGCCTGTGTAAGGAAGATTTTTTTTTTCCTCCAGGCTTTCCATGTAAAAAAAAAACTTTCTTTAATATTGTAAGTGACCTGAGATGATGAAAAAGAATAAGTTTTTCTGACTTTCTCTAAGCTTCAGTTTCCTTATCTGTGAAATGAGGATGATAATATGAGTGTATTAATGTTCATTCATGATATTAAATAACTTAGACTGTATTCCTATGTTTACTAGCTACTCTTCTATCTATGTCCCATTGATTGATGTGCTGTCCTAACAGCTCTGGGAAGTGGGTACCATTATTGTTCTCTTTTTACACATGAAGACAGGGAGGCACAGAGAGGTTAAGTGACATATCCAAAGTCACACAGCTAGTCCACGGTAAAGCAGAGCCTGGATCTGGGAGGGCATGCCTCCAGCACACTCCTGGGCAGTCATTTTTATGTGCAGAGGAGCTGAAAAAGGTTCAACTGACACAGAAAGTATAAGGTAACTTAAATACTAGTCTGACCTCACCTACTGATGTCACTAATGTTTGTGGGAACCATACCTTACAGCTTGACACCCGGACTCTCAATGGGGTGTGCTTGTTCCTTGCAAGCAGCACCCTGCTCACGTGAGCCAGGTCTCCGCCCACCTTTCCACATAGTTCTTGGGAGCAAGTACTAGTATTTTTTTTTTTTTGTAAAGCATTGTTAGTTTCTTTCACAGGTTCAAGCTGCAGCTTATACATATATTTTTTTCACTTAAGTGTACGTTCCTTGGTAAGATTTGGTCCCTAGCTGTTTACCACTTTCAATCTGTCTGCTAAACAGGCAAAATATAGTTTCAACCCAAATCATAAACAAAGGGATAATTTCCTTAATGTAAGTAGAGTCTTCACAAATCAATGAGTGAATGAACAACAGCTACACAGAAAAAAAGAAAAGAGCGAAACAGATAAACAAGGAGAACACAGAAAGGAGCCATAAACAGAGCATGCCTATGTGGAAAGACATTTATCTTTGACTGCTGTTCTTACTACATGCTGACTAATGTAAGCACACGTGTGTCTGTCTGTACCTGTGTCTACGTTAATTTCTATCTGGTGATACATGCTGCTGGAGAGGGGATATGAAAACAGGCATTTTCATGTATTGCCCTTGGAAAAATACATTGACATAGCCTTAAGGAAGACGGCTGGTTACCTACCCACATCATAAGTAGATGCTTTGTTAGGCCAGAGTTTCTCAGTCTTGGCACTACTGATATTCTGGGTAGACAGTTCTTTGACTGTGTATCGCAGGATGTTTAGAATCATGCCTGACCTCTACCCACTAAATGCCAGTTAAATCCCCCCCCCACACACACACACTCAAGTGATGTGGCAATCAGAGCTGCCTCCAGACATTGCCAAGTATCCTCTGGGACACAAAATTGCCTCCATTTAAGAACCACTAGTTGAGATTTGTACTGATGCATACATAGCCCGTACCCCAACTCAGTGGCTTAGAATAACAACTGTTTTATTGGCTCATAATTCTGAAATCCAGATCTGGCTCAGCTAGGTACATCCCCTGCTGCACCTGAGAAGCCAGTGAAATGCTTACACATACTTGGGGGGCAAATAGAGCTAAACTAGATGGAATGCTGAGATGGCTGAGATTTCTTTCTCTGATGTCTCTGATCCTCTTTCCTCACAAATGACCTCTCAGTGGAGCAAGAAATTGGAGGTAATAATACTCTGTTTAAGTGGCTTTTCCATCCAGATGCTGTGTTTTTACATGGCGGCTCCGGGTTTTCGATGACAGAAGAATCTACGCTGCCTGACCCTTTTACACTTGTGCTCACTTTCAACTAAGCAGTTTCCCACATTTCCATACAAAGTAAAATGTGTGTAGGGAAAAGTAGTGGGTGTTGCAACTTCTTTTTATTTATTAGGTTAGCTGGGGGAGGGTAGTTCAAGCAGAGCATATGCAAAAAGTTTGCCATTGGCCTTTCTGGGGCCCACAGTGTTTGAGCCTGGATCCTCTGGTCCTCAGGCTTTTACTTGCTCTGATCATATATCTGCCTTCTCAAATTTCTATTTTCAGAGTTAATTTCCTTTGGATCTTCACTTTCACTTCCTCAAAGATGTATTCCCTGACCACAGTATCGCAGCTCTTTCTCTCCAAGGTCCTTTGAGGTCCCTGCTTACGGCATTCTTCCACTTGTGGCGTAGGCCAGGCCAAGGCAGGTGGCCAAAGTACAGAGGACACGTAACATAGGAGGAGACTTCTCATGTGGGAGAACATCACATGAGGGAGTGTGGTTACATTGAAAGCCAGCAACCTGTCTTTCTTTCTCTCTGTCTCACTCCTTCTGACTCTGGGGATTAAACTCAAGGTCCCCTGCATGATGCTAGCAAACATTCTCCCACTGAGCTATATCCCTAGCCCAGTTTCCTTTTACTCAAGGGAGGAACCCCTATTAAAGTGTGGGGACTTTGCTATCTCATTCACCCTCCAGAATCTATCAGCGTTTGGCATGTAGGCCAACAATAAATAACCACTTAATACATTTACTTAGTTCTGAGTTACTTGGTGGGGGGGTAACTGGGAATTGAACTTGGAGGCTGCAGAGCTACACCCCCTGCCCTCACCCCGTAAAATTTTTAAAACTTGATACAGGGTCTCACTAGGTTGTCTAGCCTGGTGTTAAACTTGTGATTCTTTTTCATGGATTGCTGGGTTATAGGAATGCACTACTGCACCGGGCTTGAGCTCTGAGTTTTCTAAACTTTAGCTCATCTACAAAAGATCCTGCCTCAACATGACCATGGGAAGGACTGAAATTCCTTTTTCTCTTTCAAATACACCTTGTACATTTTAAGTGGTTTTCTAAAAATGCTTTAGTTTCACGTGATCAAGGCAAATGAAATACAAAATCAAATTTTCTATTTTTAGCATGAATGACATTTTTCCATTTTCTTCTTAGAAACAGGAAATATTTGATGATTGTTGTTAGTTTGTTAATATGATTTCAAGTCATTCTTTTTCCAGGTTTATAGAGCTATACTTGACAAGATATATATATATATATATATATATATATATATATATATATATATTTTTTTTTTTTTTTAAGGCATACCATGTGATTTGATGCACATATACATTATATAATGATTACCATGATCAAATTTCAACAATCCTTCACCATATGTAGCAATCCACTTGTCCTGAATATTGTTTAGAATAGTTTTACGTTCATTTCTTTAAAGAAAAATGTGGAAATGTCAGAAAAAGGATTTGTGGAATTGAGCCAGAGAAATACTTTTAAGAAGTTGTTAACTGTGGATTTTTACATCAAGGTGATATCGAATTTCCTGAAGAGCTTTTGTTATACAAGTGGTCTGGGGATTTTGCTGGAATTTTTTCCCCCTTGTACTTCAGTTCTTTTTAAACAATAAATGTAAAAATATAGAGGCTTTCATACAATTCTTTGAGGGAACTTTGACAGCTATGCACTGATGCACGGAAGGTACTCTTAATCCTACTTCTTCTTTCTAATTATGGTCTTTCGAAGGATCCCTAATCTTTCCTGGCAGGCTGGGTTTATATTTCTTTATTGGTTGCCTGGAGTAAAGAATCAGAAGGAAGCCATAAAACACTGGAGATAATGTACACTTTCAGAATACTGATATTACCTTAAAGTTTATATATTGTATTACACCATTCCCTATTACTGTAGCAAAATACCTGGCTACATTCTACAGAAAAGAGATTTATCAAAGTTGTAGTTTTGGAAGCCGAAGTTTGGGCAGCTCCATCCATTTGGCCTCTACTGACAGCCTTGTTCTGGATGGATCCACAGTGGCTTTTTTTTTTTTTTTATAACAACTCCCTCTCTTAGAGAGCTCCTTAGAGAGCTCCATGAACCCCTTCCAAGAGAAGGACCCCGAGGGAACTAATTACCTTCCACCAGGCCTTGCCTCTTAAAGATTTCACCACACGGGAGACCAAGCCTCCTGCAAGGACCCTCTGGGGATGCTCAAACCATGGCATATCCATCACCATCCTTCTCCCACTTTGCTACAAACCCATTATTTAAAATGTTTCGCTACACATCCATATGTGAATATAAAATGTAAAAGTTCTCTCTTTCTTATGTGTAGTTTTTCAGTATTCATGTGTCACATCACCCTCAAACAGAACAGTGACAGCAATACTGCATGCACCTTAGGTGAGTTTCAAGAGAAGCTTACTCCATGAAAAGTTGCAGAAGCAATTTCATTCTGGCTGAGTGACCTCAGACAACTTCCTTCCCTTCTCAGAGGTGGGGCTTCACAACGGAGCGGAACTGGGGAGATGGTCCTTCTAATTCTCAGGTCTGGGTGCCAGCAGCAAAGCAATACTACTTAGAGAAGGCTAGTTGGGTAGGCCTTTAAAAAAGAAAATGGCATGGAAATATCCCATAAAAGCATCTTGTGCAAAGTTTGACAATGTTGGATTGATATCAGTTTTTTCTTCCCAGAGTACAGAGTCATGTTTTTGAGTGGGGAAAAAGAGGTTTCATTCTTACTGATCTAACAGAATTTAGAAGCTCATAACACATAAGTGTTTTCCCTTTCCTTGAAATGGCTGCATGAAAGTTCTAGCTATATCAGGAGTGCTTACATCATAATTTAATGCAAGTGTCCAGAGAGCTAAGGAGTAAACAAGCAACCTTCATAATGAGCTGATGAAGTGTGAGGATGAGGTCAGCTGGAGGGAAGGAAAGAAAGAAAAGTCTGTAGACGCACTGTAGCACAGGGGAGAAAGGTCACACTAGCATTCTGTAATGTTATTGCAGCGTGGATGGGGGAGAATTTCTCCTAAAGCCTTTACTGAGGCGAGGGTGGTGAACAGTGTATCAACACTTTCCTAGTGAAGCATTAGCCAACTGCAGAACCATTTCCATGCTCACCAGGGGCGAGAGGAGCAAGTATGAACAGAACAACACGGTTTTAAAATGATCCGTTTAGACCCTCATGGAAGGAAAGACTGAAGGGATTAATTTCCAACAGCCTGGGCGAAAACAGAAGCGAGAGAGTGCCTCAAGTTAAGGGAGGTTCTGTCCTAAAAAGGTGTTGATTTGGAAGATGCAAAGCAAGCAGAGGCCTGGAAGTGCTGAGCACAGTGGGGTGTAAACTCTTTTTCTGTATCCAGTTGCCTCTCGCAAAGGCCTCTACCCAACTCCTTTTCATCCACTCAGCAAGCAGGGACGCTCAGCACACACTGTGCAGGGTCCTGGGGACTGAAAAACGAATAAGGCTTCATCTTGAATCTCTGAATTCACATATGGAATCACCGACTGTGGAAAGGGGCAGGATGGGGATCACTAGAGCAAGACTCAGTGCCTGGTCTTGTAGTGGCCAGATCAGGTCAGAGCAAGTATATATGCTGCCATCAGCACTGAGGACAGGCCACGGGAGGTCTTGGTATGTTTCCCGGAGAAGGTGTTGTCTGTGAGGAAGAGGAAAAGCAAATGTGGGAAGTCAGGGGCCAGTGTTATGGAAAGGGGAGAACAGGCATTTCAGAGGCAGTGGAAGAAGACGTGTGCAGAGGCAGAGAGGTTTGAAAGAACAAGGCATGTCGGGGGTTTCTCAGCTGCTGTGAGGTGCGCCTCCTGCATGTGTCTCAAGGCCTTCGCCATCTGAGCTGGATTTCAAGAGCACTGACTTTCCTGTCCCTAGGAAGTCACTGTGAATATAACTTTCCTTACAATTCCCATCATGGGGATAAGGAAGAGATGACCAGAGGCATTCATAAGCTGTGCAGCCCCTGACAGAACTACTGTATTTAGTCCTCATTGGTTAGGTACTATTAGGATTCCTATGTTAAAATGAAAACAAATGGCCACAGAGTCATACGGAGGCTGGGTATCTTGTCCAAGGTCAAACTGGGGAGCTGTGGACCTTGGATCTAACATAGGCATTCTGACTCCCGGCTGTCCACTCTTAGCCTAGGTGCTGTGTTTTCGAGACTCTGAATGCCCAGTCATGACTAGGAAAAAACATAAGCAAAAACAAAAAACACACAGGCTGCGCTTTCTCTCATTTGTGGAGAACTGTGTCATGGTGGATGGTCACATGGTGTGTCAGCAGGTCATAGGCCACTGCAGCTCCCTGGCTTGCCTGCAAGGATGCCCTGGCTGCCCAGTTCTGAGTAAGGGGCTGCAGTTCCCTGCCAAAGGTCTTGCCACTTCCAAGGAGGGTATCTAGGGTCCCAGTCATTTAGGTCCAGCAATTCTGATGGACCATGCAGAGACCACTGAGTGCATGTTGAGTTCAACTTTTCCAGCTGGTGCATCCCGCTTCCTGTCCCTCTGCCTAGGTGTTGATATCTTGGCATTTCTTAAGGAACAGCACACTCACTCAGAGCCTGTGACCTAAGAACTTGTTATGGATTGAAAACTGGTGGCCAACTTAATACAAGCAGAATTAAATCACCGGGGTGCTGAGCATAGATGTTCCACATGAGGAAAGTTGCCAGCATAAATAGAGACGTGGAGAAGAAGGAGCTGAGGCATTGTGGGTTCTATGTGTTGTTGTTTGAGCCATTGGTTCTCCTGGAGAAGCTCTGGTCTTTACATTGAGCATTGCTTCTTGGATCCTGATGGGAAGACATGTGCTGCTTAATCTCCAGGATGAACTTGTCACACTGGCTTCCTGGCATGTACTCAACTGTGCTTATCATCAGAGAGCTCAGGTCCTCGATGACTGTGGCGCTTTTCAGGGCAGCCCTGGTCTTTGTTTTGAGTGTGACTTCTTGGCTCCAGTGTAGAACCCTCAATCTACCAGCACAGCTCCTTCACCCCACTGGCATAGACTTTCTAGCTTCTACCACTGACCTTTAGGCCTTCCCAGCACAGATCCATAAAACAGACTGGTGTGAGTCCTTCTTGTGGGCTCTAGACCTCCAGTTGGACTTGTGGGAGGCACTGTCATGGGCTCTGGGTCTTCATCTGGACTCATGTGGGACATTGCTGTGGGATCCAGGCCCTTGGCTGAATATTCTATCTCTTGGGTGTTGTGGATAGATTTCCTGCATTTTCTTGTGTTAACTCTGGGTGACCATCATAAAATAATATTATAAACTCCAAGTCCTGACTCTAATTGTTCTCTGCACAACCCCTGAGTACATCAGAACGCAATCTATGACCCCAGTTCCATCAACCAGAGCTCTGTGTCCTCTGCGTCTCATTTGCGACTTCCTTTCACATTAGTTTCCTCTGATTTTTTATGCTCCAGATTAAGTAACTCTGAAAAATAGTTTATACAGTTTTCAAGAAGAAGCCATATAGAGCCTCAATACTCCCCTCTTTTTTTTTTTTTTTTTAGTAGACTTTAGTCTTTAGTGCAGTTTCAGGTTCACACAACAACTGACAAGTGGTAGAGAGTTCAGCTATACTCCCGCCCCATTTCAATCTCCTTTGCTCTCAATCTCAAATTCCCTGGTTTTGGCAGTAGACAGACATTGTGGAAGACCCCTTTACAAACAAAACTCCCATTAGCATGGTTTACATGCATTAGTCATTGCTTTTATCTGTGACCTCAGGGAGGGAACTCAGGACCTTGCCCATGCTAGCAAGCTGTCTAGCACTGAGATGTATCCTCAGCTCCACCCTCCGCCTGGTTTATTAGTAGATGCTATTTTTAATATCTGAGTAGTGGAAAGACTTGGTTCCACTAGGCTCTTGTCTTGTAGCTTTGGGCAGACTCCTTCAACTTTCTGAGCCTCAGCATCCCATCTCTGGAGTTAGAAATATAAATTCTGGAAGGATTTCACTAGATAACACATCCTAATTCCGACCAAAGTGCTTGGTGCTTAATAAGGATTCAGAAACAGACATTTTTGTGTAAAGAAGCACAGCACAGGACTGCATGTTTTTGTTTCCTGTGGCTACAGTACCACATTGCCGCAACTTGGTAGATCAAAACAATAGATGCTTATCCTCACATTTCCAATTCTCCTGCTTCTGGCTTCTGATGTCAGAGTTCAGTTCACTGGTCTAAAAATCAAGGTTCTCAAGGAGAATCCTTTCCTGATTCTTACAGCTCCTGCTGGCCACTTGCTTCTTTGACTTGGGGCCACATCACTCCCAATCTCTGTCCCCACGGACACATTTCCACCTCCTCCTCTACACATTTCCACCTCCTCCTCTACACATTTCCACCTCCTCCTCTACACATTTCTACCTCCTCCTCTCTGCATGTCTCATGTGTCTGCCTTCTCTGTATAAGGGTATGTGTGGCTGCAGGTGGAGCCGATCCTGCCAACCTAGAATAATCTAGATGTAAGACTCTTAATTTAACTATGTCTGGAAAGACCCCAATTCTTTATCAGGAAACATTTACAGTGCTGGGGATTAGAACCTCTTATCTTGGGGTGGAGCATTTTTCGGCCTGCCAGCAGTTGGTGACAGTTCCTGTCCTGTGTTAAGGAACAGTTCTAAATATTTTACTAGGCGACCACTTAAACATTTCTCTGTCCCTTCCACCTTGTCATTAAAAATATCTATTCTAAGAATCCTTACTCTACTCACAAGAGGGACAGTGACTCAGGAAGGGACTGCATACCTCAAAAGTCTCAAAAGGAGATCCAGTTACTGTTTTTTGGGGGGCATCTTTCCAAAGTTGTAATTAATTGTGGGTGCCTTCTAGCACCGTGTCCCAAATTTACATTTTCCAGACATCTGTCTCATTCAGGAGATTGGACCATGTCTGGGAATGCGAGTTTCTCCATGCCCCAGGGAATTCATGTCCTCAGCCAAGACTTGGATACACCGATTTCTTCTACGAAGCCTTCCACCCCTTATAGAGTAGCCCCCTTTCTGCCTGCCCGGTGAGTGTCATCAGGACCAGACTGATTTTTTTTTTTTTTTTTTTTTTTTACTGGAAGGGTGAGGCAAACAAAAAAGGGCAACCCTGGAAAGTGAGCAATCCTCTCTGTACAGTATTCGCTGAACGAGCTCCCTCGCGGGAAGGCTTCCAATCCAGAATTAAATAGAGGATGACGACGGCGCGGACTTGGCAGTCCTGCAGCTGTCATTAGTCAGGGACCTCGTGGGTCTGACCCGCGAAGCCCGACCGCGCCCCTCTGGGACAGGAGCTTCCGCTAGGGGGGCGCGCGGCGGTGACCTGGACACGCCGGACCCCGCTGGGTGTTCCGGGAGGTCCGCGGGCTCGGGGGCTGCGCCTCTGACCCCTCCCACTCCGCCCCCAGCGAGCCGCAGCCACTCGCGAGGGGCGCGGACCGGGATGCGGGGAGGCGCAGGTCTATTTATTCTGGCCTGGACCCGGCTGCTGGGGCTGCTCCAGGCTACCGGCCGTGCGGCCCCGAGTCCCAGAGCAGGCTGCTCCTGCCCGGGGCTGCGGACACAGCGCGGCGGCTGGCCAGGTGGGGGCAGCCGTGGTGCGGGGACCCGACGCCCAGAAAATTTCGTGGGAACGTGGAAGTCCTTTGCGGATGAGGGGGCGCGGAGGAGCTGCTCCTTCCTAGTCGGGGTCCCCGGGCCGGAGTGTCGGTCTCAGGGGTGGTGGGCGAAGGAGCTCAGGTCACCGCCGGGGGTCGGGGCTCAGGTGGAGGTGGCGGCGGGTGCGGCGCTCGCTCAGGATTAGCCAGAGCTGATCGGGCTCAGCTCGGGGTGCCTGCCGAGCGGGGCAGGGCAGGGCTGGGCAGGCCGGGCGCGCGCGGCTGGCACCGGGAGAACCGCGCACCGCGGCGGCGCAGTTCCGGCCCGCGGCCCAGGAGGTGGCGGGCGGAGCCCCGCCTGGCCACGCCTCCTCCGGCCCGGCCCGGCCCCCGCCCCGCCTCCTCCGGCCCGGCCCCGCCTCCGGCCCGCCTCCTCCGCCCCGCCCCCTCGTGCCCGGCCGCCCGCCCAGTGCGCTGGCCGGGCCGCAGCGGCAGAGCCGGGCGGTTCGTCTGGCCGCTGGAGGCTGAGCGCGGCGCCCGCCGACCAGGACCCGCGCCACCGGGACGCGCACCGCTCGGAGCGGCCGCCTCCGCCCCATTGTCTCGGGGCCGCTCGGTCCCGCGCCGCCCCGGCCGCGATTCCCCTCCTCTTCCTTCGGGCGAGGAGGGAACGCGAGAGCCGAGCCGAGGCCCCTGCCGCCGGGCTCGGGCTGGCGGAGGCGGAGGCGGAGGGACGCGCGCGGCCCCCGAGGAGCGCGGCTCAGCTCCGGGCGGACGCGGCCGGCGCCGGGGCTCGCGCGGCCGCCGCGATGGCGAGGAGATCGGGCCCCGGGCGCTCCGGCAGCGCCGCCCGCGCCCCCGGGACCACCGAGTAGGCACCTGAGCCCAGCGCGCCGCCGCCGCGGGGGAGGGGCAGGTAAGCGGCGGGGTCTCCCGCGGGCCCGGCTCCGCCTCCTCGGCCGTCCCGGGACAGCGCCGGGCGCCGACCCCGCCTGGCGCACCTTGGCGCTCCGCGGGGGCGGCCTGGCCCGCCTGGTGCGGCCCCCGCGCGCAGGAGGCGCCTCCCGCCGGGCCGCGCCCGAGGTCGGCGCTGGGCTGCTCCAGGGCCGGGTCCTGCTGTCTGTCTCCCCGTCGCTCCTCTCAGTACGCTCACGGGGACGGGAACAATGGACCTTTGAAAGCCGGTGTGGACAGCCTAAAACTTTCTGGGGAGGGCTGGGGCGAGGGAGTAAACCGCACAGGAAGCCGGCTGCGGCCAAAGGTGGGTGCAGCGTGCGCGGGGGAGTCCTGTCTTCGGGGCGCGCGCTTCCACTCTGGCTGGGGGGATCTTTGTCTCTGACGAGTCCCCTGGGCTGGCAGCTCCTATCCTCCTCACCTTGCTTTATCCTGGAAGGAGGCGAGGTTGCAAAATCGTGTGCAGCCTTTTGTAAAGCAGGGGCGTCAGCTCCCGACCCTCTCTCAGCTTTGCGTTGAAGAGGTGGGGAGACCCTGGTAGAGGAGGGGGCCCTTCGCTGTGGGGACCCAAGCTGGGGCAGGGTATACTGAGCAGTTACCACACCCTCGGTAACGAAGCCGAGGTCCTGACTTCCCTGGGTACTTTGCTGCGGGTTGCTGTGTGTCACCAGACCTCTCCGCGGGGCAGAAACAGCTCACTTAAAGTCCCCATAAGGTTAGGAAAACAGACTGATATATGCCTGCTTTCCTCAGCAGCTGAGGGTCAGGATGTAGAGCATCTGATAGTTTTCGGAACTTTTATTCAGCTCCCGAGCCACTCACTGCATTGAGTCCACGCCCCTCGTGCTGGCGAGGCGACCACAGGCAGCCAGCTTGTGCAGTTGCACGTGTTGAGTGTGTGCAGAGGTCTTGTGAGCGCGTCCAGTGTAAAATAAAAACAATTCGAGAACGAGGGAGGAGAGGCCTCATCTGAGTAGAGAGCTGACTGAATTCCCTGGGCAGCCAGGCGAACTCTGGAAATGGCTACTCCAAACAAATACATGTAAAACAGTTTGCCCTATGGTTGGATAACATAAAGTTACTGAGTTTTATTTGATCTGTGAAAAAACTTACTGTTTCAAAGTTCATCTGGGCAGCACAGTCTGCTTGTGTTGTCTGTTCCAGGGTTCTTCTGAGTTTGCATTTCCAAGGCAGAGCATGACAGTGTGCAGTAGACACGACCTCTACTTAGACACTGTCACTTTACGGTGTTTTATCCATGTCCTATGTTGAAATGACGCCCCCAACCATCCTGAACTAGAGCGTGAGGAAATAAGCTTTCAGCTCTGTCTAGCCCATGCTGTTTTATCGGATGAGTGTGTATCTGCATGCTGAGAAAACTAGGTTAGAAGTGCATGCTGAATCATCTCACCTGTTCAGTTTGTCAGCTTGTCCATGGGACAGTTAGTGAGGACTGGCTTCTTGTGGGGGGGGGGATTGAATCTGTAAATTGCTACATGGTGCTTTTATGGTGTTCCTGAATCATGGTTAATTGACTCCTTGATCTAGCCAGTAATTGGTGGAGTTTTGGAAGCCTCAGATTCACGGCAGGGAACATGAGTGGTTCAGTATCGCTTTCATTTACTGGTAGATTCAATCAAGCCTGTTCTCAAGCAGTTCCCTAGAAAATGAGAAAGCAGAAATGCGCAGAGTACTGATGGGTCATTTCTGAAGTTGAAAGGGTACTACTGCATACTAGCTGTGGGCTTGTGGGCAAGTTTTTGAAGTTGAGAAAGATGAATCACATTTCAGAAAAAATAATCACAATTGAGTTTACAGTTTGAAACTCCCAGTCTAAATGCTGTATATAAATATCTATATGGCAAAGTGCTTAAAAGTATTTATGAATATAACATCAATCCACCCGTTCACCATCTATCTATTGAACTAACGTTTATTAATCACCTGCTGTGTTACAGAGGCTCTGGAAGGAATTTTATTTACCACCTGTTTTGTGCACTGTTGTGTTGGTAGAAAGAGGCAGTTGAGTGGAGGGTTTGCGGGTTTGCAGCTGGGGAAGCCAAAGGGCATGAAGATACTTGGTGGCTATGAGGATGAGAAAGACACACTCTTCTGTGGAAATGAGTCTAGGAAGGGAGACAAGGAAATTGACAGGAAGTCCAGTACATGTGTGAGGGGTTAGAGGACCATTAGGCATAAGACTTTTTAAGAAGCCCAGAGAGGAAGTGATTGGGGGTGGGGTGGCAGAGGAGTTTTTTGGGAAAAAAAAACCCCGTATTTTGGGTGGCAGCGCTAGTGATTGTATCCATCATGCCTAGGCAAGTGCGCTACCACTGAGCTAAAAAATAAATAACATTTATTAAATCAGACAAAATAGTGGAGACTGAAAACTGGTGCCGTGGGCATCATTTTAAAGTGCAAAGACTTGAGTGTAAAGGGTTTAGCACAAGTCTCTGATAAATGCTAATTGTTTGTGATTGGCAAATCCTCTAGATTTATATTTCTGTAAAATAAGTTTTTAAGTACTTTATGGACCATCCCGAAGATATAATTCCACTTAAATTTACTATGTATGTGACAGATTTACTGTGTAGCTACAGCTGCCTGGTATGAAAAAGTATTTCAAGATGTGTGTGTGTGTGTTTTAAAACTATAAGTAGTTAACTGTAACACTCAATTAACCAGTTGATCTCAGCTATAGATTCCCATCCTTTCCAGAATGTTCTGAACCCCATCGTGGGAGCAAGCCTTTGGTCTTCAGGCTAGCTTTTGGAATGTGGTATTCCTCACTTGTCCGAGCCTCTTCCCTTTTTAACCACTGGAAAGCTTTTCATTCCATTTGGGTTGCGAGCTGACTGGCTGTCACCGTAAGTCAGTTGAGAAGGGCTTGTCTGAGTTTGTACTGTCACTCCATCCTCATCTCCCTCCTCTCAAGCCAAGCTGGGACTTCTCCACGCTTCTGTCCTAACAAGGTGAAAATGGGGAAGAAAAAAGAAAAGAAAACTTACCGGTTTTCTCCATTTGTAAAGAGAAATGCAGTAATTTTTAACTAGACTGTTCAGGAAAGGCTGTTCTCTCACTGCTAACAGCTGCTGTCTGGGGAAACTTGAATCTGTAAGCTTTAGTTCTCCACTTGAAATGGACTTCATCTTATCCGACATCTTAATAAATTGTCTTTGGTAGAAATCACAACTCAGATATCTGAAGCTATCAAGTTAAATGTGACTTCTTTGGTGAGAGGAGGTAAATTCTGTATAAATGTTTTCTGGATGATGCTCCATATACTGAATCTTAGCATGTAGTTACAAGGAATCTTAAAAGTAATATTAAAACAAGGAAGCTAAGACCAGAGAGGCCACCTAATCAAGCAGGTAAGGTCACATAGTAAATTAGCGACTGAGCTCGGACAAGAACTCCTGTGTCCTTTCCCTACAACACTCCCCAGTATGTATTCTATTTGATCCAGTTTGGCTTTGTAAACAGTTGCTATTTTAGTTGTCAAAAATTCATTTTTGAGGATAGAAATCTATTGGACCCCAGTTTAAGGCGAATAGTGTGTCTTTTCATTTCCCGATTCTTAACTCATGAGATGTTCCACCGAATGGGTGATGTTACTTGTGATGGATTTCTATCAAATAAGGAAGTAAGAATAAGAATAATGTTAGCTTTACTTGCATTTTCTATTAAAAAAAAAAAAAGACAGATCTGAAACATGATACCAGTACATACTTTTTCAAAGAAGTAAGTTCCTGGGACCATTCGGATTTGTCTTGTGAATCATCAGATAAAAGCATACTGGGAGTGGTTTGTAGGTTCTTTTGTTGTCTCTGCACTTGCTTTGGGAAGCCTTTACTGTTGATTTTCAGGAAGTATGTTCAGCAAAAATTTTGTTCTGTTTCTATGTATACAAGGGATAGTGCTGGTTGTTGTGCAGGGTCAAGAGAAATGAGGCGTAGGGTCTTTCTTAAAGTCACTTTCTTACAGAAATGAAAATCGGGAAGCTTTCCTAATGAATCAGTCCTTTGATCTACAAGGCAGATTTGTTTTAAAATTATTGTTAGACTAACCTTGTAACCATATATATAACAAGATTCATATTTTCAGTATAGCCTGGGGAATGACAAACCTTTTACATTTGTTGTATCAGGGAAGTTTGATGGTGTTTGATGAGAATTTTACATTATGAAAAGTCACTGAGGAGAGACGGTGGCATTCTTAGCTTTCCTGTATTAAAGAATTTATTCTTAGCTTTGTTATATTGAGGAATAGATTTAATACTACATTCAGCTGCCCTATGACATTGGCGCCATAACGCATCGTAATTTAAGACAATCCATACCGAGTCACTGAGAAAAGAATTGTCCACCTTGACAGTGAGTTTGATGGAAGTATTTATATTGAAGCATTCAGATACCTACTATCAAGTTAAGTGTCTTAGATGTGGTGACTGAGTCTCTCTAAGAGTGAGAATTATTATTGATTTAGAGGTGCTTACCCTGGCTTGCACTTTGGAGACTAAACCTCTGTTGCCCTAATTGTTTTCTGTAATTGGTGATTCACTTCCCTGAAGAATGAATAGTTTTCACATACAGTGAAACTGAGAAATTAATAACATTTTAGGGATTAATAAGATTAACAGCCTTAGTTTAGCACACACAAAAAATGCCCAACTCTTGTTTCATAAGGAATGAGAAAAAAAAGGTCATTGGGATTGTTTTAAAAAAATTGTGATTAAAACAAAAAGCTCCCCCAAAACCCATAGTGATTTTCTGATAGCATCAGTGCCACCACTTTAAAATCAGCTTTATAATATGGGTTTTTTTTTTTTTTAATTATGCTTCACGAATGAAAAAGATGTGGCTCTCATTGCTTCTGAGGTACACAGAATACCTGTTCCCCAGCTGGCTTGTCGCATATTCAAATGTAAGTTACTGCTGCTGGGGTTGAAGAGCTGACAGTTTGACCTGAAACAGGATGTATATGAAGATACAGCTCCGAAGGCCAGCTGAGGGGTGAACAGCCTTGTGTCTGGGTTAATGACATCTTTTGATTAATGACAGCTGCTGCTTTCCCAAGTGCACGACCCCATCCAGTGTCTGCTTGTGAATAGCTTTTCCAAGCCGCCTGGTTGCCCTGTTGTCTTCAGTGTTTCTTCTTGCCTCCTGTTTATGCTTGTAGGGCTAGAGCACACCATGCAACCCTTGTTTGCCTGTCTTGTTTTCAGCCATTCCTGTTTATTTTTTGGTTTTTACAGAGAAAAACCAATAAAAACATTGGTATAGAGTATTTCAAAACAAGATGATGGGAGATTAATTGGTTACTATGTTGCATGTTTTAATCTTCACAGCAGTTCAAATTATAAGATACAAACGTGAAGCTGTTTCCGGTTGAGCAGTTCAAACTCTAACCTCCAGGAAGGTCCTGCCTTTTGACTCTCTGGAATCTTGGTGGTTAAACAGCACCAAAACTGTTGAGAAGGTGTAATATGGTCCCAATGTCAGGTCAGGTTTACCCCAGGAGGAGACAAGACTAGCGGGTTTTATTTTGCATAGGTATCCACTGCAGGTGACATCTGTCTGGTCAGCCTTTAAAAAACCATGGAAGATTCCATGGGTCTGTTATTTTTCCTGCCATATTGGCCATTGCTGGCCAGTCTGTTGCCATTTTCATGGCAGAATTCAGTGATCGATTTTATAGCATATTTTATAGCACAAAGTGAGGCGGTTACCAGTAGTGATCTGATGGTACCCATTTGGGTGAGCGAATTTGCCAGGGCTTTTAGAAAATTTAAACTGTTCCATTCGTAGAGATTGACAAACTCATGTGGTCACCACTTCAGACCCACCAGCCTGGTTTCTTTGCTCTGTACTGAAGTTCCTTGTTTCCTTGAACCATCTCTTCCCCAGCTTTACTCTGGCTTCTGCACTCTTTGGGGACCGTACACATGTATGTATTTTTTTCCACTACGGTGTCTTCATTGTCTAGTAGAATCCTTGTCTCAATAGGTGCTGGAAACTGAATGTCTTCCCTGTTTGGGAAGGTTTTGCTCCCACTAGCTGTAATTGTATTAAAAGGAGGCTGTGTATTCCAGTTTCTTGCCATTAGTGGAAACCTTGTTTTAATGATGGGTCGAGTGGCCCTACATCATTTCGGTTTTGACATCTTGTTATTCATCTGGCATAGTTCGTGGTTTGAAAGGCATGTCAAAACATAATGTTTCCTATTTCCATTGCATTTCAGGGTCAGTATATCTTTAAGATCGTGAACTTTGGGGGTATCTGTGCTTGTTCCCCAAGCTCATCTCTTGCTGTATCTTTCCCTCCACCTTTTGCCATTCTACCAACATACATTTCTTGACTCCTTCTTCTTGAGAAGCATTTTAAAGTGTCTCCCCTGACAGCGCAGAGAATGTGTCCCAGAGGCAGCTCTGCCCTTTGTTGTAACCTTAATTAAGTCAGCCTCCCTCCAGTCAGGCTTCCGCTCTGGTTCTCGCTTTGAAGGTCAGCTGCGGGCTGACGACGGTCCTGCATGCCATTGTGTGGGCCCTCACAGGCAGCGTCCTTCAGTGTCAGCGGGCTGGAGGCCTCTGCGCCTTCCCAGCCTGCTGGGAGCTGGGCAGGCAGGGTGCTCTAAAGAGCCTGGGGGTGGGGGGAGAGATCCGGGCTGCAGCTTTTCAATAGAATTCCCGAGGGAAAGGAGTCGGAGGAGGAATAATACAGCGGGGAGTAACAGAAAAGCAGAAAATGACTGATGGCTAAGATGACGCTTTCTTCTTTGTCTTGTTTTCCAGGTTTGAGTTTATAATTTTGTTCTGTTGGGAGACAGAAGTATAGCAGATTGAATTAGGGATCTATGGGCTTTTATTGGAGATTTATGCTCAATTCTGCAAAATAGAATGAGCGTTCCTACCTACTACACGCCCTCACTGAGCAGAGGGTTTTGTTAGGTGTGGAGGAAGGAGAAAGCTGGTTGGTTAGCAGTGGGTTACTAGGGTTCCTTTTTGTGAGTTAAAGCAGAGTGGTTTTTATAGTTCTGTGGGCCTAGTAGACTGGAATCTCCTGTTTTCAGGAAAATAAATTATTTTCAGAATCTCTCTTCCTTAGAGTTTTCAGTTGATTATGTGGCATTTAGCATGATCCCTACGCAGTGTCCTTCATAATTTTGATCAGTAGTTCTTCATCTCCTCCTAACGGCCTGTGTGCTTTGCTCCTTTAAAATTGTACTTCTGCTGGAGCAAGACAGATATTCTTTACTGCTATCCTTTCCACCTGCTTGGTCCATAGTAGCTTCCTTTTTGATGTAATGATGTCCTTTAGCGTTTTGGTTATATCAGTCATCTAGGCTTTAGGGTCAAGGATTCCTTCTCAAGGACATGTTTAACATGTTGGAAAAAAGATTAATTAGTATGTTTGGTGTCAGAAAAGTTGTTCCTTGTCTAAAGGATAGGGGATTTTAGGAATGAATTTAAGATATTTCTTTTTTCTTTTTGGTGCTGGGAATCGAACTCATGACCTCACACTTGCCACGCAGACACTAAGATGTTTCTTAAAGGTCATATATTTAACTTTACTATTGGAAAGTATTTTCTTAGTTGATTTTTGGTGTTAGGCATTATAAATAAAAATTCTTTGTTTAGAGGGACTCATATCTTAATAAGAGATTCTAACTTAATTTGTCAAGAATTTATCTTCTTTACTGCCATTGTGGCTAATTTGCTAACGTGAATTTCTTTAAATACAGACTATAGTCATTTTGGTTTTGTTCTCAGGGTAAGCAAACTCTTAGTGTTTTAATTTTTTTTATCCAACAATTTGCTATTTCACGACTAGTTTTCTCTTACTAACTTCTCTTAACTAAAAAATGAATTTCTGTGCTGGAAAAATAAGGTTTTTTTTTTTTTAGCTTTAAATCATACTCCAGTGCTTAGTGACACAGATTTATAAAAAGAAAGTTAAATCTTAGGATATGTTTAAAATGTTTCTTATTTCCCTGTATCATGTTTTAATAAAGTTGGTATGCTTTGGAGGAATTTTTCCTTCTGAGGAAGGAGATAATTTGAGTAATACATGGTTGACTTGGAGAATATCATTCACCATGTGCCTGAGTCAATCAAATGGAGAAAGGAGGTGGGGGAATATTAAATAATTGACATTCTCAACCTTTTCCCTGTTGCTTCTAATTAAGGGTCAACATCTTCCACTTCTGTCAGTGAACACTGGCCTGAGTACAATCAGCTTAGTAAAAATGAACCAGGCTAAAAATAAGTAAACTAACTGCAGAGCTGGTTATTTCTTGATAGTGTGCCGGACATTTGCAGGTGGCTGTGAATCATACTGATGTTGAGAGCTGAAGGAAAAAGGCTAAAGAATATGACAAGTGCAAGATTGTAGTGGAGACTTGATGGCTGTAACTGTGAAGGGGTTGTCTTGTGTCAGGTGTTGGGGTATGCTTACATAGAATCACACCAGATTTCTGAAAGAAAGTGACTTGACTTTGTCAACAAACTGTTCTTTCCCAACTAGCTATTTGTATAGATCTAGGATTTTTGCTAAATTTCTTAAAAGTTGTTTTAGAAAAGCACATTCTATATGCTCTGGAAATAGAATATGTAATACAGTATATTACTCTAAACTATATGTATATAAAAGAACCCCCAAAACTCTGTTTCAGAAATCCTATATATATATATATATATATATATATATATATGTAGAGTGCATGATCTTTATGACAATATCACACTTAAAAATTTATTTGAAAAGTTGAAGGGTCTAAAAAGTCAACTCTGCTGTTAGCGAACAGTTTATAATAAATATTGAACTCATTGTTTATTAATGTACAGTAATTTGAAGCTAAAATAAAACTAAATTAAATTACTCCCCCAACCTCCCAAAAAACCAAACCCAAATCTGAAAATCGCTTTGATATTTTCTTGTATTGTGGCTCATTCTCCTAAGAGTAGGATTTTGGGAATATGGAATCATTAATCGAAGATTCCAAGTAGTTGGGAGCTGCTTAAATATTTTGTTGGGTCAGAAGTACTACTAATAATAGTGAAATTTATGGTATTTTTCATAATAATTCAAGTACCTTTTCTGGCATGTCCTATTTTTATTGCTTTTTTTTTTTTTTCCTGTTTGGTGCATATTTTTACTTTGTGAGATACTAGGTCAGTATTTTATAGGGAGCTTCCAAAATCTTAGTAAAAAGCCAGATTTTGACTAGTTATGGGAACCATTGGAAAGCAAAGATGGTTACCTTATAGAATTGACCCTTGGGTTGAATATTGTTTCAAAATTATGTCATTCCAAGAAGAGAAAAATTCGATGGTCCCGTTCTGTCTTCTTGACTATCCCTACCTGGAGTTTCCATTTAAAAATAAATCCTCATGAATAGCTTAGGTGGCCTTTGAAAGAGCTTAAATGAGTCAAAGGAACCACATTTTCATCACGTGTTCAGTATGATGAGGTGGATGTGCACGTCCTGGTGCTGAGCTGCAGGACCCCTCTGCATTGGATGGAAGGGATTGGGGGCCTGGTGACATGGTCTGGGAACAAGTGTCCTCAACCATGGAGGAAGTGATAAGCATGTGTAGCAGTGAATTTGTTTGCATTTTAGCATCTCAGGAGTAGAGAGACCATAAAAACCAAAGCCTTTTAAAGACCTCTTACTAGTTCTGAAGTACTGTTGCTATCCCTATTTTGAGTACTTTCCCTCTGAGCATAGCATTTCTTGGCAGCCAGTATAAACATAGAAAACAGAATAGAATGTTTTCCTTTTACTTGTGCGCTAGTACATTTTATAGTGTGTGGTTCAAACTACTGTGTTGCAAAACATCTTGAAACGTTAAATTTGGCCAGGTAACTTGCACTCTTATCATTAGAAGTCCTCTCTGCTGTTATTATACATTTTTAGTCATTTGTTAGGTTTCGTATTAGAATTGCATTTTGCTGTAGTTAATGGATTGAGGTTTTTGCTTGAATTAATACATACTAATTTCACCCAAATCAGAGACCTTGGTAGAGATTAAATTTCCCAGAACTGCAAGAATATTGAAGAAGGATTGAGTGGAAAATTTTAATCTCAGTCTATATGTGTATGTTTGAGCTAGAGAGAGAGACAGAAAGAAGGAAATAAAGAGACAAACACAGAAGATTCTGTAGTGGTCGTACAGATTGTTTGGGAGTATATTATAAATTACACAGAATCAAACAGCTCTCAATGAAAGTGGACTTGTTTGGCCATCTGTTTTCTCCCAAATATAGGTATGTATACCTAGCATTTGTGTCAGATGCCTTCGGGGGAATTTGTGCTCTAAGTTCAGCCATCACTTACTGAGAATCTGTGGTCGGTCGGTGAGGTGGCGTGGGAACACCAAGACGACAGAAGATTACTCTGGTCTCAAGAAGCTTGTAGTCTGCACTGCAGCACATGAACAAGTACCTAAATTAACATCAAGGTTCACAGCCTTGATGACCCTGTCAGAGCTTTAAACAGGGAAAAGCAAAAAGATTGCAGGCGGTTGAAATCTCGCCAAGGCTTTGTGGATGAGAGAGCACAGTGTTTGAAAACTTTGTGAGAGTTTCTCATTTTTGTCACAATCATTCCTCCTTTTGCAGGTTAAAAAAGGGTGTCCTTCAGTGTTATCGAATTTTTAAAATTACTGCTTTTGGTGATACATGTTATCAAATAGGTTGAATGCTCTTACCAGCTCTATACATTCACCCCACATTGAGCTGTTTGAGGTAATACACTCATTTTTACCAAGTGTTTTTTTTTTTAAGTGAGTTTTAAAATGTCTTTTGGGGAACAAATGAGAATTAAAAGTAGTAGGTACTTTTTTGAATGCTTTTTTCTAGTCTTTTTGTATCTTTTCAGTTACTGTGACACTTTCAGTTTTAGTAATTTGTCTGTTTTTAATATTAGACTAAATTGCATGTGTAAAAAGTTTTCTTTTGGTTCTGGGATCAAACTCCTACCTTCTTGAGTGTGATGCTAATGCTGTGTTACTGAGTTATACCCTGAACCCTGCCAGTATAAATTTTTAGTTGCGTGGTTGCTTGTTTTATGATAAGCCTTTTGGGCTATGACTTTTTATCCTGTAAATAAATACTCACACAGTACTTCTTTCAAGGGACATCAAGATACCAAAAGTTTTGCTTTAAAAAACTGGGAAATGCATTTCCAATTGCCATATGAGTAACTTGGGTTCTCTGGTTTTAGGGCCTGTCAGAGAGTGTGGTAGTCCTTAAAATATAAATAGTGATGTGTTCCTTCTGTGTATTAAGGGCTTTCTCCTTAGGCAAGGTGCATCACAGCCCTTTGATAAAGGCATGTCATGCATGCACACACAGCGATAAACCGAGACAGCGGTCAGTAGCCAAGTTAAACTGGCACCTCGTGATTGCCCTGAAGCCTTGAATCCCAGAGGAATCGCTTCCTTATCTTTCCTGTTAGGTCTCTTCTTTGTCTCTCAAAACCCATGTCGCAAGAAGTAGGAATGGCTCTGCGGGTGAAGCTGCATTGTCCCCCTGGACACCATTTGGTTTCCTGTCCGGGTTCACCCTGCCTTCCTTACAGCTGGTTTCAAGTTGGAATCTGAATCGTGTTTCTTGCCAGCCCTGCAGCTCTTCTGCGTCTCCTGTGCAGTTCCTGTCATGGCTGCTCCCTCTCTGAGTGAAATTCATTTTTCCCTGTGAAGGATTTAGCCCCGTAACCAGCCATCAATAGATTTTTTTTAACATAATGGATTCAAAGTAAAAAAAAAAAAAAAAGTGAAACGAAATTATGTGTTTGCATCATATCTTTAAAAAATTTAACGAATTGATGGGGCTATCTGCTTAAATAAGATTTTTTTTCCTGCTTTACATTTTAACTTCCGGGATAGGGATGCTTGTGTATTTTGTGTTTTAGTAAAACAGAGCTATTGTGTTCTCTCTCCCACTGTATGGAGGGTGTATCCATGCATGTCCTCTAGTTTGTGGCAGGCACCACCTGAGTTTCTGTTGGTTTGCTGTTTTGTGATCTTGAAGGAACGAATTATTCTCAGTGGGCTGGTCGCTCTATTGAGCTGCTCACCCCCTTTCCTTTCTTTGTGGGTGCATTATCTTCACAAAGGGACCCTTCAGCCTTCCTCACCCTGCAACAGCCAGACACAAAGGCCTCCCCCTCCCTTTCAGAGCAGATGAGGGTTGCGATCCCCACCCCCACGAGTCTGGCCCTCAGGAATATCCAGTTCAGTTTCTGCATTTGTTAATAGAGGCTGTAAAAGGTCTTTGTTGTATTCCTTTTGTCTCTGCTCGATTGTATCTGTTGTTTTGTCTGCTGCTTAGCATAGGCAGCAGTTTCTGTACCTGCACCTTGAGTGATGGTGTTTTTCCTTTGTCATGAAGCATGTGTTTCCTCTTAAGTAATTACTTTGTTCACAAATCACAGCTCACAAACCAGGTATTTTTTACAGACACACTGACTTTGAGAATGGTCTTTGCCCTGAATAAAATCAACATCATTTCCTAATCCGACTTCCTTTCTGTTCCCAGTAATTTTGAGGTCATTTGGGTCTTAGGAATGTTTATTTGTGGCATCTCTAATGACCATTTGTATTTAATGGGTTTGCTGAGATTGTAGAGCAATTTAGGGCACTATCGTGACTAGAATCTTGTTATTTGGCAAAAGGTGAGGGGGATTAATTGTAAGGTCATTGGAGGAGGTCAGGTGGCTCTGAGGAGCTCTGGTTGTTCAGGAGCAGGCATACTGGAAGAGTCCAGCATCCTTCACTTGTCCATGGTCACTGCAGTGTGATATTTATAGTTTAGCTAGCTGGCTCTTCCTTCCCTCTGCCTCCCTTCCTCCTCACGGTTAGCCACGTTTCATTCAAGACTTAGTCTTATAAATCCTCACTCTAAAGTGGGGCTCCCCAGCCCTTAGGGTCCATGGTGAGGGAGCAAGTGATAGAGCGCAACTTTATCAGTATTTTTATTGGTGGGGGTAGAAGGAATCAAAATTCAGCACCTCACACTTGCCAGCAAGCTCTGTGCCACTGAGCTAAATCCCAGGCCCACTTGATCTGTATTTACAGCTGCTCCCTGTCACTCACATTAGCCTGTGTACCTCATGTCAATGCAGTGATGGCCTTAGATTCTTATAAACCTACACTGTGAGGGATCTGGGTTGTAGCCCTCTTTATGAGCATCCTAATGCCTTATAAGTTGAGGTGGAGCTCAGGTGGTGATGCGAGCACCAGGAATGTAATGATCATATATGAAAAACATAAAAAGAAAAGCTGATACTTCCCTACTGGTTCCTCCTGGAAAAATTGTTGTCTGTGAAACTGACCAGTCCTGGTGCCAAAAAGTTTGGGAACCACTGCTATAAAGAACATAAGAAAATAAAAAAGGACTTTGCTTTTTCTTGTGTCAGCTTTTCTTAGGTAAAAAAGAATCATGTACTGTATATATAGTTCATTGAACTTCTACATGAAGAGTGGCTGAGAGGTTTAATATGTCATCTCAAGCCCAGCACAGTTCTGATTGCACTGTGGCAAAAGGTGTTCTTTGGAGTTGTTGCTTCTCAGTCGTTTGGTCAGACATAACCATGAGAGTCGGTGTCTGGTTCTCACTACTGGCTGTGTGATGTTTGGGGAAAGTTAATCTTTCTAGGCCTCAACATTTCTGATGGGCAAATGGGGATGATGGTACTTACTCATAAATTTGTTGTAATAAGTTTGTAAATAACACACAAAGTGTTTACTACTGTGCTAAGCAGTAAACATGTTAAGTTTTTTTAAAAATCTGAACTATGAATGACTTTTGAATATGTACTGTTTGTTAATTTCAGGATCTAAAGACTTCAGACCTTCTCACTATTGATCAGAATATATAGTTAAGTGAGAACACAGGTAGAAATGCTTAAATTGATTAATCATGTGATAAATTTAGTGGAAGACTTCAACTCCCATACATGAATGCCTGTCTTTCAGAACGTCCTAGACCCCCCTTTGGCCCTCCTATGACATGTAGACTTGTAACCCCGATTTGAAGACCTTAGCATAGTGATACTCAAAGTATGAACTTGAGTGCCACCAAGGTATATATATATATTTTTAAAAATGTAAAATCCAGAGCTTCTGCACCAAATAGGCCAGAATCACAGGCAAAAAGCCCAGGAATCTACATTTTTAAGCAGCTTCCCTGGTGATTCTTATGGACACTGAAAATTGAGACCAATTGGTGGGAGCAGTCGACCCTAGATGCTCCTTAGATTCACTTGGGAGCATTTTAAGCATACAGGTGATTGGATGCCAGGCTTAATCATCCTGATTCTGTGGTCTGGGGTGTGGCCCTGGGTATTAGCGTTAGCAGGAGGTTATAATGTGCAGCTGGCCTGGAGAAGCAGCCGCACTGGAAGACGTTGGTGCAGGTGATTGTTTACAGTTACTGCACTGGGATGTATGCTGACCTGATACTTTCCAGAAGCCATTACAGTGCGTGCCCGGGTCTGGGAGGGAATGAAGGGTTACTTAAAGGATGTAGATGGGCCAGTGAAAGAATTCTTAGAAGTGCAGGTGGACATAACTTTGTGTATATTTAATGCCACTGAACCTAAAAATGGTTAAGATGGCAAGTGTTATAATATATATATTTTACCATAATAAAATGCCTTAACATTTCACATATTCTGAGTCTCATTTAATAACTTTTTTTTTTTTTTTTTGTTCTTTTCACAGTGAAAAGGTATCATGTACGCCACTGGTTCCAGGGGACAGGCCCCTGCTTTTGTACCTCAGAACGGAAGCAGTCACCGCTCACCTGGTTATGTTCCAGGGAAGGTTGTCCCCCTGCGCCCCCCTCCTCCTCCAAAGAGCCAATTGCCAGCTAAATCCACCTCCATCAGACAAGATGCCCAGGCAACCTTTGCATTCTCACCCGAAGAACAGCAAATCCAGAGCGACAGCAGGAAGCAGAAGAGACACAAAAACACGTTCATCTGCTTTGCCATAACTAGTTTCTCATTTTTCGTCGCACTTGCAGTCATTTTAGGAATATCCTCAAAATACGCGCCAGATGGTAAGTGTGTGCGCATTCGTGTGCATGTGTGTGTCTGTGCCTGTGCATAGAAGGGGAGGAAATACTATAACTTTAAGAAATTTATTGCATTAATTTAGTTCTATTACTTGGGTAGTATAAAGTGTAACTGCTTATAAATGAGGATAGTTGTTCAAGGAATCCATTAGAAATAAGAAAGTTTGATTGGTCTTTTCTGTTTCTCTACTTTGTCCTGGTACTCAAATTGTTCTTGGGACATTTCTTTCGGAAATGCTTTTGAGAGTCTTTACTGAATTGTTCTGGTGACATAGTTTCATCCTTTGTGACAGCCATTGTTTTTGGAATGCCAGGTTTGTTTATTTATTTATTTTGGTCAGGGTATTTTTAAAAAGGAAGTGACCAAAAATAATACTTGTGTTTTGAAATAGATTTGTTAATACACTTCCAAAAGAGGATTTTGAATTACACTGTATATCCTTGAAGAAAAATTGTCACCAAGATGTGTAACTTCTGATTTTTTGTCTAAAAATCATTTACTACATCATAGTTAACTGTCATGTAGTGAGATTTTAATTTTTCAGATGGTCTTTGTTTTTTTAAGAAATCAGATCACCAAAGAATTGCCTCATGAAAGAACCCAGTGTGTGGTACATTTTAGATATGTACCGTGATCATGTCCATCATAGGGAATTTGGATCTGTACATATTGTATCTTACTGCTTTTTCCCCATCCCTCTCTCCTCCTTCAATCCCTCTTCCCCTCTTGATTTGCTTCTGTTTATCCTTCCATTCCCTCCTTTGCTTCCCCTCTGTCCCCTCCCTGGTTCCCCTTTCCATTTAAACATTTTCTTCCCACTTCCCAATTATCTGTTGTATGCTTTGGTCCTTATTTATACTTTCGGTTTCTCACATCGGAAAAACTGCAGTATTTAAATATATGTGTCCAGTTTACTTCACTTAAGAGTGTGGTTTCAAGGTACATTCATTTAGCTGGAAAGTTTCAAGCTTGTCCTTCTTTATGTCAGAGAAGGATTCCATTGTATAAAAAACCCTCACGTCTTCTTTATCCATGTATCAGTGGATGGACAGTTGGCCTGTTTCAGAATTAGCTATTATAAACTGTGCTGCTATAAAGATGGGTGTGCAAAAACAAAACAAAACACAACACAACAACCCAGTGTATCTGTCTAAAAATCAGGATGCTGGGCAGTGATAGAGAATCACACTATTACAACCTGGATTAGGCCCCAAATACTTGTCTGTTTTTTAAAAAAATAAAGTCTACAACAGATTTTTGTCAAATTAGATGCTTCTTTAAATGGCTTTAACAGCTGAGGAGCATCACACTATGTATAAGACTTAGAAACACTATTCAGTTTTCATGGGTGACTTGGAGATTTTACAGGTGGTAAGGTCCACATAGAGTAGGGGACAGGGGGACATAGTGCCAGTATTCCTAAGAGAATAGACTAGAAGTAAGAGAGATGCTCATATTAATTAACACCTTTGTTGCCTCAGCCAAGGAGACCACATTATGAATTTGTAACATTGATTCCATTGCTCGCAGTAGTACTGTACTAACTTCCTGTCTCCTCTTTCCAGTGGACTAGCCAGGTTCACTGCTGTTGACTTGTCCTTTCTAAGGAATCTGCACTAAAGGGATGCCAGACTGGTGGGAAATAGGGGCTTAAAGCTGTGGTTTTCCTGGGATGTTAAATTGCTGATGTGGTTCCTTGAATCAGCATTCTTCAGTTTCACATTTTGGCAGTGTAAGTGCAGACTATCAGTGGAAAGCTCTGGTATGCTGAGGTAGTTCAGAACCAGCTTCACTGTGGTTTTTGCTGTTACAAAGCACTCACTGCTCTGCCAGTGGGTAGCCAGGAAGGTGGGGCTGGCTGAGCTGTTTTTCAGTGCTTTCTGTACACCACACATTTCCTATTAAGTACATTTTATTAGAAGAAAACAGACTGGAATGTTTGGTGATTGTTCTGGTGAAGTATACTCTCCTAGGGAATAATTATTAAAACAATTAAGAGAAATTATGTAACTCCAGTAGTAGGCTCTAGGTCACAAGCCTGGATTTCCACTGCACTGGCTGAGTACAATGTTTGTTACATGGGCAATGGATTTGCCTTGTAAATAACACCATAGAGAATTCAGCTCAGATGTTTCATTGGGATGACTGGGAGGTTGGAGAAAAGTTCAAGAAATTCCTCACTATTAAGTCAGAAAAATTTTGTGCATTCTTATTTCTTTGATGGGAAGAAAAATTTAAGTATTATTTTTACTTTTGTTTATTTTTTGCAGTGCTGGGCATAGAACCCTCATGCATGCTAAGCAAGGAGTCTACCACTGAGCTATACTCCCACCATTAGAATTGTTACTAGTATAAATGATGATCAAATAATCAATTTTGTAATTCTCTGAGAAAAATTAAGCCATGAAATAATTGCCAAGGCCTTAACTAGTGAGGCTAATTTTAACTGTAGTTACTGTCACTTCTTTGAGGAAACATAAGCCTAAGGCAGTGTAAGTGTTTTGAAATATGATTGCATCAGGGTTATGCAAGTTCCCAGTGATGACCCTAAATGAATAATCTTTTTTTTTTTTTTTTTTTGTGGTACTAGGAGTTGAACCAAGAGAATGCTGAGCTACACTTCTAACCCTTTTAGAAAACAATTTTATTTTGAGGAAGGCCTCATTGTATTGTCTTGAATGGCCTTAAACTTGGGATTTTCCTGTCTTCACTGGCTCCAAAGCAGGGTGGCACATGGCAGAGGGGCAACCATTCATGATGGCAGAAGATAGCAAAAGCAACAAGCTACCTTAGTAGTGTCTTTCTGCCCCATTTATACTGTAACTAGGATGCTGTGATTAAGACCATGCCAAACTAGTCACTGAACTGATCACACACCCTTAATCCCAGAATCACACATGCTAGATTTTGCCAACTTTAAAAAACTATTTCCCCATGACTGCGTGAGGCTTTGGGGACATCCAGACACAAACCGTAACATTCTCCTGCCCATGGGCCCCCAAAGACTCATGCACATTTTTTTTTTTTTTATCCAAAAAGCATTTAGTCCATCTCCAAGAGTTGCCAAAGTCCACAGTTTCAGCCCTGCTGAAAAGTTCAAATCCCAAGTCTCCTCTGAGATTTAAGGCAAACTCTTAGCTGTGAGCCCCTGTACAAATGAAAAGAAAGTTAAACACTTCTAACTTCAATGGTACAAGATAGTTCCAGTCCAAAAGTTACAAACAGGGGTACAAAGGAATGGGATCAAGCAAGTCCAAAATTCAGCAGGGCAGACATTAAGTCCTATAGTTCCATGTGTAGCATCTGAGCTCCAAAGGACTTGGGTAACTCTGTCCCTACAGCGCTTGCAGTAGTTGTAGCTCCCATGGCTTCTCCCTTGATCCTATTTTACTCCTCCCTTGCAGATTTCCTCAGATGATCCTTGCTGCTGGCTTCTTCAAACTTCTGGGGTCTCCACTGCATCCTCTGCTTCTTACTCACAGCTTCATACACTGCCATCACAGGGGCGCACTGCCTGGCCTTCCAGACCTTCTGAAATCTGGGTAGAAGCCTTTTTAATCTCAGAACTCCTCTTGCATTCTGCATGCATCTAAAACCAGCACCACGTGGATAATGCTGAGGTCTGCTGCTAGCTAGACCAGTAGCCGGGCTTCCCTCTCTCTTGATTGAGGGGGTGAGAGCATGAATCTCTGAGCACTTTGAATCCAAATTCTCTAAGCTGCCATTCTGGAACGGAGTGCTCTGGGGCTCTCCTCAAAGGAAAGGCTTTTATTTTTGCAGTTTTGAGGAAGGGTGGAGTCCTGTTGCTTCTTGTGATGTCCTCAGGCCATCTTTTCTATTTTCTTCCTCCTCAGCAATCAAGATCTCCTCTTTATCTTTGCAAGTCCACAGCTGTGCTGAAGCTTCCTTTCTGCTCAGGCTCACAAGGTTTTAAATCATTCTTTTGGGCTCTTTGCTTTTGATCCTCAACATAAATCTGGCCAAAAGCTACAACAGTCACCCTGACACCAGGCTGCGTGAAGCTTGGGGGGGGGGGGGGGGGGGGGGGGGGGGGGGGGGGAGGGGGAGGCAGGCATCTAGACACAAACAGTAACAGAAAATATACATGGCTGGAGAGAATGCTGTTTTCAGCCCCTGGCTTGCAAGAGGTGCTGGTATTGCCAATTTTGTGATTCACTGTGCATAGGCAGAAGCTTGTGACTATGTAACACACATATAATTTAGCAATTTTCATTTACCAGTATGTTGTGATTTTTTTTTTTTTGGTGGTGCTGGGGATGGAACCTAGGGCCTCAAGTATTCTAGGTGAATGGTCTACCACAGAGCTACATAGCCAAACCCATATTTTCTTTTCTAAAACAGCTTTCTAGTGTGAATCCAGGGCAATCATAATTTTTCTTCCTATTACTGGTTTATCTCCAGAGTAGATAGTTCAGGGAAACTCCATTTTTACCTTCTGCAGTTTGACCTGAATTATATATGCTAGGAACTGAGTTCTATGGTAATACTTTTTTTTTAAAACTGTTGAAGTAAAGGTTAGGACATTTCTCTGGTGGGTGAGAAGGGTAAAAATTTTAATCCTAATGGCACAAAATCCAAATGTTTCAGCATCTTACTTGGAGATCTTTCGGTGATAATAATGCTTGGATTTAGCTGACAGTACTTTTGCATTTGCTTGGATTGGATGGGATATCAATGCTGTGTTGTTTTATAGAGAATTGTCCAGATCAAAACCCCCGTCTCAGGAACTGGGATCCAGGGCAAGATTCTACAAAGCAAGTTGTGATAAAGGAGGGTGATTTATTCCGTCTGACCTCAGATGCCACAGTGAATTCGATAGTCATTCAGGATGGAGGTGGGTAATAGTCCTTGACTGTAGGAGCCACAAGTTTGGCCTTGACTGTGATGGTTACTTGATGATCCTTATGTGGAAATCTGCTCTTAGACTGGATAGTGTCACTCTGTGGGGATGTGTGTAGTTCTTAAGTTTAATCATAGAATGTAGGATGTATAAGGACCTTAGAAATAACTCACGACCTTAATTTATAGATCATGAAGAAGACAACTGAGTTCTCATAACTGAATCTTTGTTATACCTGATAGAGAAAAAGTTAACACAGGTTACTGCTATAAGCAAGAGATTCAGATTTGTAGATTTTTAGGTATTTTTTCTAGAAATAATTTACCTCTAAAGTGATTAAGTGAATACTTCTATAGTGAAATTCATATTCCTGGACATCTTTAGCATGTTGAGAAATTAACTCTTCTTTTTTTTTTCTTTATGTTGAAGATTAGTTTATTTTTCTAAACATACCCTTAGTAAATTTTGCAAGCTTAATTGTGCAAATGTGTGTGTGTGTGTGTGTGTGTGTATATATATATATATATATATTTTTTTTTTTTTTTAATCCTTAAAGTGAAATTGATTTTTCTACAACCCAGGAGGATGTTTCAGGAGTTGACTTATGATGTCATTCCCCGCAGGACTGCTTGTATTTGGGGACGATAAAGATGGATCCAGAAATATTACTTTGAGGACTCATTACATCCTGATCCAGGATGGTGGGGCGCTTCATATTGGAGCAGAAAAATGCCGCTATAAATCCAAAGCGACAATTGCTTTGTATGGCAGGTCAGATGAAGGTGAAAGTATGCCAATATTTGGCAAAAAGTTTATTGGTGTAGAAGCTGGCGGGACACTGGAGATGCATGGGACACGGAAGACATCTTGGACGTTGTTGGCGCGGACCCTGAACTCTTCAGGCTTGCCCTTTGGGTCCTACTCCTTTGAGAAGGACTTTTCCCGAGGCCTCAATGTAAGGGTCATTGACCAAGACACAGCCAGAATTTTAGAAAGTGTGAAGTTTGATACTCACGAGCACCAGAATGAGAGTCGGAAACTTCAGGAATTTCTGAGAATCCAGGATCCAGGACGAATTGTTGCCATAGCAGTGGGAGATTCAGCAGTCAAGAACCTCTTACAAGGAACTATCCAGATGATCCAGGATCGACTGGGAAGTAAACTGATCCAAGGACTGGGCTACAGGTGGGTGAGCGTTGCTCTTACCTCCCCAGCCCTGGGTGAGAGCCCTGAGAGCCCTGTGAGAGGGGAGAGGGTAGAGAAAACCCACAGCGCCCCCACAGCCTGGCCACTCCTGTTGGGTTTGCTTTTGCCTTGAAATACGGGATTGGACATTGTAAATGGACTATAAAAGCTCTTATCAGGGCTTTGATTTATGAAGTCTTCGGTGATCTCTCCTGTCACACTGGTGAAAACAACAGAAATATGATACTGAAAAAATGTTCAAGCAGTTTAAAGATAATTTACTTTTGAAGAGACTTCCTTCTTTCATTACATTCTGGCTAATTGAGGCAACTTAGGACTTGAAAGGTTAGGGCATAGTTCTCTGCTAAAAGGTTAAACTGTTAGAAAAGCCCAATGAGGAGGGAGGTGCTGTTTTCTTTTATGTAGTTTTTTTCAGACTCTTTTGCGTGCTATTTTGAATCTGCTTGTTTGATTGACTCTCTGTGGAGTTCTGGCAAATGTGAGGAAGGAAAACATGGAGGAACTAAGAAATCCATTCAGACAGAATTCATCTGTACTCTGATTTTCATGCCATCTGCTTATTAACTATGAGTTCCTAACACGGTCTTGAGTCCTGGTGCAACATTTAATTCAGAAAACAGAAGTTGTAATTCTGCTGAATGTTCTTAGTAAAGTTAGGAAATAGCTGCAGTGTGAAAAGTCCACATACTGAAGTGATCTAGTTCACTTTTCTTGTGATGGTAGGTTATTGAATGTAATGTTGGCTACAGAAATTTTAGAAGACGGAAGTTAGTAAAGAAAACATTTTTAGAAATGTAACATTTCTGTAACATTTTTAGAAATGATTTTTATTTGCCTTTTTCTTTTTTTTAAGAGATGCTGAGTGCTGGATATCCATCAATGTTCAGAGAAGAACACTGTCATAGTGTTCATTTAATTTAGTGAGTAAAAAGAGACATATATCCATGGTAAACATACAGTGAGGCATTGGCTGAGTTAACAGTGTGTAATGGAGATATAAGTAGAAAGAATCCATGGATTGGCCTGTGGAATTGGTGCAGGTTTCTAAAGGCAAGAGACCTGGAGTAATTTCAGAAGTATGTTGTGTAGACAGCAAAGAAGAAAAGGTTTCTGTTTGAGAGTACCATGAGCAAAATTTTGGAGTTTTTTTTTTTTTAATATGTGTACAAAAAAGGGCTAAAAACAAGAATGTAGAGCTTAGTGAGCACAATGTGGTACCTATATAAACACCATCTAGGTCAGGAAATAGAACATTGCCAGCAGAACCCCTTTCACCCTGCTGTGAACTGATTTCTTTCTTCCCCACCAAGGATAACCATTCTTGCGTTTATAGATACACTGAAATTTACTCTGCCTATTTTTCTAACTTCATAAATTGAAGCAGACAATATATATTATGTCTAGTTTTTTGTGTTCTGATATTCAGCATTGTTTCTCTGTCATGCATGTTATTTCATGTAGTGCTAGCTCATTTTTGTTATTTTCTATTATATGAATGTGCCATAATGCATTCACTGGTGGACACCTGAATGGCTTTCCAGTTTGGATCTGTTACAAGAAATACTTCTCTAAATGTTCCTTTTCTCATCTCTCAATGAACATGCACATGTATTGCTATAATTTATGCACTTGGAGTGAAGCATGGTGTTTTCAAATGAGGTACACACTGGGTTAGACAGCTTTCTGTTACTGTGACAGAATACCTAAGATAACTGACTTATAAGAGGGAAATGTTTATCTTGGCTCACAGTTTCAGTCCATGGTCACTTGGCTCCGGCTGCATCACACTGAGTCTGTGGCAATGTAGACAGTCAGTAAAAAGGGCAGGTCTCAAGGGCCTGGATCTCAGTATCGCCTTCAGGGATACTTAATGATTTAAACCTCACCTCCTAAAGGTTCTCTCAGGACATTGTCATCTGGGGATAAGGCCTTCAACTCATGAGCCTTTGGAGACATTAAAGATGCAAACCCTAAAAACCACTAATTTATTATCTGGTAGTGTCGGGGGATTACAGTGTTTATTTCCTTCCGGTCATCATTGTTTCTAGATTTGCACGATCACCAGTCTGACTCTTGACTTTGGCTGTTTTGCCTCATTGTACTGTACTGCTTTCTGAATTTCCTTTGAAATACTGTCACTGTTTTGGTGGAAAAATTAGAATTGTGAGCTTTTGCTAACCCTGCATTCCACTGACATTTATCGCCTGGGTTCATAAACACACACTCCTTTGAAGACAGTGTTCTAGTGTGTTGAAATTTTCCTCAAGTGGAGGAGGGAAGTAGAATGTTTTGTAGATAATGTCAGTAGAATACAAAACCATTTTATAGTTGCTGAGACAGTTCCGGTAAATAAAGGGCATCTCTGACATTCTTCTTTTTCTCTCTTAAATACCAGATAATAAATTGAGACATTCTGTGTTAGATCCTTCCTGCTGTGTCAAAGGAATAAATAGAGCTAAAAAGCTTTGTCAGCCAAAGAGTAGCTAATCTGCTCAGGGGAGGTGTGGAATTTTTAAGGGTGTGGGCATGCTTTGGTTAATTTTTACCAGTGAATATTCAGCCAACTGTCTGGCATAGATAATGTTTGGTATTTTTCCCTCAAGGTAGGAAGTTAATATCTTTCTTTTCTTGTTTTGAACCAAGAGCTTCAAGGCAAACAGTTGTGGCTTTTTGTTGTCTTTTTCTTCTTTGATCAGTTCTGGCCACAAGCTTGAACAAGTCTCTCAGAAATTCAGCGTCACAGAAGTAAAATGGCGTTTTAAACACATTTCTTTCACCAAAGACACAACTGTATAAAATGAAAGTCCGTTTGAAGAGTGAATCTCCAGGTTTAAAAATGTTAAGAAACCTCTCACTCAGCTTTGCAACCTTTTCTCACACTGGAAATGTTAAAAAATTCTGATCCCTGGTGCCAGTCCTGGATCAGGGTCTCACAGTGTAAGATGCCCTGGTGATTGCAGTGAACTCAAGGTTGATAATTCCTGGTCTACCCTCTAGGATCTAATTTAGGTCTTCTCAAAGTATGGTCCCCTGACCAGCAGCATTGACGGTGCTTGGGAACTTGTTGGAAGGGCAAACTCCCTGGCTCCTTTAAAAGCGTACTCTTACTGAGCCTGCGCTTTTAGATAGTGTGATTGCATTGGACCAGATCGGCTCTGAACCTTACATATTTGTGAAATGCCTCATGTGATTTTGTTATGCAGCTGGGCTTCTGAGACCATTGCGGAGGATAGTTTAAAAGAGAAATTGATAATCATTTTGAAGGAAAGGCCCTGAGTGTGACTTGAGTGCTGTGCGAGTGAAATGGGTGTGCAGCAAGGTAGGAAGCCTGGGATTAATCGAAGTCACAATGTTTTGCCTGTTACAGAGCTGGATTAGCAAGTACTCAAAAATCCAGTGTGTTTATTGCTGTGACATTGATTATTTTGGTCAAAGTTTGGTTTTGCAGCCTCATGGGAAAAGAGGCTTAGGGACCAACAAAAATGAAATACAGGAATTAAACAGCATCTCTCCATCCCATCTCTGTCAAAGACTTGGGTCAACACCATGATAGATAATCAAATGTGCGTACCTTTTCTCCTTCTAGGCAACCTTGGGCTTTAGTTGGTGTCATTGATGGCGGAAGCACTTCTTGCAATGAATCTGTGAGATACTATGAAAACCATAGCAGTGGTGGGAAGGCTCTTGCCCAAAAAGAATTTTATACTGTGGATGGTCAGAAGTTCTCCGTGACAGCTTATAGTGAATGGGACAAAGGTAAGCTAGTGTAATTTACACTTCTGTAAGGTGTTGGTAAACAGTGTGATAGATTTTTTTTTTTTTTAAAGTTATACTGTGTGCATATCCCAGTCTGTCTGGTTGGATTTCTCTACCAGTTGAAGTTGAAACTTGTATCCCTGCTGTATTTAAGTCTTTCACACTTGAGAGTTTTTTCTGGTCTAGAGAATGATCTATTCTACTTTGGGTATCCCCAGTTGAACTTTGTACTTAATATTTGAGTTGAGTTATAGAATGTGATTAGCTGGTAGAAATGGATTTGCTTCCGGGATTTGGTGCCAGTGGAACCAATTTGAATGTGACAGGCTGAGCTGTCTTTGCTTATGTGCTTTGCTGGTGAACATGATTTTATCCTTTGAATCTTTTCTTCATGCTGACATACCAAGAAATGTTACCTTTGAACACAAGCTCCGCAGACACACTTTGCATTTACCTGGCAAGTTTTACCCTCTGATTCAACTAACACGTCTGTCTATGGACAAATGGAAAACAGGAGAGGTACAAACTAAAAGTGAATCTTCAGCCCGTTTTTTCAGATCATTATTTTATTGCACAGTGTTCTAGGATTTAAAGAAGTCTTATGTCTATTCTTTTCTTTTTTGGTTTTGATTTATTTTCCTAAAATAGTTATGTCTTTAAATTGTCTTCATAATTTTTTGATTAGAATTGTATTTTAGGGCTGGCACAGGTTGTTGAGGGAGCTCCTGGTTTTTCTTTGAAGGAGTGTTCCACTGTGAAATTTTACAATTTACTGATCACCTTTCTTTTCCAAGTAAATATGTTACCAAATTAACATGAGGTGAGTAAAATCAAGGGGCGCTAATTGTGTCTCTAACTGCCCGGAAAGCTTTGTTTACACTGGAATCCTACCTCTATTTTGAGCAGCAATGTGACAGTGTTTACTAATAAGGATTTCTGGTGACAGAATGTTTGGGCTCCTGCCCCAGCTCTTTCTCTGTGGCTGATTTTACTTCCTAAACCTCATTACCTCATCTGAAAAATGGGGCCACTAGAAACCTTCACATATGGCTGCCAAGGGTAGCAGATGCGAAGATGTGGAGTTTCCAGCCAGTGGGTGTAGTAAGAAGACGTGTTGATGATGCAAATGTGACTTGAGTTATAATAGTTTATTTCTATCGTTGTGTTTAAAGAAAGTCTTTTGCTTTCAGACAGAGTCCTTGGAGTATAACTGGCACATTTTCATGTGGCCTCCAAGAAACCTGGATTTGGGGTGAGACAGTGCCATCATTTAGGGAGTCAGGGTCCAGCTTTCTCCTTCCCACGAGAAAGCCACTTGTTCCACACTGTGGTTGCCTTTGGCAAAAGGTCCAGGCAGGTGAGGAGCTCACCCGAACAGGGTTTGCTCCTTTGAGTGGAATTTATCATTCCTGCTTCCAGGAAGTGGATAATTACTGACCTATCTTGAGTCAGCCTTTCCTCCGTAGGAAATGTCATCTTCATTCCCACGGTACTAAGGGCTGTTCCTTCCTGGGCGAGGGCCGACTGTGCTGTGTGTCACAGGTGATTGTGCATCCCGTGTTCCTGGTGACTTACTCCCTGGAAAAGGTGGAAATTCTCTCCAGGAAGCTGGGAGACTGAACTTACTTCCTTTTAATCCAGTTAGTAGTGCTAATAAGAGATAATCTCAGATGGAATTTTCTTCTAAAGCAAGGAAAAAAAAGTGAATTATTGAATAGTATCTTTCCCACTTTATTTTTTAACAGATAAATGATCTTTCAAATCAATACTTATCTAGTAGTCATATTTTTGAAGTTTTATATGAAACGATGTTTTCTAGTTCTTTTTTTTAGGAGAGGAGTTTTTCTTTCTTTCTTTTTGGGTAAAACTTGACATTTTGGGGAATGATTGTTGTTGCTGCTATGAATTTTTTTTGGGGGGGGTTGCCTTATGCTTGCCGGGCAGGTACTTACACTGCTATGCTAAATCCCCAGCCCATGAATTTTTTTTAAAATCTTTGTTTTTAAGCTGCCTTTTTATTCTTGAAAGACAGAAGACAGTATAACATAGAGAGTAAAAACTTGGTTTCTGGCAGTAAGTTAAAATCCAGTTCTGGAAGCCACCTTGATTAGTTGCTGTTTTAGTTGTTATTCAAACCCCTAGGACTTTGGTTGCTATATTTCTAAGGAATACAATTTTTTAAAATCTCTCTCTCTTTTTTTTTTTTTTTGGCGGTACTGGGGCTTGAACTCACAACCTTATGCTTGCCAGGCAGGCGCTTATGCCACTGAGCTAAATCCCCAATTTTTTTAAATCTCCTATGGTTGTTTTATAAAGATTATTATGCATGTAAAATTCCAACAGATGTTAGGTGTTATTATAATTGTTAGGATTATTATTTGTATCACTACTTGGATAAAAATCCCATTATAGGCTTTGCTATTTAGATGCAGGAAATTAAAAAAAAGTGTAATGTGTGTGTATGTGTTTGGCAAAAGTGTAAAAGCAGGGCAGTTTGGAATCTAAAAGAACAGAATCCAAGAATTTGCCATGTTCAGTTTTATCTGGATGACAGGCTTAACACTTTAAGTCTGCTATTTATATTATTCCTTGTTTCTTGTCTGAATTTTTTTCCTTTTGATGCTACTAACCTCAGTAAATGTATTCTTTAGCTTATGTCATTGTGCCTTAGAGTTATCTTAGTTCTGGGGTAGTATGTAGTTGGGCAGAAAGACAGATAAGTACATGTATTTATTAAATAACTGTCTTTACAGTGTGGCAGTGAGGTTTTCCCTTTTCCACTGATCTTATAAAGTAGCTGTGTATTACTATGAGATGAGCTTTTGGATCAGACAGGGTACATTGCAGACATTTAAAAGCAGGAAATACTTCTTTACCAGGTTGCATGTGAAAGAAATGTAAGTGATGATTAACCTGGGTTAGCTTCGGTTCCTGTTTATGTAATTGAGAACCAGTTTTTTTTTTTTTCTTATTAGTACACGTTTACAGTCATGAAGTTTATAGTCCTCTTGGGAGTGGCTGCTGTACATCATAATAGCTTGTTTTTCACTAATTCTCTTCCTCTTCCACCCACTTTTCTCCCTCCTCCTCTAAATCTCTATTCCCCATTTTGGTTCTTACTGATATTATTAATCCTAGCTCCTGTCTAGGAGATTTATGGCTTAGATTTACTGAGGTTGGTAGGTTCCTGTACCTGGTAGATCTTCATTCTGCTTTCGTTCCTCTGCCCTCTTCTCTTGCTCTAGATCATGATGGAATACTACTTGGCTATAAGGCAGGACAAGTTCGAAGTATTGGTCGGACAGTGGATGGACCTGGAAAATAAACTGTGGTGTGTGTAAATCAGACATCCAAGCTTAAGTGCCACGGAGCAGTGGTGGCGAAGCTATGGCAGATGTGCTGCAGTGGACTGTTAGTTATCACTGAAAGCTCTGCAAGGTTCCCTATCACTGCTGTGTAGTATCTCAGTCGAGTAAAGCATGTACAACAAAAAGCATAATAAAGGATGGACAGAAGGAATTAAGGGGACAGATCTCTTGCAAATGGGAAAGGGTCTAGTAGTAAACTTGAGAATAAGTTTTGAGTTTCAGAGGAGGTGTTAGGAGCGATCCGTCCTTTAGCAGTGACTGGGTTGAAGAATCACATCGTCCCAGGAAGGAGGGGAGTGTGCAGATCATCACCGCTCAGCAGACGCCTGCTTCTCTGCACTGTAGCGGAGACAGCAGTGACCCCAGGGCAGCTGCACCTACTGCCTTCACTGCCGCATCTTGCAGGGAGGTGAGCTATCTTCCTCCCACCTGTTGGGAAGGAGTGACTCATACCTCAGGCAGTGCCTGAGACCAGAAAGAAAAGTTACTTCCGGCAGAGAAGATTGGGAAGTCTTTAAAGATCTGCCTGAAGTTTATGAAAAGGTGAATGGTATCTTGACTGGTAGATGAGTGGAAGGACATTCTAGGTAAAAACGCCTGTGTTTGCCCTGGCACCTTGTTGAGGACTCGGAGAGGAGGTGGCCTGCCCTGACCAGACGTGGACTTTGTGGGTGACTTGACCTTGGGCTTCATTGTCTCTAGAACTGGGAGGAATAAATTTCTCTTGTTTATAAACTTAGAAAAGAAGATGAAAACATAACGGCAAGGAAATGAGGCATTTTCTGAGATAATGTTGAGATTGTGTGCTACAGAGTTGTCTCTTCAATGCTTAGACCAAACTGAGGGCTGGAGCACTGATTACCACAGGTTTGTTCTGTGCTTGGACACTTCTGCGTTTACTCAAGAGTGATGTGTTCTTGTGTCATGTTAAGGGTGAGGGCAGGATTTCACTGCTACCACTGAGTTGAAATACAAGGGATCTGGAAATTGAGACTTAAAGAATAGTTTACTAGGCGATGTCCAGCATCCCAGCTAGGGATGCATGGAGCTCTCTTTCCTTGAGGACCGGGATCTGTATTTTCATGTTTTTATTATTTATATCTACAGACACACCAGCACATGCTTAGCATTAATAAAAAATCGCTGAATTGTGTTTAACTTTCGATTTACGAATCAGGGAGAGGAGTGATTCTAGAAAACAAAATTGTATTGATGCGTATTTTCTTCTTTGTGTTTTTGGTACAGGGGTTTCTCTCTCAGGTTTCCGGGTGGAGATTGTGGATGGAGTGAAGCTTCACCTGCTGGACGACGTTAGCAGTTGGCAGCCGGGAGAGCGGATTGTGGTTGCGAGCACCGACTACTCCATGTACCAGGCCGAGGAGTTCACGCTTCTACCCTGCCCCGAGTGTAGCCGCTTTCAGGTCAAGGTTAAAGGTACCAAAATGCTCAGAATACTGCATAGGCAACATGCTCTTTTCTTAGAACTTGACTCCTGGACTCATTTTTTTCCTATTCATCATCATCATCATCATCATCGTCATCATCATCATCATCAGCAGCAGCACTGATAGTTAATATTATCATCATCAATAATAGAAACCTTAGCGGGGTGATGGCTCATGCCTGTAATCCCAGCACCCAGTACTCAGGAGGCTGAGGCAGGAGGATTGCCATTAGTTTGAGGCCAGTCTGGGCTGCATAGTGAGTTCAAGCTCACATTGAACCGAGCTACATTGTGAGACCCTGTCTCAGGACAAAAAAAATAAAAACAAACAAATGGTCTGAGCAATGAGGTTCATTAAACTCTGGATCCCAGAGGATTATAAAGTAAATAGGCAAGAAAAGATGGTGATTTCTGTGTGGCTCTTGTCCAGTTTTGCCATTAATGATACATAGCAGGCAAATCAGTGTTTGTGTGCCTCACTTTCTTGGTTTAAAAAAAACAAAAACAAAAAACCTGGATTAGATGAATAGATTTTCCAAGGCCCTTTCCAGCCTTACTAATTTCACACTACAGTATAATAGCCAAATTATCAACTAAATCCATGTTGAAGTACAAGTCTTTCTTCATTAAAACAAAATTACAAGGGTTGTAAAGTTTTGTTTGGTAAAAAGAGAACTCACTAGTATTTAAAATAGAACCAAATAAATATTTTTCAAAGACTTTTTACTTTCTACTATAATCTTGAAAAATACCCTCCCTCCTCTAGTACTGAGAATTGAGCCCCAGGACCACTGAGCAATTTATTTTGAGACAAGGTCTCACCAAATTGCTTAAACTGGCCTCAGACTTGTAATCTTCCTGTTTCAGCCTCTTCTGTAGCTGGGAGTACAGATGTACACCCAGCTGTGTTGTTTGATAATATGCAAATGTATCATCAGGGCATAAGCAACGTGCAGGCATAAACCTAAGACACAAAAGTGAGAAACCACCCAAAAGTCATGGTGACACCAGCCAGCATTACTGGTTATTATTTATTTATTTATTTTTTGTAAATATGAATTCCTGTCAATAAGCCTATGCGACACTAAGCCTGTCAGAGAAAAACTCATTATTAAAAACAGAGGGACTTCCAGTAAAGGTAGAAATTTAAAAGAACTTATAATGCTATTAAATATTAAAGTAAATAGGCAAGAAAAGATGGTGATTTCTGTGTGGCTCTTGTCCAGATGCAGATTACTGTAGCTTTGAAGTAGAAGCGTCTCTGATAACTCTATCTGTAAAATCTTTTGTTCCTCTGACCTCACCTGCAGCTGGTTTCTTACTTGCTCTCAGGGTACAGGAATTAGAAAGACTGTGCATTGTGGGCGGGTCCCAGTCATGAGTGCTGTGCAGAGGGGACCGCGGGACTCAGGAAGATGTAAGCTTTCTGTCAGTGCCTGGGCTGGAGAACTGGCAGGACAAGTAGTAGTGAGGACTCGGGCTTTGGGTAGGTGATTAGACTAGGTCATCTTTAAAGTTCCTCCCCGCAGAAGTCAATGAGTTAGGAGTATTCAAGAATGAGAAAAGACAGTAAGTTGTTGAAATGCTTTAAGGCTATAGCGTGAAGAAGAATCTCTCATTGAAGTGATTCCTGTTTTTTGTTTTTTGCTTTTTGCTCTAAAATTCTTTTTTCCTGAACCAGAAACACCCCAGTTCCTGCACATGGGGGAGATCATAGATGGCGTGGACATGAGAGCGGAAGTTGGAATTCTCACTCGGAATATTGTGATCCAAGGAGAAATGGAGGACACATGTTATGCTGAAAATCAGTGCCAGTTCTTCGATTATGATACCTTTGGGGGACATGTCTTGGTAGGTGAAAGGACCTGATTTCTTTGAAATTCCAGTTTCTTTGTACATGCATATGAAGAAACTTTCAAGTGAAATGTATTTCAGTATTAAGAGAAGTCATGTATTTCTCTTTTAAATATCATGAGGAGGTGTTAAAAAGTTCAAAGAGAATGTTGTACCTTTAGCTGGACCTGTAGTTTGACCATTTAAGAATTGTTCCTGCAAGAATTAAACCAATATGTTGAGAAGGACCCAGTTGTATAGAGAGAAAAACACAAATGGTCTTGGTGTTCATGCATTCAGTTTTTGAAAGAATTGATTCTTTTATAAGTATATTACTAAAGCGTAAGCAATACTAATATGCACACAGGTACGCTTCTGTAAAATACTCTTTTGTGTACAGATTTTTATCATGTAAAAATATTGAGCTCTTACCCTCTGTTACACAGTATTCTATATACTCAGCTGTTGGACTTGAGGTCTGTGTTTTAGATGTGTATTTTAGTGTGTTGTCTTTAGTAACATTTCTGTTGTACTCATTTTTCAGAACCGTTGGCCAGCCTTAGTCCTTTGTTTTTAGTTATAAGATTAAAAGTACAGTGTTTAAACACTGAGAGTATCCAAACTTTGGGTCATAGAGGAATTTTAAAAAGGATTTATACAAACAATATTATGTGCTAACCTAAAATACAGGAGAGCATTTACATTGAGAAATAAGTAATATCAAGTAGCTGTTGGGTTTAGAAAGAACTAGATAAGACTAAGAGTGACTATAATACACAGAGTCCCAGACTCAATAGTTTGTCAATTTTCAAGATAGTATACAAGTGACATGCATGTAGCGGACACCTTACTTCCGATTAAGAAGTTTGATGCTCCCACACTAGCGATAAGCACTTGGGTATTGAAGTACTGAGTAACTCCCGGCCAGCTTGTGACCACCAGGGATGACAACCCATACTCCACAGTGTACGGATTTGTTAGACGGTGATGCTCAGTGGGTTAGGCACATTAAATGCATTTTTGACTTACAGCATTTTCAGATTAGCAGTGATTTTGTCAGAACATAATCTTCATTTGTTGAGGAACATCTGTGTTTGAACAGGTCTGTTTTGTGGCTTTCCTGGTTATACATACCCATGTTTCAAATTAGAAACTCTTTTTATGGCTCTTAAAAGCACACATCTATGTGAAAAGGCATTCGCTGAATTATTAACTGGAGACTTGAGAAAACAGGATGCCAAAGAAAAGTAAAGTTTTAACGCATGCCTACCTGATACGCTTTCTATTAGAATGCTTTCGTTCGTTTGTCTGCTGTGCTCCTGTTCTGATTGTGGTCTCCTTGTCTGGCAGATAAGGAAGAATTTTACTTCAGTGCATCTGTCTTACCTGGAGTTGAAGCATATGGGTCAGCAGCACCTGGGGCGTTACCCAGTGCACTTCCACCTGTGTGGAGACGTGGGCGGTCGAGGCGGGTACAGGCACCCGACCTCTGTGGACGGCCTGGCCATTCACCACAGCTTCTCCAGGTGCATCACGGTGCACGGGACTCACGGCCTGCTCGTAAGTAGCGCGCACCCTGACGGCGTGTGTCACTGATCACTGAATTGGGAGCTCCCCTTGATTCTCTGCCTTCTCAGTTTTGCGTAAGGACACTGTTTCATCGTGTGCCTTTCTGTCACCTACTCTTACGGAGGATTCTGCTGTTTGTCTGGAGGAAGCCTACGATTTTTTACCATTCAAAATACTCTTCTAAGGGGGAAATGAACTTCACCCATTCTACCAAGATGAACAACGTCTTTTTGCACTTGTACTGAGTATGCTAAATTGAGTAGCAATTGTCACTTAAATCTCCATCAGTCTTGTTACCAATGACACCGTATACTTGTATTTCTGCAGATAAAAGACACCATTGGATTTGACACACTAGGTCATTGTTTCTTTTTGGAAGATGGTGTTGAACAGAGGAATACTTTGTTCCACAATCTTGGGCTGCTCACCAAGCCAGGCACTCTCCTCCCCACTGATAGGAACAACTCCATGTGTACTGCCATACGAGACAGAGTGTTTGGAAGTTATGTCCCTGTGCCTGCCACGGACTGTATGTGAGTAATCGACTGAGAGAGAATGTGTGTGACGGTCAAAGCCTTTGACCTGGCAGGAAGATATTTTGGGAAAGATGTTAGCGGGCAGGATTTTATGAAGAATGTTTAAATCACCTTTGAAAATGCCTTGCAGGGCTGTTTCAACTTTCTGGATTGCTCATCCCAACAATAATCTGATTAATAATGCAGCTGCAGGCTCCCAGGTCAGTAATATGAAAGTGTATTCTGCATGGTCTTTCTGGCTTTTCACATTTTTCCAGTGTATCTGACCATTTTGGTTTCTGGTGCTTATGAACCAAGGACACCTTGGCTTTTCCTCATGCAAGTAAATTGGTCTGTAGAATGCTGTGATAACCATCACTGTGGTCAAGGGGCTCGTCCTTCTACTAAATGTAGGGATTCTGTTTGGGGATTTCATCTTGCTGAAGCAGCTAAAACTCAGCTCTATGCCATCAGTGAACTATGTGCCTTGAGTTGTTTAAGACTTGTGTGCACACACACACACGAGAATAATTTTTAAGAGAATAAATGGATTGTTTTTAGATGATAGATATGTCCTCTGGATAAATCTGTAAAAACTTATATTTATAATTGAGTATAATTTAGAACTCCTAATTTAACACATAAGTGAACCCTTTAAGACATTATACTATTAGGATTGTACATGGAATGAAAAATACAGTACAAAACTGGGAACATTGTTATAATACTTAAATGTTCATGTCTGTACCTCATCAATATTTAAATTGTTTAAATGGAAGGAAGTGTCTAGCATCCTTTTTAAGCACTAAGTGCAAGATTGGTTGAAGGAAGTGTTTGTGTCTTTGAGGTAGTGAGGGTATAGGTGTTGGCAGGTAATGGTTGAACTCACATCTGTGAATTTTTTTGAAAGCATTAAATATAGTCTGACGATCCTTGCCATAGGAGGATTTTTTTTTTAATTTTAAAGAGGAAAAAGAAAAAAACCCCAGAAAAACCAAGAAGCAAACCAAAACAACAACAAAACCAAAATGACAAAAACAACAAAAAACAACAATAGCTATAAAGGTTTTCCAAACAAGATGATAGGAATTTAACAATGTTTGTTATATTGCACATTGTTATCTTCAGAATAGTTGCTCAGGTTACCAGATACAGGAATAAAACAAAACAGTAAAACAGAACAAAACATTGGATTTCAAAAACAAGACAGAAGGAAATTCCCCCACAGTTGCTGTAATATGTATTGTTACCCTCCAAATAGATGCTCAAACCAACAGCTTTAGGCCTGCAAAGCCAGTCAAATAATATAAGCGTTAAGTGTTTGTTTTTTACTTCAGTTGCTTCTCGGAGCTCTTTTCCGAAGTCAGGATCTGAAGAATAAGGAACATTACAATAGTCTATGAAAATGTAAGCCGAGGTTGCCAGGTGCCCCTCTTGGGGCTCAGATGAGGAACAGGAGAGCATCTCATGTATGTACTGTGTGTTCATCCTGTGAGTTCCTGCCCGGCTACAGCAGCTGCTCCAGGAAAGCTAGTGCTTGGCAGGGCTTTCCTGCCAGCATCAATCGATCATTTCTTCACTGGCTTTGCCAGAGCTCCCTTACCTGTTTTGACATCACAGGGTTTCACAGGAAACAGCTACTACCCATTCCCCCACCGCAACTCCATGGCACCGCAGGAGGATCCATACCCCCCTCAGCTTGCAGGGCTGCGATGTGGAGCCTTCTCAGCAGCCCTTTAAGTCATCTTCTGTTGAATTGTTTGTTTTGTGCTCAAACTTCAAACATCTTTTAGATTAGTTTTATTTTTATTAAGACCCATTTGTAAACTTTTGTCATGCAAAAATGTCAAGTGTTGCATTCTTTTTGGCATGCAGGTGTCTGTGCTTCCACAGTGCATCCTTTTTCTCTGTCCTCCGGAAAGACTAATGTAGTATCACATGCATTTGAATTATCTGTGTATTTAGCACTGAACCATAAATTGTTTGAGATTAGTTTTACTGTACACCCAGCACATAGTAGGCACTCAGTGAATTGTGTGCTGAATTTGAAATAAGAGTATCCTTTTACAGTGTGTGTTTAGGCTTTAATAACCTGTTTAACCAAACTCCCATAATCCTTTACATTGAAGTTATCCTTTACATTGGGTTGGCTTTTTAGTTCAGTTGAAAAATAAATTGTCACAGAAATTAAGAACATTTATCTCTATTTTCATGTTTCTTTTAGAGTGTCAAAATTTTTTAAACTATTCTATTCCTGTTAGGAGCAGTAATACTGAAACTGAGCAGACAGGGTCCAGTTTGAGACAGTGTACTGATTCCTGCATGTGGTGGAGGCTTTTTTTTTCTTCCTCTTTGGCAAAAATTTGCCTCGGGACAGGAAGCCTATTGGAGTTGTTTGAAAGAGGGCAGTGAGCGCTGCGTGTTAGTGGACAGCTGTTTAATAGGTATGACTCGTTGATTTATCAGGTTTGGAGGTAAACAGGAGAACCACATTGCTTACAGGCTGTGCTATTCTGGTTATTTGGTTTGCATTCTGTATAACATTTTAAAGTAGACAAGATGGGAAAGTTGTTTTGAAAGTAAGTTTTGCTATCAGCCAATCACTTTTTTTCCCCCAGACTTATGAGGAACATTAAATTTGCTTTTTAAAAATAAGCATGATGTAACTGCTTTGAGGATGCTAAATGCCTGCAGTTTCAGTTAGTCGATTCTGAAGCTGAAGCAATGAAATGTCTGTTTTATGAAGCTTTTACTGGCTTGCAAAGCAATTATTTTTGAGGGTGTTTCACAGAGTGGCTTTATAAACTAAGGCTTTTATTAATCTTGTGTTTTCATTATAGGATGCTGGAATATGGTATTTGTTCCACAAAGAGCCTACAGGGGAGTCCAGTGGGTTACGGCTCTTAGCAAAACCAGAACTCACTCCACTGGGAATATTTTATAACAACAGAGTCCATTCGAGTTTCAAGGTAGGTTTCTGAATTTTCACAATCAGCGCATACTATTTATAGGATTTAAAGGAGGGATTATTGCGATCATCTCTCAGTCCCTCCTGTGCTGCCTCATGAAACACTGCAGACTGGGTAATTTATAGTGAAGACCAACATACTTGGCTTGTGATTCCGAGCTGAGAAGCCTGACTGAGGCCCTAATGCCTGGTGCAGGCCTTCTTACTGCACTGATCCACAGCTTAAGAGCAAAGCAAGGGTGTGCAAGACAGGAAGAGAGCGGGAGCTGGCAGCCTTCTCAGTGTTCTCTGTGGTCTGTGTTAGTCTGCTCTTGAGGATGGCATCCCCAGGACCCCAAAGGCCTCCTGGGAGGCTCCATGCCCAGCACCGTGGCTCTGGGGATGAGGTTTCTAACACTTGTAACTGGGGGATATTTTCAGGCAATGCCAGTTTACAGCTTAGAAACACTTCTGGTGGAACTTGTCACCAGAGAATAACGCATGATTGAAAAAGAAAAAGAAAAATGGGCAACGAGCCTTCCGTATTTAGGCTGTGCATACGGCATGCGCCAGGCTCACGTCAGTGCAGCCCGTGTGTGCACACGTCATTGATTAAGTCATGGATCTTGTCCTTATGGCCTCTCTGCTCCCTTGCCCCTACCACTCCCACACTTCCTTCGTGATCTGTGGAGGTACACATTAGATCATGTGATCTGAGGGATTGACATGCATTTCTCTTTTCTCTGTTCTCAGTGCTGGTCAGGTGTCTTTCTGAGCATTTAATGCTAGTTACATAAGTAGTGAAATATTGCTTAAATCTTTGGCCTAACTGAAGCAGATTCAAATGGAATGATTTACAAAGCCAGTCGGAAGCAGCTTCAGTTTTCCTGCTGTGGAGCACTCACTTGTGCCCTCCTGCTGAAAAGCACGTTCGGCTTATTCTGTGCTTTCGGGCACTTTCATATTTTCGTCATGCCCAGGTCCTTGAGCTGGTGGCACTCCTACCAAGGTTTAATTAATCCTCTCCATGAATGCCACTCAGAGAGTCCTTCAGAACTCAAGCAGGTGATAATTTAAAGAGCTTAGAATCGTTTGATGAAGACTGGAGAGAGGCTAAACCCCTGCTGTGTTTTTTATGAGCTAGTTGATTAAGACAAATAATTATTGAATGTAGCATTTCAAAGTGAAAATCCACAATTAAAAAATTATAAATGACATGAAAAACACCTCTTCCTAATGAATTTTTTAGTGTCAAATACGATGATGATGTGGTAGTCTCTTGTTAATTGTGAGACTCCAAATAATATGACTGGATGGTTAGGTTTTAATTTGTTAAATTTGGGAATAACGCTACAGGATAAAACAATAGTTAAAGGAAATTGAAACACTGGAGTCTTCAAAAAGAATCTGCCCTGTTGGGGTCCTCATAAACCAACACACACACACACACACACACACACACACACGCCCTTCCTGAGGCTTCAGGTGCTGTTGGCTCCCGAGTCTGGGTTGGTCCAGGTTGGTTACATTTATTTGACTGCCTACTGAGTTCCATTTCAGTGTCTCAGGGATGAATTTTATATACATATATATATTTAATAGGTGTTATGTATTATGTAGTTAAATAGACATATTAAAATATATATGTTCAAGTAGATATTATATATATCTATCTATAATATGTAGATATTATATATCATATGTATGTATCCAAAACTAAAATTCTTCCTTTTAGGCCTGGGTTATCCCCATATGTCTATTTCAGCAAATGAAACCACTAGTTCTCTTGTTACCCAAATTGACAAATAATTATACACATGAGCTTCTCTTGCTCTTTCCCTTACCCCCAGTACAAAGCAGTGACAGTGCTACCTAATAAAACTTTCTCACTCTGTCTGGTTTTCTCTGTTGTGACTGCCACAAATCTAGGTCATTTTGTTTCTCTTTTGGATGGCCAGAGTTATCTCCTATTTTGTTTCTTACCTTTTTTTTTTTGTCTTCTTTCAATTCTTTATACATTTCTTAGCTATCATTTTTTTCTCCTTAAAACGTAAGTGGTTATGACATTTTTATTCAATTCCTGTTCTTTTGACTCTTACGCTATATCGTCAGCCTTTTATGATCTGCTGTTTTTTCCTCTAGTCTCCTTCACTTTTCTTCCCTTTGTGCATTTCATTACTGTACCCAGATTGTTTTCTTATCTACTCCATGCTATGTTTCATTTCTAGACTTTATCAGCATTTCAGTAGAGTTCTCTTACATGCTGCATGTGAGCCAAAATAAAGTGTCTAAGATGGAAACAAAAATCTCTGGAAAAGATGGCAACTGAAAGTGATACTCAGTGGATCCTGGGTTCATATTTTTTTACACTTCAGTTTGATCAAGCCTGTTTATGGATTGAACAGGCGCTGCATGTAATAGGCTCTGTTCAAAGTTGTTTAAGAGGAGAATGCCAGGCCCAGTTGTTATGAAGGGAATGAAGCAGGAACCACAGTGTAGGTTGAGTACTTTCCTCTTGGATCTTCAGCTGTTTTCGCTACCCCCAAAGCCATTCTTTTGATTGGTTAATTCCTCCCCAGCCTCATGGAAGTTTCAGCCTTATGGAGGTGATTTCCTTTAGGAGACTTCTGTGAGTCCCTTTCACCCCGGAAAGGGCCTTATGTGGTGCCTCTCTTTCTTTATCATTTGCTTATCACATAAACTGCAGTTGTTTAATCGATGCCTTGCTGATGGTGTGTGTTTCAGAAGGAGCACGAGTGTATTCTACTTGTTAATCAGTGTATAAAGCTTCAGGCAGGCATTGTGTGCTAATGGCACAATGAATACAAAACCGTCTGGGAAAGCAGCTGCTTTGGTTTGCCGTTTAACACCTTTCCCCCACTTTTTTGAGTAGAAGCGGATAATTTAAAATTTACTTTTTGACTTATGTTTATGTGTTTCAGGCTGGCTTGTTTATTGACAAAGGTGTCAAAACCACCAACTCCAGTGCCACCGACCCGAGGGAGTACCTGTGCTTGGATAACAGTGCGAGGTACAGCTGGCTTTTCAGCACCACACTCAAATCTTACCTTGCCAGAGTGCAATGTCCCATCAAGCACTCTGCATTCTTTTGTGCAGTAGCATGTTTAGAGTGAAATTCTAAACATTCATAGAAGGGTTTTAGAAAAGCACCCTGCTGTCCTTGGTCCTAATCCTGGGTGTTTCTCTTAGTCACACGCCAAGGAGGTTGGTACTTCTCTCCCTTTTCTGACTGAGCAGTTGTTAGAAGGAGTCACAGAAAGAGAAAGAAGAAAGGAGAGATGTTGAAAGATGATCTCAGATTTGGAGCAGAGTGACTCACTTAAAACACATGTTAAACTTTGACTCACTTAAAACACATGTTAAACTTAAGTTGAGGTAGTCTAATCCGGAAAGCCAAAGTATATAGAATTTATACTTAGTGGTCAAAAGGGAACATTTTGTTGACTCTATTTCAAAGGGAAAGATCCTCAGTTTGATAATCAAGCTGGTTCTGGTTCGGTTATTTGTAGTCTAAGATTCAAGTCCTAGCCAGGTTCTTTAGAGGTTGGCCCTGCTGTATAACCGCAGAGTACAGTGTGGGAAATGCATCAGAAATTCTGTGGAATTCTTTTCCATGCTGTATGTGAGCCAAAATAAATAAAATGTCTCAGATGGAAATCAAATTATCTGGAAAGGATGGCAACTTAGGCAACTTAAAGTGATATTCAGTAGAAACTGGGTATATATATATATCTTGTTTTATATTTCAGACTGTTGACCAGTTTATGGGACTGAATGGGTGCTCTGTTGAAAATCATTTAAGAAAAGAATGCCAAACCCGGTTGTATTAAGGGAATAAAACAGAAACTATACTGTAGGCTGATGAATCTGTGTTAAGTGTGAGATGGCATCCCTGTAATGCATTACTAAGATGTGAGGTCAGGAGCAAACTGGAAAAAGGTCGAGAAATTACTCATCAGGATTTCTCAAAGGTCAAGTGGAACAAAATATTTTGGAGCAATGTCAGATATCATTTGAAAAGTCCAGAAACTGAGCATTATTTAAATAAAACTCAAGGTACTGGGTACATCATAGCTAATCAACATATGGGTTAGAAAAATAGAAGAGGTAAATGTAAGACAAAGATGAAAATAGACAAGAACAGATAGTGAACCAAGAAGAGAGCATTGGCTGACAAAGTTAAGGAATCTGTGTTAGAAGGTTGCTCCTGTTCTTTTTAGTTTTATAATCTGTAGAATTAAGAATGTGTGGTTTGCAAAGTTAGCATGGCCAGGGGAATCCTGAGCAGAACAAATTTGGCAGTTTTCTTGCCTTAAATAATTACTTACGTAATTTGTGTAATGTGTGTTTGTGAATATTTATATGAATAGATGAGTAAATATAGTTTAAGAATCCCTTAGTATTTTAGCCAGACTTGACAAGAAAACACTTTATGCATGATGGCAGAAGAGTTCTTTCTCCCGTGTGTCCATGCGATGTTGTTACATGAACGTGGTCATCTTTCCTCTGCCCTCTACTATTTCTCTTACCATTTTATAAATGCATACACATTAGTAAGGCACTGTACTCCATTTGGAGTTTGTTCTTGAACTGATTATGGAAAAAGAGCTACAAAGCATTTGGCCGCTGTGTGGACACTTAATCTTTTTATAAACTAATGTGCAGAGTGAACGCTCATGTATTCATGCAGTATAAACATGAACAAAAATGATAAAGCATAGAGAAGTAATGAACCAGCCTATGAATTAAGCACCAGGCTCATGGAATCCAGATTTTCAGTCTGTTCAGCAGAAGCTGACTCACCAGTTAATCAGAGTAACTTTTCCTTCTGTTTTCAAGATGTGAAATTACAGGAATCTAAAGGATCTTAAGATGGGAAACTTTAGCTTGAGAAAGCATTTTGTTTGAAATTGGTAAATGTGATCTGAAAAGTGAAGGAGGATTAGAAGTGATTGGTGGTTTTACTGAGAGCAGAGGATCACTGAGGGAGGGCCAGGAAATGTGCTGAACTCACATAGATGATGATGAGAAATTGGGACAGTTATCTGTATTTTCTGCATACCAAGTAGGGAAGTAGTTGAGAATAAAGAGTAGCAAAGCAAGTAATTGACTGAATTATGTGGACAGGAAATTCAGAAAGGTGAGGCAGGTGCTGCGGGGGGTTCCTTCCCTTCCTCCCCTCCCCTCCGGCCCCTCAGGCCTTCCCTTCACCTCCCCCTCTTCCCTACCCCACCTCCTTTCTTCCCCTCCCTTCCTGTTCCTCTTTCTCTTCTTCTTCTTCCTTTTTTCTCAGTTGCCTTTTAGAGCTGTGTACTTGCCTTCCCAGAGCTCTTCTATCTGCTTGATATAAGTATTGGCTTAGCTCCCCACGTAGGTCAGAGCTAGCTAGGGTCAGTGTCCTGGGTCACATAATGGAAGGATGGACCTACAGCTGCGTCCCCCCCCCCCCGGTGCCACCCTGTTTATACCTCCCCCATAAAGAGTCTCTAGAATGGACCTTCAGTCCATTCTCCAAGTGGCAGCCAGCGATCTGCTGAAAGGACGGTAAGAAAGGGGATCACATCACTGCGGCGCCCTTTTCTGTCCATGCCGTGTCCTAGTCCATCCACGCCTTGTGACAATTGCTTTTCCAGGAAAAGGACACCGCATGTGGGAATTGGGCGCGGGGATCTTGAAATGTTTTGTACTGATAATTGTAATTTGTGTAGTTCACATGTGTATGTTTTTATGTAATGCTCAATATGGAGTCCAGGGTGGAGACTCCAGGGGGGTTGCTGGAGACCCTTTAGATAACCCCTTTGTGAGGACTGGTTGTGAAATTTTGCCTTCTGTGAATAATGTGAGAGAAATGGGAGAGCTCATGGAGGAGGATTTGCGGGGTTCCTGTGAGACAACTGCCCTGAGACACTGTACAGGCAGCCAAAGACGGGCAACTAGGACACATATGTTACCCACCGGCCGCCTAAGACAGGCACAGGACCAATTGCTGTCCTGCAGGCCCATGACGGGTAAGGCCTGGTTGGGTTCATATGAAGAGTCCTTGACCTAAGACAGGCGCTGTCCTATGGGCAGCCAGAGACGGGCAACTAGGACACATA